>OFHU01003714.1:0-106268 GCA_900245905.1 Lacerta viridis
ACCCCCTGAAGTCACCGGAGGTCGTGCCATGGCCCCTAGCCACCAACAGGGCATTGGACAGGATCCACGACCGCCGGATTCCTTTACGGAATACCCAAACTTTAGGAGGGTTAGGCGATGGCCCGAACCTATGCCCTCCGATACCACACTAAACCCAATGCCTAACCGCCAATCTAACATAGTTGTGACAATTTGCTACGAGGTAGGCGAAAAAACCAATGAGGCTGTGCCAATTTGCCACTTGGCCAAAATTCCTACCAGGACCCTTGTACAAACAAGGCGACCAACCGCAGTCCATAGCAATGTCCTATCCAAGGAACAACCTAAGGGAGGGTGGGCGGGTGATCCGGCGGTGAAGCGACGCAGAATGGCGGAGAGGTGCCGCCGCGGCTGCCCAGGTGCAGCAAATCCCCGCCCCCAAGTCAGCCCTATTGGCTGACTGCTAGGGGCGCGGCGCGGCGGCGGGGCTAGGTAGGGCTGGGGCGAAACGCCCCGCCTCAATGCTGGAGCCGGCTCCCGCTCACAACCCCTCCCCTCGCTAAGGAGGAGAGGCTTTCTTGGTATGAGCTTTCGTGTGCATGCACATGTATCTGAAGAAGTGTGCATGCACAGAAAGCTCATACCAAGAACAAACTTAGTTGGTCTCTAAGGCAGTGTTTTTCAACCTTTTTTGGGCAAAGGCACACTTGTTTCATGAAAAAAATCACGAGGCACACCACCATTAGAAAATGTTAAAAAAATTTAACTCTGTGCCTATATTGACTATATATAAAGTAATTTTTCAATTTTTCCCACGGCACACCAGGCAACATCTCGCGGCACACTAGTGTGCCGCGGAACAGTGGTTGAAAAACACTGCTCTAAGGTGGTACTGGAAGGAATTTTTTATTTTATCTTGTCCTGACAGATTATCAGCTGATCCAGGAGGGGCCTCTGCAGCTGCGCAATCAAAAAGAAGACGACTGTGGGTACGTGGAAGAAACAACCTCTCCTTCCAAAACACACCCACGTGGCAGGTCCTTCAACCAGGTGTCAAGGAAATAAACAACTATATGACTTTTAGAAGACATCTGAAGGCAGCTCTGTTTAGGGAAGTTTTTAATGTTTGATGTTTTATCATGTTTTTAATATTCTGTTGGGAGCCACCCAGAGTGGCTGGGGAAACCCAGCCAGATGGTGGGGTATAAATAAATTATTATTATTATTATTATTATTATTATTATTATACTACTACTACTACTACTACTACTACTACTACCCCCACAAAAGCACACCTTTCACCACAAAAATAACCAAGAGTAACAATTTGGTTCAGCCCAATGCTTTAAAAACCCCTGTTTCATTGGGTTCTAATTTAAACAGTACCAGGTGGCAGATAAATCATTATGTTAAAATGCATCATTGTCATACAAATAATTTAAGGGAATGAGCAAAACAAGGTATGTTTCCCTTCCTGGCTTTCCCCACCACTCAGAAAAAAAATACTGAATTTGTTATAATTAGTTTTGTTCTCCACAGATACCTTCATTTAGCAATACCACCATTAAACAAGCAAAAATACAAATTGCATGCGACATTTATGTGATCATATTCATTCCTGCTTTGCCTGCCAGAATTTTTTTCTCCTCAGAGATGAACCTAGATTTTTTTACAGGTGGCCCAGGGAGAAGGAGAGGGAGAGAAAGAAGAGCGAGGTCTGCAGAACGCACCATTATTCCTGCGAGGGCCCCAGTTCATTATTCGAAGCCGGCGAGCCTCATTGAGGTGAAACTGATCGGCAAATGGGAAATGAGCCGGGGTGTAAATTCCCAGCAAACAAAATCATTAACATTTGCCGCCTGCATCCGGAAAACCTGGTAAATCAAAAGCGGTGTGACGTATCGAGGCAAAATATCATTGCTAATTGGGATTAATTTGCTCCGGAGGGATTGCTGACCTTTGCAGGAGGAAAAGAAAGATGCTTGTTAACTTTTGTTTCTTAATTGCTCTGGGAATGAAGATTGGGGGTGGGAAGGAATGGCGCGTTTCGAAGGAGGTGACACCATTGGTGGCAAACCAGCCGTTCTCGAACAATGGGTGGCTCCAACATGCTTTCTTCTGAATTAAAATGGGAGGCAGATTACCTTCTTGCAGATAAAAATAAAAGGGGTGTTTCAGGCACTGGGCTTCAACATCTCTCTGTCTCAGGAGACAATGGAAGACTTTACCCTTTGGAGGGTAAACCATTGGAGAGTTAAAGTGCATGCTGTGGCTTTAGAAACCAAATACATGCATAAAGTAGGTGCCAACTCTGTGGGCCCCAGTCCCTTCACCCGCCATAAAATATTTAGCGGGGCAATTCACCCCCCCCCCATATTTTTTGCAAGTTGGCACCTCCATCCCTCCCTCCCTCCCTTGGCCTGCCACCTCGCCGCCAGCAGGGCACCATACTTTTTTCATGACTTGCCTCCCAGTGCCATTTCTGAGTGCACCTGAACAGGGCCGTCTTTACCATATGCGGCGTCAGGGTGCAATTTTTTTTTGGGGGGGAGCTAAAGTTCTTGAGTTGTTTTTTTTAAGGGGGGCAGCTCCGTGTTGTTGAGCGTTTTTTAGCGGGCACGAAACTCTCTCCCATGCCACTGCAGGTGGAGGGAGGAGAGCAATCCCCCGCAGAGGCTGGAAGGGAAGTTGCATGTGGGCAGCGTGCATGCGCTGGGTAGGCCTCTCAACAGCCCACCAATCCCAGGCATGCAGGAGGGCAAAGCCGGCCGTCTGCCTCAGCTCCTGCAGCATAAAAGCCTGTGGCACTCCGACAGGCTGTGCTGCACCTGGCAGCGGCTGTCGGCTGGCCTGGATCTTCAATCCCCAGACTCCAAATCTCGGCCCTGGACTCTTGCCCTGGCGCCCCTGAGAGCCCGGCACCCGTGTTCCCCGCACCCCTAGCGCCTATGGGTTAGCCGGCCCTGAATCTGAGCTGCAGCAGCTGGGGAGAGGCAGGCGGGGAGGCCGACTCTTCAAGATACACCTGTTTTATTATATTTATTTACTCATTTATTGCCCACACTCAGCACTGGCAACCAACTACAGTTCCCAGGATTCTTTAGGGGAATCTACGACTGTTAAAGCGGTATCATAGCACTTTAAATGTATAGAGTTGCATGGATGTGGCCTTGTGTCCATGTGTCCAGCTTCACAGAGGACAGTCCTGTATCTGAAGGACTTTTGGGTAACTGTCGTCTGTTTGCAGGAATCATCGGATTCAATTCAAGGAGTGCACATTCGTGTTTAAAGCCCTACACAACTCAGGCCCTAATTATACAAAAGACTGCCTCATTCCCCACACATCCTCTCAGGTGCTAAGATTGGTGAGGAGTGCCCTCTTGGCTATTCCATCACTCTCAGAAGCTGGGGTGGGGTGGCATTTTCTGTGGCAGCCCCTAAGTTGCAGAGCTCACTCCCCACAGAGGTTCATCTGCCCCTTCATTATACAGTTTTGGGTGAATGCTGAAATCGCACCTGTCCACCCTGACTTCTGACACTTCAGATAAATATTTGTAATTTTATGTTGTTTTATTTTGTGTAATATTGTGTTTTGATATTAATGGTGTGTTTGGATTGTTGTAAGGGACCCCTGGATGGTTAAGTCCAGTCAAAGGCAACTATGGGGTTGCGGCACGCATCTCGCTTCAAGCCAAGGGAGCTGGCATTTGTCCACAGAGAGCTTTCCAGATCATGTGGCCAGCAGGACTAAACCCCTTCTGGCGCAACAGAACACCGTGACGGAAACCAGAGTGCACAGAAACACCGTTTCCCTTCCTGTCGCAGCAGTACCTATTTATCTACTTGCACTGGAATACTTTCGAACTGCTAGGTTGGCAGGAGCTGGGACAGAGCAACAGGAGCTCATCCCATCACAGGGATTCGAACTGCCGACCTTCTGATCAGCAAACCTGAGAGGCCACCCATATCCCTCTGGGACCTTAGAGTGAAAGGAAGGCAATAAATAATAATCCTCCTCCTTATCATCTATCTGTTCCGCTCTGGTTGAAAAAGTTGTTGTTTTTTATTTTTTTATTGTATTTATTCCCCACATCCTTCCCCAAGGAACTCAAGGTGGGTTACGTGATCGTGCCCTTCCTCATTTAACCCCCACAACAACCTCTTGAAATAGGTTAGGCTGGGAGGCTGTAGCTGGCCCACAGTCACTAAATGAGTTTCATGGCTAAGTGGGGATTAGAATACTGGTCTCCCAGGTCCTAGTCTGACAATCTAACTAATACCAGAGTGCTGGGAGAGTTTTCTGCCCTGCTGTCTCTGCTCAGACCCCTGGGCCTGACTGTGCGATCCTGCATTAGCTGTGATCTATTTACAATTGAGGAATCATCCTTTGCATTGGCAGAAGCAGAGGGACCTCCTATCGATTAGAGTTTACCTTGGCTGGCCTCGGGGTTATATTGGGTTGTGTGACAAAAGCTCCTGGTGTCAGGCAGGCATCTTTGCAACCCAGCAATTGACCTTGAACTATCAGTTTGTACTTCGGTGTTCCTGAAACTGTAATGGAAGCTTATCTCTCGGTGCTAAAAATAAGTGAATAAGTGACTTTTTCTTAATTATTTATAGGCCATTGTGCTGCTTCCTCTTTTTCCCCCCAGCAAGAAGCTAGTGCCAGTATAACTATTCAAATTATATAGTATCATCACTGTTTCAGGACCAAGAACTGCCAAGAAGCTACTATTTGCATGTCAAGTTGTGGGGAGGGATAAGGAACTGGTATAAGGTGAGGCAGGGAGGGGAATGCACGGGGACCAGCCAATTCAACTCATCGTTACCATATGCCTTTTTTCCTCTGCTGAAACAATTAGCAGGTATAAGTTGCAATGCTGAATGGTGTGGTGTTTGGAGGGTCGGACTAGGACCTCGGAGACCAGGGTTCGAAACCCCACTTGGCCGTGAAGCTCACTGAGTGGAGCAGTCACAGCCTCTCAGGCTAACCAACCACACAGGGTGGCTGCGGAAACCAAGCCAGTATTAGGATTTTATCTAGCCTCAGCTGCTAAAGCTTGCTATTATGATTAGTATAAATCACATTAGTGTCTGAGAGAGAGTGTGGGAATGAAAGACTGTCTTATCTCTTCCGCCTAAGTGTTGTTATTGTAAGTTTGAGTTTCACTTCTGCTGTGTCGCAGTTTGTTCTCGTTCTGGGATGCGAGTGGTGCTGTGGGTTAAACCACAGAGCCTAGGGCTTGCTGATCAGAAGGCCAGCGGTTCGAATCCCCGTGATGGGGTGAGCTCCCATTGTTCGGTCCCTGCTCCTGCCAACCTAGCAGTTCGAAAGCACGTCAAAGTGCAAGTAGATAAATAGGTACCGCTCCGGCGGGAAGGTAAACAGCGTTTCCGTGCGCTGCTCTGGTTCGCCAGAAGTAGCTTAGTCATGCTGGCCACATGACCTGGAAGCTTTATGCCGGCTTGCCGGGGTTCGGTGCTGGAGCTCCCCGTGCGTGAGCGTAAATTACCCACGCACGAGGTACCAGTTTGCAGGGGAAAAGCGGCTAGCGTTCCACGTGCGTATGGGCACGGGCGCCAGCCAAGTCTCACTGTCTGAAGGTTGTTGAGTAAGACGGAAAATGACTCCGAAGGTGCGTGAGTAAGTGGTTGCCTCAAAACTAAATAGATGCCTCGAAAACTAATGAATGCCTCGAAAATGAATGGATGCCTCGAAAATGAATGGATGCCTCGAATCTGAATTAGGACTACTTGTAACCTCCTGCGCTATTGCTTAATAATAAAGGAAATCAAACCAAGGATGTTGCATAAGCACGAAATAAAAATTTCTTAAACCTTTACCCTTTTCCCCAAATAACGACAGACACCGAATCTTTCTTTTAGTGGCTTTGGCAAAACCTGCGTAGGCTCGTTCTCTGGCCCTAAGCTAAGTTTCCCTAAGCTCTCAGTCCCTGCGCGCCAAATCTTCCGCGAGTGCTAAACTAAATAAAACTATACCGATAAATCTTCCGCAAGCCTAGCCCTAAGTTAAACCTAGAAGCCTAACTAAAAACTCACCGAAGGATCTTCCGCAAACTAAACCTTAACTAAAAGTAAAACCCATCCAGCCCATCCAGCCCGCTCCCAAAACCCTTCCAACTGAACATAACTGAACGGAACAAAACGCCAAAAGAACGTACCTAAAAAACGTGCCCAAGCAGGGAGCCTCAGCCTTTTATTAGGAACAGGTATGACATCACGATTAATATTTTAGCCAATAAAACCACTGTTGCTGCCCTCCAAAAAGGCGGGAAGCAGAACAAACGTTCATTGACAACTTTGAAAAACCACTGGAACTACAAGTTAAAGGCGGAGTGATCTCAGAGGCAAGAAGCCTCTTCATTCTTACTTTCACTTTTGCTTTTAAGTGGAAGGATACGAAAAGTAGTTCTTAATAACCATTAAAATAAACAAATAACCGCGGATCTTTAACGGATCCACAAAGTGCATTCCGACACCGGCTCCCTCGGCCAGTAATGCGAGATGAACGCTGCAACCCCAGAGTCGGACATGACTGGACCTAATGGTCAGGGGTACCTTTATGTTTAAGAGTTGTTGGGTCATGTAAGACATATTGTGTGCTGTTACAGGTAAGTAGACGTGTTGGTCTGCCATAGTATTGCATGCTGTTGTTGGGTTCTTGTTGTTGTCTTGTTTGGCTGTGTGCATAAAAAAGGAGAGCCACACTGGGGCAGCTCCCAACAGAATATTTTAAACACGATAAAACATCAAACATTAAAAACTTCCCTAAACAGGGCTGCCTTCCAGATGTCTTCTAAAAGTCAGGTAGTTGTTTATTTCCTTGACATCTGATGGGAGGGCGTTCCACAGGGCGGGTGCCACCACTGAGAAGGCCCTCTGCCTGGTTCCCTGTAACCTCACTTCTTGCAGTGAGGGAACCGCCAGAAGGCCCTCGGAGCTGGACCTCAGTGTCCGGGCTGAATGATGGGGTGGAGACGCTCCTTCAGGTATACTGGGCCAAGGCCGTTTAGGGCTTTAAAGGTTAGCACCAACACTTTGAATTGTGCTTGGAAATGTACCGGGAGCCAATGTATGTCTTTCTGGACCCACAGTCATCCCACAAACTTTTGCCAAAGTCACAAAGCCAGTGAAAGCCAAATGAATTGCACGCATCGCCCAGCATCCTCCGAGTGCTCGGAGAGAAAACAGTGTTAACTATACTATGATTAACTTTTAATGATGATGCCAATGCTTAGACAGGGATCGTGCTGCTGGAGTGCGTGCGCTGTCAGGAATTCACTCTGATGCCTTACCATCTTCTGCAGTCGCAAAGATACTTTTTCACAACAAAGGAATTGCCAAGATGACTGCAAAGAGGTGATAATGGAGCCAATTATTATGCCACAAAACAACAACAGATGTTGCGTGCTTTTCGTGATATGTCACCCATCTTTCATGAAATTTCCAGTGGACATATTGCAAAAGGGGGGAATAAATAGTTACCTGATGTGTTGATGGAGTGCCGGAGTAGCCAAACACTTCATAAAACTTTTATTAGAGCGTGTAAGAGATAACAGTAATCGCTACTGAGTGATATGTATTTGGAAAGACATCTTATCAAGCTTCGCCTCCCCATCTCTCCAAGAAATTATTTTGTTTTGTTTCTATCTGTAAGGTTCAGCCCTTGAATAAGAGAATTAGTAACAAAACAAGTATTACTGAGCACGTCCAGAGTCTCATTCTTCCCAAAACCTGAGCAATCACTGAGTTGGCAAAAGGGCTATAGCTCAGTGATAGCGCTAACCTACCTGCTGTGCAGAAGGTCCCAGGGCACAGCGCATCTTCTTTGCATGAAGAAAGTCATGCATTCCATTCTCAGCATCTCCTGAGACTCCCGTTGGAAACCCTGGAGAGCCACTGCCTATCAACAGTGGTCTGACTCGGTATAAGGCAGCTTTCTATGTTGGGGGGTAGGGCTTCAACATTGTGGTTTTCAACATCATGATGTATCATCAGTTAAACATTGTGATATACCAATATATTACGATGCTTGAAATAAAGTTGCAACTATGTAGAGGCAAACGGGTTAATGTACTACTTAGGGCAGTGATGGCCCAACTTGGCCCTCCAGGTCTTTTGGGACTGTAACTCCAATCATCCCTAGCTAACAGGACCAGTGATCAGGGATGATGAGAATTGAAGTCCCAAAACACCAAGTTTGGCCATCACTGATTTAGGGGGTCTAAAACTGATACCTTATACTTACCTTTAACATATTTTTGCAACTGTTATTTGATAGTACAGAGCAACAAAGGCAGGGGGAATCATAAGAAAAGTGATGACCAGCTTCATGGTTGCCCCCCATATCACATTTTTTTTTTTTACACAGCACACACACACACACACACACACACACATTGTGATTTGTGATAGATAGCCATGTCAAATATTTTGAAACAGTCCTCACAATGTAGATAGACTTCAAACCAATTTTGGTCTATGTAGCAATACAATGCCCAGCCCTAGTTGGGGGGCAGGGCGGTGGTTAGGTTATATGATGCCTGAGTCCTTTCTCATTTCTGGATCCAGCAAAGGTTAATATCTAACAGAGGATCCCATTGTTGAATTAGCCAGGCAAGGGCCATAATGGCCCCTAAGTATAAGAAAGGAAGCTGCTTTGTGCCAGAGGGCAAATGGGTGGGGTCCTCTCTCTCATCTGGCTATTAGTGAGAAGGACAATTGCCAGAAGTGTATTTGCAAGCTGGGCAGGAAGCAGACAGCCTGAGGGTGAGAACCATGCTTGATTTCTGCTGGAATCCAAGGCTGTGACTATGGGAGAAGCAAGACCTTCTGGGGCGTTAATGCTTGTGGAGCCTTTCCATCGCAGGCTCAGGTCGTATATATGTGTAAATAAACCATATATCCAAAAGGCACCACGGTGTCTGCTGCCCATAATTCCAAGGAACCCAGGGTAAGCACCTCGAAACCCTGGAATCTTGCACCGCTCAGAGATTGGGGTGGCATTCAAAACTATGTTCCTACATTCCCAATCCTTGGACTGTCTTGCTAGGGTTAGGAAAGATCCTGGTCTGAAACCCTGGAAAGCCACTGCTGGTCATTGAACGCCAAATGTTGTTGGACTAATTTCCATCACCCCCAGTCATTGGCCATGCTGCCTGGGGTCATAGGGGTTGGAGTCAAAGAACTGTGGGAGGCTGGAGAGCAGCATGTTGGCTGCTGTAGCCAATATCAAGCCAGATGGATCTATGGTCTGACTCTGCATAAGGCAGCTTCCTATGTTCTAGAACACAACTAGGTCATACACTTTAAGGACTAGTAATTCAGGGAATGGTTTTTTGATAAAAACACCTAGGTGGCCTTGAGCCCTCCCGTTGTCTTGGTTTGTGTATTTAAGCTCAGCTACCATAAATGTCCATCCCATGTTTACTTTCAGTATGGGTCAACCAGAGTCCTTTCAGATCAATAAAACAGATCCACAGATCACCACTATGATACGTTTATATGCCTCTCAGCCCCTCCTTCCTACTAATAGCCCCATTGTGCCCCAATCAGGGGTCAGTCCATGGTTAATTTCCAGAGGCATTTCTTCACATGACAAATTTGTATCAGCTGTATGCCTCGCTTTAAACGTCATGGCTTCCCCCAAAGGATCCTGTAAAATGTGGTCTGTTGAGAGTGCTGGGAATTTTGTTAGTGAAACCTAGTGGCACAGAATGCCTCTTCCAAGAAACCACTGGAGAGACAAAATCATTGTTCAGCTACTCTTGGCACTATAGTGTCAAAACACCCCTAGAATGAAAGCAGATATTGGGACTATAACTACTTACTGAAGGGGGAAAGCAATTCATTCACACATTGCAGAATATGTAGACTATCTGTCCATCTAGTTGAGTTTTGTATACTCTGACTGCCAGGAGCTCACAATGGCCTCAGGCAAAGGATCTCCATGGATCCGCTGTCCAAAGTATTTGCCATTGCCTTTCAACTGATCCTCTGAACTGAAGAGTCCAGGGACCAAACCTGGAACTTTCTGCATTCAAAGCATGGACTCTAGGCGACAGGTTGTCCCACGCAAAGTCATGGCCTCTGTTGTATAACGTCTTCGCATTTTCATTTCCCCATCTGGCTGCCTCCTTGACAATTTCATAACTCAGCATAGCGTATTTATCAACCGAGACATGTTTTTTAATTTGTGCTTCTGTAACTCCTGCATGCAGTCAACGCAATTGTGAAATAATTCCAGGCTTGGCACTCAAAATGTACACCTCTTTAAAAGTATTGAAGGAACATAAAGACCACTGCCTCCTCCAAACAGACATTTGAAAACCCAAATGTTCAAGGAAGGAGATTAACGAAAGTCCCCCTTTTTTTGATCACAAATAAAAGGAACTTTTCTGCCTCTTCAAAAAAAACAACAACACATACGTTGTTTGTTTCTTTTAAAATCTAGCTTATTAATGCTGGCTTTTGATAATAGTTTACAATTCACTGAAGCACATTGGTTTTCCTTTTTCTTTTTAGGGGGAAAATGCAGCCGTCATTTGCTGTTTAAATCTGCTTCTTCAAGAAGCACAAGCAAGGGACAGTGTGGGAGTTAACGAGCATGGAAATTGTACCAATCAAATCATTCTTTTAAAATATATTTAAAGGACTCGGGGTTTCAAACAAAAATAAATCATGGAAACACACAAATACCTGACAGTTAATAAATGTGTCCTTGTTGCTACACTTTGTATGTCTGTTTTTCCCCTTTCAGAAGCAGTGCTGTACCCAATCTGGAGAAGCATTGCTTATAAACATTGTGAAATGTAAATCTGGCATCCATTAGAGTTTTATATTGTCCACCCCCCCTCCACTCTCTTCTCTCCAGGATTTCTACAAAAGGCAGTGTCTGATCCATTATGTTGTGTCACATTCAGTGGAAGCTGGTCCACTGGGGCACTGCCCAACAAATATAGCTTTCCTCCAGTCCCCCCTCTGCTCCCAGTTGCTTGTTCTCCTATTTACAGCCGGTCTGGGGGGTGGCAATGCCTGTCAGCTTCCTTCTCCTTAGTCTCAGTGTTGCCCTTGTAGAGATTCAACAGGGAACGTATAGGAAGATGGGCCCCCAAACTATAACCAGTTGTGTCTCTGCCAGTCATTGACTCTGGCACCACCTACTGTTGGCCTCCCTTCTTCCTGCCCCACTGGTCTCGTTGGGCACCAGCTACCAGTGAGTGTTGTTGTTTAGCCGTTTAGTCGGGTCCGACTCTTCATGACCCCATGGACCAGAGCACCCTGGCACTCCTGTCTTCCACTGCCAGAGTTTCGTAAAATTCATGTTGGTGGCTTCTATAACACTGTCCAACCATCTCGTCCTCTGTCACCCCCTTCTCCTTGTGCCCTCAGTCTTTACCAACATCAGGGTCTTTTCCAGGGAGTCTTCTCTTCTCATGAGGTGGCCAAAGTATTGGAGCCTCAGCTTCAGGATCTGTCCTTCCAGTGAGCACTCAGGGCTGATTTCCTTCAGAATGGATAGGTTTGATCTTCTTGCAGTCCATGGGACTCTCAAGAGTCTCCTCCAGCACCATAATTCAAAAGCATCAATTCTTCAGCGATCAGCCTTCTTTATGGTCCAGCTCTCACTTCCATACATCACTACTGGGAAAACCATAGCTTTAACTATACGGACCTTTGTCGGCAAGGTGATGTCTCTGCTTTTTAAGATGCTGTCTAGGTTTGTCATTCGCTTTTCTCCCAAGAAGCAGGCGTCTTTTAATTTCATGACTGCTGTCACCATCTGCAGTGATCATGGAGCCCAAGAAAGTAAAATCTCTCACTGTCTCCCACCAGTGAGTAAATTGCATAAATAGTGTGATTCTGTGAACTAGGAAGTTAACAACAACAACAGAGGCTTAAAAGGGCCAACATAGAGTAGAAATATTTATTAGTGTGGAATTGTGGCTGCACTCAAATACAGCAGTTCTACACTTGCTTCTCCTGCTCCAAGCACCTCCCTACTCGATGTCATGTCTCCCTTCATTCTGGAGAAAGCCCAGAATGTGATGTCATCATGTCACATGATTTATTTCATTAGTCATTCCCTAGAGAGGGAGAGTCTGGTTCTGCCCATTGACTGAGAAGCTTCAGGTGAGTTTTAACATCTCCCATAAGACATCCTTGTTTTATTTTCTTGAGTGCCTCTGCCTTTTCAATTAAAGACAGGCCATGCATCTAAGTCCTGGATAAGACTAATGCCCCACCTGTGCTATACCTTTAAAGCAGGATCATGCCCCTCTAAACAGGTGTAGCTCCCCCCAAGAATTCTGGGAACTGTGGTTTGTTAAGGCTGTTGAGACTTGTTAGGAAACTGCTGTTCCCCTCCCAGAGCTACAGTTCTAAGAGTTCCCTGGGACTGATGGTTAAACCACTGTGAGAAGGGTAGCTTTGCGCATGGGGAACAGGGGTCTCTTAACAACTCACAGCCCTCTTAACAAACTGCAGGTCCCAGCATTCTTCATGGAAAAGAATGGCACTTCAAAGCGCTATGATACTGCTTCAAATATATAGTGCAGATGCAGCCCAGGTTACTTACCTTTAGAAGCTCTGAATTTTCTCTTGGGCAGACTTGCACCCAGTATAGGCTGGAACCTCAGCATTTGACTGGAGTTAAAGCATTTCAAGAACAGACCAGACTAGACAGCTGACCTGGAGAGAATTCCAAGGGCAAAGAGAGAGGTCTGGGGCCCCTCATTTGGCCCCGGGGGCTGATGTCCCCCACAATTGATATAGGGTAAGATCTTCAGCCACCTCATGAGAAGAGAAGACTCCCTAGAAAAGACCCTGATGTTGGGAAAGATGGAGGGCACAAGGAGAAGGGGACGACAGAGGATGAGATGGTTGGACAGTGTTCTCGAAGCAACTGGCATGAGTTTGGCCAAACTGCGGGAGGCAGTGAAGGATAGGCATGCCTGGCGTGCTCTGGTCCATGGGGTCACGAAGAGTCGGACACGACTAAACGACTGAACAACAACAAGATCTCCAAGCTTTTCAGCTTTAAGATTCTGAACCATATTTTTTAAAAAATAGGTATTTTTAATTACAAAATAGTTTGTATGGTTTCCATTTATTTACAAATACTGACTTTTTATCTGATGCTTGTACAATTTTGTTTCCAGTTTTGCTATTTCTTCCTCATGTACCCTCCTCCTCCTTCCTCTTTGCAAAGGGCTCACTTCTCCCCTTTCTCTGTCTGCTTCTTTGTTTTTTGGTTTGTTTGATTCTTTAGCCAGAACTTTAAAAATCATATGTATTTCTGATTTCTCACCTGCATTAATTTGCTATTCATTGAACATATCCATTTGGATTCTTGGGGGTGCGAGCCATGAATATGGGCTTTCCCCCCCTTATCATCATCATCATCATTATTTTTAAGATGCAACAGGTCATCTTCATAAATGCACTTACTGGTTTCAGACCTGAAAGTCCATCACTTCACTTCTTCCCACGCTCTCTGGGTATTCATTTCTCCTGGTGCCTCTACACACCAAACAGTAATATGTGTCAATGAGTTCTTTGATTTCCCCAGAGACTCGCAGCTTTTTTCTCTCTCTCTCTTTCTCTCTTTCTCTCTCTCACACACCCAGAAAATTACTTTTCACCTACTAATTCAGGAGCAATTTTAATGTGTGTGTATGGAAGGGGGAGTGGAATTGTAATGTCTGCTGGTTACATTTTTTTAAAAAAAAAAAGTAAGAAAGACTAGATGGGTAAGAAAGGGAAATCTGAGAGTCTTCATATTAGATAAACTGATTATGCAGAAAAAGCAGGCTGCCCATAATCCAACTGAGCCAAGCACAAATGGGTACTGTGATGGACAATGTCACCCATACTATGCTATGCAGTACATCATTTTGCACATGGCTGTATAACATATTGCAGAGAGATTGCATGCACATCCTCCACAGCTACACTCGTAGGTTCATTTGTTCCAAAGGTGAGCCTACCTTTTTTCTCTCTCTTCAGATTGCATCATTGGCCTTGCTATGGACTTTGGTTGGTCGCCGTTGAGGGGCCTGGTAGGACTTTTTCCACTTGGCAAATTGGCACCAGCCACTTGATTTTCGCCTACCTCATAGCAATCATCACGACTTTGTAAGGTTTGGCAGTTGGGCATTGGAATTGCGAAGTGTGGGGGGGGGAGGCCATTACCTGCCCCTCCACGCTTAAGGGTATTCCGTTAAAGGAATTCGGGGGTGTGGATCTTGTCCGAAGCTCGGGGAGGGGCTAGGGCCATGCCACAACCCCATCGGGAACCCAGGGGATGCTTGAGTAGATCCGCATTGGTGGGGCTCCCCCTACTGGAGTTTTACCCTTACCCTTACCTTACTCCCTGCAAGGAGGGCAGGAGTCAAATATAGTCTGTTGATGCCAATGCCTAAGCCAATACCGCTCATATTCTGTAACCAAAAAAGTTGTGGCCTAAATTTTGCCCATTAACATTTAACCTAAAATTCTGTGTCATTGCGCCTTTATTCTCCTGGGGGTGGCTTAGGGGCCTTGGCACACAAGTCAGGTTGTGTGTGTCAAACATGGCCAAGGCGCTCTCTCTCTCTGACCCTCTGGAATCCCTGTAGGTGGACTTACCTTTGTGGGAGATGGCAAGCCTTCAGCTATCCTACAGATCATAGAATTGTCAAGCTGTAAGAGACCACAAGGGTCATCAAATCCAATTCCTTGCAATGCAGGAATCTTCTGCCCAATGTGGGACTCAAACTCACCATCCTGAGGTTAAGAGTCTCAGGTTCTACCAACTGAGCTATGAAAGTTAATATTTCACAAATGTCTGGGTCACAGCTCTGGAAAAGCCTTCTTACACAAAAACATTCAGTAGTCATCTCAACATCATGACACTGGGTACCTGTCTAATTTCAGCTGGTAACTGATTCCAGAGGGTTGGATCTGCAACACTAAAAGCCCAGTTTCTACTACAAATTTAGCACATACTGGGGCAAGCAGTATTCTTAGCAATCTCCATTCTGAGGAGTGCAGTTGCTGGCCAAGGATATATGGGACAAGAAAGTTCCTTATGTAGCCTGTAAGAGCTTTGATACAAGATAGCACAAGTCACAAACACCGTTTCAATATTTTAAAATAGCCAATCAGTTCAAGTGTTTGAATAGTGGGGTTGTTTTTTCTCCTATAAACATGGTTATTCCTTAGTCTCAGCAGACTTTCCATCATAGTTTCATCTCTTTCACTTCCTATTATTCGGATAACAGATGAAGTAAAAGTTCAAATTACAGTCATGGCCCCCAAATGGGGCATAATGTGATATATCATGGCAAACATTACACGACAATTTTCTCTGCATTTTGAGAGATAGCTGATATTTTCACCTAGTGTAGATCATTTAAGGTACAAATTGCTTTTACAAATAGACTTTTAACATTGCACAATATAAGTAAAATTATGCCTGTAATATTCATTTATGAGCCATAGATAGAGGATTTCATCAACTCATTAAATATACATGCTCACATTTGGTAAAGGGCGGAATCGAAGATAGAAACAGTGCAATTTTTTTGTCACAGTATCTTAGTTGCCAGGTAGAAAAACCAAAAATCTCCCTAAGATTTATGTTAGTCCATGGAAGACTTGAAAGTAAATGGTGCCTAATATCTTGAATTCTGGATTGGCTTACCTTTCTCTGGGTTGAGTATAAACTCAAGTACAGCCCAATGTCAACCTGTCAAGCACCCACTTGGCCACGTTGGACAAATCTCTGTTAATAGGCACCACCAATGTACTAATTAGCTACATATCTGCCAGGTGGAGATTATCAAAAGGGCTGGAAGGATGGTGCAAATGAGCCACAGAATATTTCTCAAGAGTGGTGTAACAATTGCTCCTTCTTGCCAAGGGAACTCAAGGAACAGCAGCTCTGTGAGGGACTTTGGGGCCTCCTAACAACTCTCGGTACTCGTAACAAAATACAACACCCAGAATTCTTTGGGGGAAGCCATGACTAATTAAAGTCCTAGCATAGTACTTTAAATATATAGCATGAATGTGGCTATTCCCCTCACAGTTACAGTTCCCGAAGTTCCCTGGGAAGAGCAGACCTTCCAAGGCTCCCTATTTCCAGGCACAGTCCTGGATTTACAGACGCCACCCTGTTTTTTGATCCTGGAACATCCCACTTTTCCTTAGGATGCCCCAATTTTCATTGGATAAATGTTGGAGGGTATGGAGTTATGTGACCCTATAAGAGCTTTACAACATTTTGAGGACATCTGAAAGCAGCCCCTGCGTAGGGAGGTTTTTGAATGTTTAATGCTTTATTATGCTTTTATATATGTTGAAAGCTGTCCAGAATGGCTGAGGCAACCCAGTCAGTTGGGCAAGGTATAACAACAACAACAACAACAACAACAACAACAACAACAACAACAACAACAACAACGGACATCCCTATTTTCATTGGAGAAACATTGGAGGGTATGGAGAGGGATTGCATGTTAAACCACTCTGAGCATTGTAGTTCTGTGAGGGGTCTCCTAATAACTTTCAGTACCCTTAACAAACTACAGTACCCAGGATTCTTTGGGAGAATCCACAGTTGTTTAAAGTGCTTTAAATGTATAGTGCAGGTGTGGCCTTAGCTAGCATGCAATGACTTGCTAAGTACAGTGGAACCTCGGTTTTCAAACATAATCCATTCCGGAACACCGTTTGACTTCTGAAACATTCAAAAACTGAGGATTAATGGGCGGTTGGCAAAATCCATCAAAAAAAATTGAGAAACATGCTTCGGAAACCGTTCGACTTCCGAGACGCGTTCAGGTTCTGAATCATTCGGCTTCTGAGACGCACAAAAACTGAGGTTCCACTCGGCCTCGGTCCAGTATACCTGAAGGAGCGTCTCCACCCCCATCGTTCAGCCCAGACACTGAGGTTCAGTGCCGAGGGCCTTCTGGCGGTTCCCTCACTGCAAGAAGCCAAGTTACAGGGAACCAGGCAGAGGGCCTTCTCGGTAGTGGCACCCCCCTGTGGAACACCCTCCCACCAGATGTCAAAGAGAAAACAACTACCAGACTTTTAGAAGACATCTGAAGGCAGCCCTGTTTAGGGAAGCTTTTAATGTTTAACAGACTATTGTATTTTAATATTCTGTTGGAAGCGCCCAGAGTGGCTGGAAACCCAGCCAGATGGGTGGGGTATAAATAAATTATTATTATTATTATTATTATTATTATTATTATTATTATTATATTATTCCACTGTACTGCATTGGTTGAACTAAAAGGCTCCAGGAAGCTTAAGAGATGGAGCAGGGAACTGAGGAGGAACTGGACAGGATGCAGCACTGAGACCCACCTGGAAGAGGCCCAAGACCCACAGATGGGTCCAAACCCATTGTTTGGAAAACATTGCACTAGAGCACATGGACTCCTTCTCAGCTCACATGAATACCTGCTCTTGCTGTACAAACACATAAGATATGTGACATGCTCTGGGACTGCCTTCCCCAATCTGGTTCCAGGGCCAGATTAAGACCTTAAGAGGCCCCAAGCACTTAAAAGATTTGGTGCCCCCATAAATATCTAATTCAAAAAATAAACGATAATAAACTGTAAAATAAAATTTTATTTTTCAAAATGGAACGAAACTGACAGTAAGATGGAAAAATAATGTTTATTTTTTGTATAATTCCACTTTATTTATATTGGGGGGGGGATTCTCATACTTTTTCTAATTGCCAAGTCTTTGATCTGATCCTCAAAACCAATCTCATGTAACACATCTGTTTCTATACTTAGTAGAGATAAGGCATCCAGCTTGCCTTGTTGCATAGTTGTTCTGTTGGGATTTTTAATACACTTCAAATGAGAAAATGAATGCTCAGCTGGGCAATTTGTGATCATTAATGTTAAAAATATACAAAAGTAAATATCCACATTTGGAAAGGCACACTCAATACTGTTTTCTACAATTATTTTACAAAGTTCAGCATGACTGAATCTTGTTTTTAAACTGCTTTATAACTTTTCGCGGAACCTAGTTCAGCTGTACCATATGACCCATGGTAAATCTGGGGAAATTCTATGGTGCCTCCCCCTTCCCTTGATGCCCTATGTGGCGTTTGCCCATTCTTTGGGGACACATTTGTATTTGAGGAGAGAAAGGGTTAATAGGTTGACCAATAAGAAAGCCTGGAGGCGGAGCCTACCTGATTTTGAGGCTCAGCCCAGAGGTTTTGACAGTTAGTTAGTTATTTGGTTGGTTCTTTGGGGGTGGGGGAGAATGAGTTAGAGACAGGGACAAGACTGAGAGGGAATAGAGTGACAGCGTTTCGAATATATTTTAAAACTTGTTTGTGTTTGAAATAAACTTTAATCTTCAGTGTTAACTCTACCTGACTGAGACTCAATACTTCACCGGGGAACACTGGGTTTTTTCCACAAAATTGGTGGCAGTGAAAGAATAAAGTAGTGGTGTACAGGTTGATAGTCCGTGAAACGACCGGGGGCTCTGTATGAACGCCACGCCCTAAGAATGTGCTTATTTTGCTTAATGGTTAATCCAGCCCCACCTGTTGGGATACTGGCCATACTGGTTTATTAAACGACTTCTGTTTCAGTGTATCTGAAGAAGTGTGCATGCACACGAAAGCTCATACCAAGAACAAACTCAATTGGTCTCTAAGGTGCTACTGGAAAGAATTTTCTATTTTGTTTTGGTTTATTAAAGGTAGAGACAACGACCTTCTAAAAGGCACCAGGTTGAGGAAGGATCCATTGGTTTATCCAAACCCAAGAATGGTGGCTTAGTGTGATGATTTGGTTTTGCAAGCAAAGCCACATTATTATTTTTCCCTAGAAGCAAAACATTACCTTAAAAGAACAAAACGAGCAAAGCCACAACAGCAATCCCTCAAATTTGGCTTAATCAAACCCCCGGGGTGCTTTCAGATCACGTTATCCCAGCCTGGCTGGAAATGATCAGGCCCCCAGTCAAGTGAAGCCCCTGTGCGTGCAAAAGCATAGATTCTCCCTTGTTATGGTATGGAGATAAGCTGCATTTGCTCGCGGAGTTCTAAAACTGCTGCTGCTAAATTTATTAAGACTTCACAAAACCATTCGTCATCTGCCTCTGCCTTCCGTTTACATCTTGTTTTCCAAAACGCCTTCAGGTTTTGGAAAGATTATACGGTTAGAATGGCAAGGGTAAATAGCAGAATTATGGGCACTCAAACCATCCACAGATGACTGTAAGAAAAAAATAGCAGATTACCTGTAATCCTACCATTTTACTAAGCACTGCTTTATTCAAAGCCATTGTGGCAAATTGCTGATAGGCCTTTTCGTAGGATAAGAAGAAAGGGGGGGGGAGCCCACAACTTGGTTGTCATCATATATCCGTTGGTTTGGATATAATGCATAAATTTATCAAGAACAGCATTGCCATTTCTCTTTAGAAAACTGGTGACTTCTATGGGACACAACAGAGCCGTCCTGGCTGCCAGGAACCCCTCCCTGTGACAGCTGCCCCAGCCTTGGGGCCACCTCAGTCTCCAACACAAGGTCACTTGGTCCTGGAGCTGCCAGGCTCAGGCGAGATGGTTTGTGCAGTGGCAGAAGCAGGGTGTGGGGAGGCCAAACTGCACTTCTCACTCAGCCTGCCCCCAATTTGGCATCAAGGCCTGGGCTAGCATGGCAGGCTCCATGCACACACTATGCCCCGGGTGTGCCCTGCCTCTCCCAATGCGCTCACGTGTGCCCACCCCAAGCACCAGCAACCCACGCTACGCTACTGCCCCTCTCTCATTATTTCCTTTTCCCACTCCCCCACTTTAATGATTTCTCTCTCATCCCTTGCCACTTTGCAACCTTTAGCGATGTTGGAGCTCCAAGCAATGACATGAGCGAGGCTAGAGTTTCCACCATTGTGTCCATGGTGGCTGGGGGAAGTCTCCATCTCCAAGTGTCAGTCTCTCTCTGCCTTAAGGGAAAGAGATGTGTTAAACACTAATGCTTTGGGACACCCTCTCAATGACTGGAGGATTGCAGGCTTAACCTTTCCACCACTGGTTTGATTTATTTCCATCCCCATTTCTGCCAGTACGCCCGTTAACCAATGTGCAGCATCTGAGTCCAACAACCGATGTGGCTGCAACTGGTTCTGCCCCGACTGGGCTAGGCGACTGGAACACCTTCAGCGACCTTCCAATCCTGGAGAACAGGCCCCGGTGCACTGGACTCACAGCAGCTCATTGTGAGCACCAGACTCTGTTGTTGTTGTTGTTGTTGTTCAGTCGTTGTTCAGTCGTTCAGTCGTGTCCGACTCTTCGTGACCCCATGGACCAGAGCACGCCAGGCACGCCTATCCTTCACTGCCTCTCGCAGTTTGGCCAAACTCATGTTAGTAGTTCAAGAACCAGACTCTAGCAGAGTATAAATAACGCGGAAACTAGCTGTAGAGGTTATGAAGCATAACTCCTTTTATTTCTAACAGCTACTATATACACAGAAGACATGCCTGAGAGAGTCAGCCCATCTTGTCATAACAAAGATAAGACTCTCTCCACCACAGAGTCAGCCAGCCAGGGATGAAAGATAAAAGAAAGCAGTTCCCACCCCTTCCTTCTCATAACATGATCATCAGATTCTCACAATGGGAGGGGTGAAAATATCAACAGTTTCCCCATCAAAACACTCAGCACAATGCACCAACATTTCCCATTAAAACATGCCCGTAGCTCTCAGATCCTACAAGTGTCCCTATTTTCCAGGAACATCCCTGATTTAGAGAAACTGTCATGGATTCTGATTTGATCCCAAAATCTTTCACATTTTACCATAGGATGCCCCTATTTTCATTGGAGAAATGTTTGATGGTATGGAGTTATCCGACCCCCGAGGCAACCTGAAGGCAATCCTGTATAGGGAAGTTTTTTTTATTTTTAATGTTTTTAATGTTTTTATATATGTTGGAAGCTGCCCGGAATGGCTGGAGCAACCCAGTAAGGTGGATGGAGTATGAATAAAAAAGTTATTGTTATGATGATGATGGAATAGGATGTCCCTATTTTCAACAGAGAAGTGTTGGAGGGTATGGACACACATCCCACACATTTGTGTGTACACACACACACACACACACACACACACAGAGAGAGAGAGACACAGAGAGACACACACACACACACACAGACAGAGAGAGAGAGAGGAGAGAGAGAGCTGGGACCCTCTGCAGTCAAATGGGTGGGGTACAAATTAATTATTATTACTACTATCATTATGGAATGAGATGTCCCTATTTTTACTGTAGAAACTTTTATTATCTTAAAGGACTCCGGGTATCTACAGGTGTGTGTGTGTGTGTGTGAATATATCTGCACATAAAAACACACAGATACGTATACTTTAAGATTTGTTCTGAACATTCTTTTTTTTAAAAAAAAAAAAAATACAATCTTATTTCCTGTGATTTCTTTTGATGTTTTAATTTCTTCATTAGCACAGTGTCTCCAACTTGCCTGAACCAAAGGTGTTGTCTCTTTCCGTTTCCTCTTCTAATGAAACTCATGCTGTTACTAAAATTGTGCTATTAAAGATTTAAGTTCTCCAAAGGCCACATCAGTAATTGCAAGACTTGTAAAATCATCACTAACAGGTTTGCGGGGAGAGTGACTATTGCATCCAGCTGTTAAAAACAGAGATATTGCTAGACATGCTCAACCTGCTATTTATGTTTTGAAGAAAGCGAACTGTCCTATCCACCTACTCAAAAATGCTTGTAGTTTTGCAGTAAAAGACCATTTTTGTGGTTTAACTCAAAGAACCTTGAAAACAAGCACATTGCTGAAACTTCTGATTAAACTGACTTTTCTTACTGTTGGAAGGTTTGTGGTTCCAATGTCAGCTGTGCAAATGTGTTGTCGTTCCATTAATGGATAGGGTTAAGGTTAGGCAGGGTCGGGGTGCTGGGTAGAACTGTGCTAAAAAAAATTTTTTTTTTTTGAAAGACAAAATTAGTACTCTCAGGGGCAGAAATGATTCTTGGGGTAAAATCTAGAATGAGAAATGAACTTTTTCTATTCTATTTACTGTCACTATTTCCCTGATCTGCTGCTGCTCCTCCTTAGAAATATTGTGTCTTATCCTTCCTAAGAATAGCCACCTGGGCAATCCCACTCATCAGGGTTCATAATCATAACATTATGTTAATGACACCAAGAGCAAATGAAGTCACTTTGGAGTGAAACAGTGCTTCTCAAATAGGTGAAGACATTTTGAGGCAATGATCAAAACAAGAACCACCCAAAGGAATGAAAATCCCAGCAAGTGCTCACTAGAATATAGAAAGTTGCCTTATACTGAGTCAAAACATTAGTCCATCTAGCTCCATATTCTCTCCCCTGGTGAAGAACACTGAGCAATTTCATCTCAGTCCCTATACATACCCCTGTTAGCAGGAGTGTCCTACTCTCGTGTAGGGCCCTGGCAGAGACACATGCCCGACTGGCATGTTCTCTCCCTCCTGGTCGATCGTTCGGGAGCTTCAAAAGCTTTCTTCTGCCCGAACATCACAGCGACTAATGCCAAAAAGCATTAGCACACTCAGGGATCCGCAGAGTCTTCTCAGCTTGCGTAACAGACCTCAGCAACTCAGCATTTTGGCTAATCTACTTTATTTACATATAAACACACACGGAGCACTGCAACATGGCTCCCTCTCTCTCTAGCATCAGACAGCAAAGAGAAAGAACAAAGGACAATAGTCCCACTTCACGGAACACAGTAACACAAACATCCTGTCTCCGTCACTTCCCACTCTGTGGAATGAAAACATACACCGCCATGTGATAGACAACAATCCCATGACTGCAGACAGGGGAATGAATCTCCAACAACCCCCCCTCCCAATATATTGAGGCCCCCAAACCAGGGTGCGCATCTTCCCAGAACCCAAAAGACGTTCTTTTTTCAGAATTTCAAGATTGTGGTGCAAAATTGCACAAGACCACAGTGCCCCAAATGGCCACTGTGCTCTCATGCAAAAAAACAGAAACAAAACAAAAACCACAACCCCAGGATGTCCTGATTTTACTGGGACACTTGCCTCTATAAAAGATTTGTATTTATTTCTTATTTACAGTTTCTACTATATATTTTGGAAAGTTGTTTCTCTCTTTGTTCTGTGTGCCTTTGGGACACCACTTATGATATCACAGCCAACTTTTCGTGAGATCAAGGTGTTGGTTTATGTTTGGCTGCAATGGTATGCCATTTTGAATCAAGATGGCAGACAGAAGTCTTCAAAACTGCACTGTTTTTCACCACTGAGTTGAAAACAGCACTGATTTTAATTCCTTTATTTATTTTGGTTTCTTAGTGTTCCCAAGGGTAGCTGGGCACTTCTCACTTAGCAATCTATATTCCATTACACTTGTGGTAATAAATCCTCTGGCACCAATTGATTGAGCTCATAGAACAGCACAAAGCCTACATGGACATACAAGCTCCCCATGAATGAAACTTTAGCATCTGCAACAGGATGACTTCACAATGCTTAAGATCAAAAGGAGGTTGTCTGTAACTGTGGGAGATGGGAAGTAAGAGGCAAGCTCAAGGGAAGGGGGGGCCAGCCACCCCGGTGCCCTCACTGAGGGGGGTGACATTTGGCGCGCTGCCCACCCACGACTCCCAAGCCTACCCCGAGCCGTCAGGGTAAGGGGGAAGCTGCGCTGCTTTGACGGCAGCATTCCCCCTTCCCTTTTTGTTTTGACAGCTTGGGGGAGGCTTGGGAGTCACGAGCCTGTGGCAAGCTGAATGTCTGCCATGGACAGTGGCGTAGGAAGCTGCTCGGGCACCCGGAGCGGCAAACCTGACATGCCCCCAGGGGCAGGGCATCGCTACGTAGCATGCATGCCCAGTAAAAAGCTTCGCCCCACAGCTTGCTCGCTTACCCGCTCGGTGCATTGCTTCCTTCCTGCTTGGGCTGTGGGTGGAGGCGAGGGACGGGAGGGGACGCTTCTCTTGGGCCGTTGATGCCCCTCCCTGGCCTGCCTGCCCCTTACCTCCGCCCGCAGCCCGAGCGGGAAGGAAGCAAAGTGCCAAGCGGGTGAGCGAGCGAGCCGCCAAGCAAGGCTTTTTACCGGGCAGCTTGGGAGTCGCCATTGCCCTGCCACCTGGTAAAAAGTCGCAGGGGGCACACGCTGAATGTCACCCACAGGGTGGCACACGGGGCAGACCGCCCTCAATGCACCCCCTTGCTCCACCCCTGGCCATGGGCAGCTTGCTCCGCCCCTGGCTGCAGAGTGCGCACGCCACTCCAGGCAGCTGAGCAGCTATCCTGTGCCTGAGAGGGCACCCTCCATGCCACCACCCCCCAGGAGCACACCCGCCCTGGGCAATGTGGGCATATGCTCTGCCACTGGGCGCGCTAAAGTGACTATCCTGGATATGGGATAGGAAGTGGTCTGATAAACAGAAATTGGATGGTGGAGATGTGGAGCTGGGGCAGTCAGCCAAGGAGAAAGCAGGACATGGATGAGAACTCAGACAGAAACTAGGAACAGAAGAGATTCCACAACGAAGGGAGGGAGGGAGGTTTAGAGCAGTAGCATTCAACTTTTTGAGATCTAGGACCGACCTTTAACCCAAACATGCACCGAGGGACACATCTCTTAATTATTATTTATTACCATGTAGTTTTGCAAGATGGTAGCACTGCAGCTGTGACCTACCTTAGATCAGATCATGACCTGGGTAAGTGGGTCCTGACCCACCAGTTGGAGACCAATGATTTAGAAGGCTGGGGATTCCTGCTAAGAAACCAAGGGGCATAGCTTTGCATACCTTACACAGAAGTAGAATTCTGCCACTGCTCACACTAAAACGTCATGACCTGGTGGCCTTAGGGTGAGAACGGTGCCAACGGTGTGTGGGAGAGTCTGAGGGGGAGCTGCATTCCACATATTGATTTGAACTAGCCAGCCAATCCTTTTCCTGATGGCTCCCAGTCTTAAGGACTGCTTAGACCGTGACAGCACAAACCATCATCATCAATATTTATTGTGGCTATAGAATTTATCTGAACTGGGCCATAACCCACAACAATGAAATAATAGCAAAAGATAAATTATGTGATAGTACGAAGCCACCAGGTTACACAAAACAGCAATGCATGAAATACAGAATGTCTAAATGTATAGAATATGCCCAATGGGGAAGGAAGTAAAAATTGCATTGGCTCCAAGGCACAATATTTATTGCCCTAGTCCTAAGCAATAGCAACAAGCACTGATAGAAATAGATACACAGGCAGACCAAAATATGTGATCCAAAACAATTCTTTAGCTCTTCCACTGGGCAGCAGCATGGGAGCACCCCATATAGGATTTCAAATCTCTCTGGACAGCCATGTGCGCTCTCTCTCTCTCTCTCTCTCTCTCTCACACACACACACACACACAGAGAGACTTTTTCAAATTATGATTTATTGCATTGCATGTATATACTGCCTTTCTGCCAGGGCACTCAGACAGTTTATAATTTTAAAATACAAAAGCAAATAAAGGCTATAAAACACAAGAGTGACAGAGTCCTACTGATGCAGGTAGCACGAGCTCCCTGGGCAATTCTCTCTTGCTTCTGACTTCCCTCAGGCCACATGGGTCTCCCTTCAGCAGCCTGAGGGAAGGTGGGGAAGAAGCCTTTGCCCTCAGGCTGTTGGTTGTTCTAATCAGAAGTCTGTGCTCCTTGACTTGGGCTCCCTCACTTCTGCCCTCTCTCAGGGCAGCCTGGTCTTAAAATATCCCTTCTTCTTAGGCAGAATGCGGTTGGGGCTGATGTATGAGAAAGTATTTGGTTCCTCATCAGTATCTTGTTCTTATTCTACTTCATGGTTGGGGAGCCCACCACACACACACACACACACACAACCCATGCACACACCAGCTCCCATCAGCCCCAGCCGGAAAGGGCCAATGTTCAGAGGATCCTGGGAACAGTAGCTTTTTTTAAAAGGGTGCTGAGAGTCAGGGCTGGCCCACCCATTGTCAGGACGCTGTCAGCGGCTCCTGCCTGGTTGCCCAGGAAAGTATGAAGACAAGGAAAAGTTTCTTACTGCCCTTTTTTATTTCAATATTACAGAGAGAAGCTATAGAACGCAGCCTCTTGGATGAATGGCATTTCCCCAAGTGAATCTCCAACCCCTGTCTCTCCCACTTCCTCATTCGTCTCTTCTACGGGTGCTGCTATATGTCCTCTGTCTTTGAGCTCTTTGGGGGGGGGGCATACAATAGGCTCCTTGGAGGCCAGATCTGCCATCTCCCTGGCAGTGCCCCCCTCCAATGCCACCTGCACAAACCTCTTGTCAAATAGGAGATGCTGCTGGTCTCCTCCCACTCTTGTTCCTGATGTAGATCTTCGCTCACCCCTTCTTTCCTGGTTAGGGCAGGAGACACGGTTTTATGGTTCATCATATATATATTTCTTTTTTAAAAAACACAAAATATAACTACCTTTCAAATACATATCAAATACTTTTGCTCCGCCGAGCACGTGACTTCCCTCCTTCCCTTCAACTGGTTTTCCAATTTCTAATAAATTGTATGCGCATTTTAACGGCCAGTTTCTGTCCTTCAACATATATTAAGTCCCTTTTTGTCCATGGTCAGATACTATTTTTATGTTACGTTACGAGATTTATTTCAGTCCAGCTAGTGTCTTCACATTTTTGCAATGAACTTTCAAATACTCAATAAATTTACTCCAGTCTCTTTGGAATTTCCGGTCACCTTGGTTCCGGATCCTAACAGTCAGTTTGGCTAACTCTGCATAGTCCATCATCTTCATCTGCCACTCCTCAATCGTTGGTAATTCTTTTGTCTTCCACCTTCGGGCTAACAAAGTTCTTGCTGCCGTTGTGGCATACATAAATAGACATTGATCTACTTTTGCAATTTCTTCCCCCATCATCCCAAGCAGAAATGCTTCCAGTTTTTTGGGGGGGGGCATACATTTTAACATCTTTTTTTAGTTCATTGTAGATCAATTCCCAAAATGCTTTTACCTTGTCACAAGTCCACCACATATGATCAAAATCTCCATCTTTTTCATTACACTTCCAACATAATTTGTTTTTCATTCTATACGTTTTGGCCAATTTCACTGGGGTCAAATACCACCTATACATCATTTTCATTACGTTTTCCTTTAAGGCCATACATGCTGTAAATTTTAAGTTCTGATTCCATAATTTTGACCAAGATTCAAACGGAATTTTATACCCAAAGTCAATAACCCATAGTTTTATGGTTCATCTCAGGTGCCAAAATGACTATGGCCATAGATTCAAATTCAAATTCAAATTTATTGCGGCTATAAGCCCATAAAAACATAAAATATGGAATATATGACATAAAGTTACAGCAAACCATAGACCCTGGAGTCATAGGGAAACAAACCACAGCACAAATACAAGTTTTAAAATTGCAACCAGGGAGCAGAAAACAAAAGTATTAGTGGTCGTGTAGTTGGCCACAGCGCCTTTTTTGAGATATGACAGAGTTTAGAAACCTTGCCACCTGCAAGGTTGTATAGGAGTCATTGTCTTGCAGGAGTAAGGCAAGGTGTGACTCAGCTGGTGCACCTGTAAGTTTCTGAGTTATTGGTCTTAGTAATTTTGCCCGAGCCTCACTATGCAGGGAACAGATAAAGATTATATGATGGAGAGATTCCGTCGACTTTTTATCACAATCACAAAAGGCGGAAACTAGGCCCTTGGAAAATCTATGTCTCAGGACATTAGAAGGAAAAACATTAAACCTCGCTTTGGTGAAAGCGAATCGGTGCCCAGCAGTGGAGAGGGAGGATAGGTATAGAGGGACATGATGTATTGGAGTAACTCCAAAATTCCGAGGCGAGCAGACACCCCCACCCAGCCATAGAGATGTAGCATGGGCCAGGCTGGAGTGCAGGGTTTTTTTTGGGGGGGGAGCACATTCCTCACAATGCCCTGCCAGCTGTTGCGTCCTTCTCATACTGCCCTCCAGCTGGAGGGTGGGTGAGAAGGATGCCACAGGGCAGGGCACCCTGCCAGCCCCACACAGCTTTTGCGAGTCTCACTGTGAGTGCACCCTTCCAAGCAGTCTGATCACACTGACTTGAAGGTTGCATTCATGTCACAGCCACTGCCCTGCCAGCTCCATGCCAATTTGCAAGGCTGCAGGGCGGCATCTGCCACATTGGCTGGCCAGGCAGGCAGCACAGTACAGCCCCACTTGGTTCCAGTGGCACATGATGCGCCAGCAAGAAGAGCTCTGTCACTGTTGAGCCGGCCCTGCTGAGAGTTGTTATGAGAGATCTCTATTTCCCCCACAAACCCACTGTTCCAAGAGTTCCCTTGAAAGAGGCATTGGTTCTGAGAATGGCAGCTCTGCTCAGAGGGGAGTAAAAGTCTCCTAAGCACTCTTGGAGGACGCGGGTGGTGCTGTGGGTTAAACCACAGAGCCTAGGGCTTGCCGATCAGAAGGTCGGCGGTTCGAATCCCCACAACGGGGTGAGCTCCCGTTGCTCGGTCCCTGCTCCTGCCAACCTAGCAGTTCAAAAGCACGTCAAAGTGCAAGTAGATAAATAGGTACCGCTCCGGTGGGAAGGTAAACGGCGTTTCCGTGCGCTGCTCTGGTTCGCCAGAAGTGGCTTAGTCATGCTGGCCACATGACCCGGAAGCTGTACACCGGCTCCCTCGGCCAATAAAGCGAGATGAGCGCCGCAACCCCAGAGTCGTCCATGACTGGAACCTAATGGTCAGGGGTCCCTTTACCTTTACCAAGCACTCTTGGCACCCTTACCAAGCTACAGTTCCCAGGACTTTGACACTTTAGAGTAGTATGGTACTGCTATAAATGCATTGTGCAAAAGGGGTCTGACTGTTTATCTGTTACTGCTACTTGTCCTGAATCATAGCACAACATTTCTCCCAGGCTTCACAATGAGCTCCTATTTGCCAGGCTAGGGCAAACAACTGGGCAAAGTATGTGGTAGTTGCATCCCTGTAGACACAGCAGAAGTGATCTTCTCTAAATGTCTGTCAGGAAGACAGTTAGTGATTCTTGCAACCCGGAGATAACATTTGTGGCCGCATGAATTACAGAGAGGGAAATTGCAGCTCTAGCTGTAAAAAAATTGTTCTTCAATCCCCCAATCTCAAGTTTTCTAATGAAGTCACAATTAATAGAAGTTTAATTCCTAAACACAAAACACAGTTCATAACTGTTTACATTCACTTTATGGTCTGTTGATTGGCTAAGGCTGAATTAATTGAAGTCATTATGAACAGACAATTTGCAAAGTGTGAAAAAGAAAATCAGAGTAAAAGAAGAACCTCCATGGTGCAATTTAGCAGGTTGCATGATTGAAGCCATAAAACTACGTTATAAATATAATTCCTGTGAAAATTGTGCTCTGCTCTCTGCTGCTGTTTGGGGTGGGGAGAGGAGACAGGTGTAAGCTTTTGCATCCTACAGGATTCTTCCTGCCACTTAGATTTTCCAGGGTTAAATGTCTGCTTATTAAATTAAGTTTAACTAAAGGTGTGTCTCCTTCCCTCCCCACCCCTCCACTGCCCAAATCACTGAGAACAGGCGGGTCCAAACCTGTGGGGTACAACACAAGCATCACTACACAGAATCGAAACCAGCTGGGAAATGAGAACATTCAGTCCTGTGCAGCACTTCTTCAGAGGGTCAGAAGAAGGAGAGGTCAAGCCACAGGGGCATCCCCCACTCCCAACATGGCCAACGCAGCCCTTGGCAGCCAAACCCCCCCCCCATATGGGCCACGCGACCATCCAGCAAGGGGGTCGGGGATGCAGCGGCAAGGCAAGGCCAGGCTCTGGGGCCCAGATACCCCCGGCTGCAGACAGGGCAGGATGGAGATCCCTGTATGGTGGCACCTGGATTGTGCCCCCTAAAGACTGTGCCTATGGGGCTACAGCTCCCCTGCCCCCATGCTACATCCCTAGTATAAACCCCGCAAACCAGCACTGATGCTGATACAATATATCTTTTTAGCTGTGGACAACAGTTCCAGTAATGGAGGTTAATATTTGTTATTTTGTGTTAAGATTGTGATGATTTTAGGATATACAGTACGTTTCCGAGCACAATTCAAAGTGTTGGTGCTGACCTTTAAAGCCCTAAATGGCCTCGGTCCTGTATACCTGAAGGAGCATCTCCACCCCCATCGTTCAGCCCAGACACTGAGATCCAGCGCCTGAGGGCCTTCTGGCGGTTCCCTCACTGCGAGAAGCAAAGCTACAGGGAACCAGGCAGAGGGCCTTCTCGGTAGTGGCGCCCGCCCTGTGGAACTCCCTCCCTTCAGATGTCAAAGAGATAGACAACTACCAGACATTTAGAGGACATCTGAAGGCAGCCCTGTTTAGGGAAGCTTTTAATGTGTGATATTTTAATGTATTTGATTTTTGTTGGAAGCCGCCCAGAGTGGCTGGGGAAATCCAGCCAGATGGGCGGGGTACAAATAATTATTATTATTATTATTATTATTATTATTATTATTATTCACTTTGACAAAGTGCTATGGAGTATTCAGAGATGATTCTCTGATTGTATGTAGTTATTATCTATCTACCGGTATCTATCATCTATCTATCTATCTATCATCTATCTATCTATCTATCATCTATCTATCATCATGGCCATTTATCCCAGTGGGTCTACTCTGAGTAAATAATGGCTGAATCCAACCCAGTGCTTCCAGCAACCTCAGGCTGGGGCAAATATCCAGTGAATATTCAACTTCAGCATTCACAGATGGTAATCTGAGAACATTGGGAAGGCATTTAGTTTCAGCTCCAGCATGATGGCTGTTCTGAGAGATTTAAGCCCCCCAGGAACTATTTATCATCATCTTCATCATCTTCATCTTTTTTGCCATTTACCTTTCATTGTTTCTCCACCACTTCCAAACTGAAAAATGATTGCAGACTTGAGCGATTTGTACTCCCCATTTTTAACATCCCTCAAACAGCCGCTGTTATACATGGACTCTCACCTTCATTGCATCCATCTATGAATGATGCTGATCGCTCCAAAATGTCTGTTTAATTTCTGCTCTTTCGTTTCCTGAGCAACATTCAGACAAATGGTCTACCAGGTGCTATTTATTACACTCCCAAGTAATATATCTTCACAGATCAAACTAATTCAGGTGCAATTTATTAGACCAACAAGTAATCTCTCTTCACCGATCAAACTAATTCAAGTCATGCGGATTCAAGTTAAGTATTCCAGTCCTAAGGTAGTCCCAAAGGAACATTTATTTTTTCCATACTTGTCATTAACCACAATATTTGGTGACAACATCTGAGAACTGATGCATAATAAGGTAAAGTTAAGGTACAAAGCAAGACTCTGCCCTGGAAGGCATTTGTCTTGGTAACCTGGGGCCCTTGAGATATTTTTGGACTCCCAAATTCCATCAGACCCAACAAACATGGCCAGTGAACAAGAAAGGTGGGAGCTGTGGTCCGTGTTAACCATTTGCCATGAATTCTGTCAGCCACAGAAAGCACAGAAAATTTTGAGAGGCCAGTTTTGCTGAGCCCTAGTACAGTGGTACCTCGGTTTACGAACTTAATCCGTTCCGGAAGTCCGTTCTTAATCCGAAGCCATTCTTAAATTGAGGCATGCTTTCCCTAATGAGGCCTCCCGCCGCAGGTGCCCTTCCACCGTTCAGCTTCCATTTGTCGACCGAGGTAAAGTTCACAAACCGGGACACTACTTCCGGTTTTGCGGAGTTTGTAAACCGAAAAGTTCGTAAACAGGGCTGTTCTTAAACTGAGGTACCACTGTATTTCCCATTTTAAAATTACGTATGGAGCTGGGGAGGGAGAGACTCTGATCAAGAAAGCTAAGAGCTGCTTTTGCAGAAAGTATGGAGGGGGAAATGTTCAGAACTAATAGACCTAAGCTGTGCGACCCAGCCTTAGGCCCCATCTGCACTATTCAGTTAAAGCACTATTACACTGTTTTAAACAGCCACATATTTCTTTCCCCCCAAATAATGTTGGAAAGGGTAGTTCATTGAGGGTGCTGAGAGTTGTTAGGATGCCCCTACTCCCCTCACAGAGCTACCATTCATTGAGTTCCTTGGGAAGAGGGATTGAATGTTAAGCCTCTCTGAGAACATCCAAACTAGCGGAACAACAAGCACCATAATAGAAATCAAGCCTTGTGGAACTGTCATGCGTCCAAGTTCCTGGCTTGATAACGCAGTAAGCGTCATTAATTAAAAAGGAGGATTTATTGCAAAAACAGATAGCTCCAGACGGCTGTAACATAGCCTCCAGCATCAACAATCAAGATGACCCTTCTGAAGACTGTTTCCGGGTTCTACAGAATATATTGAATTTTTGAACCCGCCGTCTCTTGCTCTGTTTCCACTCTAACAGCCCGCCCCTTAGCCGACTCTTAGGAGAGATTAGATCAGCTCCAACCTCTTCCCCGTCTGACATGTTACTTCTGTCTCTCTTCCGGCTAAATTAACTTCCTGAGAGCTTTGGCTGGGTTCCAGCCCACTCACAGTTGTTCCCTTATCAGCCTGCATTCCAAGGGGCAGGTGAGTTAGCTCTCTCTGCTGTTCATCCTGTATGAAATTTAACCCTCTCTGTTCCTGGCTGCTTTCTTCAGTTGGCTGCAAACACTCACTGGGAGCTGGCTCATTCCTGACAGGAACATTGCATATATGGCTGTCTAGTAGTTAAAAAAAAAAAAAACAAAGTTCAACATTAGGGTAAAGCGTGTTTCCAAATTCATAGATTTTTGAAAATACCATAAAAATGCATTTTATTAGGGAAAAATGCTTTGCAAAAGGGCATGTATTGGGTCGAAGTACAAGCATGTGCATTAGGAGAAATTCACACTAACGTGTTTTTGAAAATTTGTGAGGACTTAAAAAAAAATGCAAACTGATGTGAAGAATTGAGCTTATTACTGGAAAAATGAGGAAATGAAATGGACAAAACTGTATGAAGCCAAAACAACAGCAGCACAGATAATTGGGGGGAGGTATCAGTTGGCTCAGAGCAACACCAAGGTTTCTAGAAGTACAAAAAAACTTTAGAAAAAAGTCCTAAGGGGAGGGAGGAACCCCAAAAACAACCCCACGAGAACTGAGCATGCTCAAAGCAGTCAAAGGAGTGTCTGTGGAAGAAAAGAGCTGGTAAAGTGAGGGGGGGCAGGAAACAGAGAAAATGGAATGGAGTGTCTTAGTACATTTCTGAGCACAATTCAGAGTGTTTGTACTGATCTTTAAAGCCTTAAATGGCTCCAACCCTGTATACCTGAAGGAGCATCTCCACCCCCATTGTTCAGCCCAGACACTGTGATCCAGCTCCCAGGGCCTTCTGGTGGTTCCCTCATTGTGAGAAATGAAGTTACAGGGAACCAAGGCAGAGGGCCTTCTCAGTAGTGGCACCTGCCCTGTGAAATATCCTCCCATCAGGTATCAAAGAGATAACCAACTATATGAACCTCTGTAAGACATCTGAAGGCAGCCCTGTATCAGGGAGCTTTTAATGTTTGATGTATCATGTTCTCTTTTATATTCTGTTGGAAGCTGCCCAGGGTGGCTGGGGTAACCTAGTCAGATGGGCTGGGCGTTATTATTATTATTATTATTATTATTATTATTTATTATTATTATTCCACAAAGGGGCATTGCTGCATATCATCCTGAACAGGAGCACTCCACAGTGCAACATTTTCTAGCAAGTCCCTCACGTAAGCCGGTTTTTAAATTGTTTTTCCATAAAAGCAAGAGCAGTCCTCATGTCTCTGAAGCTGCACGCAAAGGTGTCCGACCGCTGGGAGGGACGACAACAAAGAAGAAACAACTAACAATTCCCTGATTTACAGGTTACCTGACAAATGCAGCCATTTTAAAAGGTCAGAGCTTCTGCCTCGCTTGATTGAAGACTGCCAGACGCTGAATGCCTAACGCTCAATAGGGAGGTGATAGCGTGACTCTTCAAATGGCTTCCTAGCATAGAGACCTTCTGCTGCCAGGTTTCCAGAGAGCGTCATTGCTGGCCAATCTCAGTGGTATTCCAAAGGATGTTTCGTGCCTACAGGGGTCTCTTGCCTTCTTATCTCCTTCCAGCACCCCACAGTGCCATTTTGAATAACACTGCACATCTTTTACATTTATTTTGAGAGGTTGTTTTTTAAAGTCATTTAGGAGACACATCAGCATTTGCTTACATGCAACAAAAGTAGTCTCTGGGGCAATGCTTCTTGATTTAGCGGTTCCCTTGCTGCAAGAAGCCAAGTTATAGGGAACCAGTCAGAGGACCTTCTCGGTAATGGCGCCCGCCCTGTGGAATGCCCTCCCACCAGATGTCCAAAGAGAAAAACAACTACCAGACTTTTAGAAGACATCTGAAGGCAGCCCTGTTTAGGGAAGCTTTTAATGTTTAATAAAAAGGTAAAAGTAAAGGGACCCCTGACTGTTAAGTCCAGTTGCGGATGACTCTGGGGTTGCGGCGCTCATCTCACTTTATTGGCTGAGGGAGCCGGCATACAGCTTCCAGGTCATGTGGGCAGCATGACTAAACTGCTTCTGGCAAACCAGAGCAGTGCACGGAAATGCCGTTTACCTTCCCGCTGGAGCAGTACCTATTTATCTACTTGCACTTCATGCTTTCGAACTGCTAGGTTGGCAGGAGCAGGGACTGAGCAATGGGAGCTCACACCGTCACAGGGTTTTGAACTGCCAACCTTCTGATTGGCAAGCCCTAGGCCCTGTGGTTTAACCCACAGCACCACCCGCATCCAGGTTTAATAGACTATTGTATTTTTATATTTTTATATTTTGTTGGAAGCCACCCAGAATGGCTGGGGTATAAATAATAAAGAATCATCTCTGAATACTCCACAGCACTTTGTCAAAGTGAATAATAATAATAATAATAATAATAATAATAATAATAATAATAAACTGCTCACTACCCACGTAGTTATTCTTGGAACATTTCTCCAATTTAAAGAATTACTTATAGTGCAACAAAGGCACATTTGAATGGGGCAGCTCCCTACCATTGGCTTTTACATTCTGTATCAATGATCAACAACTGGGTTTGCGAAACACTCAGAGTTGGCTTCAGTGATCAGTAGCCAAGGTCCATACCCCTCCAATCCCTGTTGCTGCCTAATCTAAGGATGTTGAGAAATATCACGTGGTCTTAATTTTGATAGGTCACATGGCACTAGGACTGGGCAATATATGGTTTTCAACATCATGATATATAGCCAGCTAAACATCACAATATGCTGGCATATCACATTGTATGATATGATATGATATGATATGATATGATATGATATGATATGATATGATATGATACGATATGATAGAGGCATTGGTTGGCTTCATGGTTTTTCCCCACATTGTGACTTTTGCATAGCACACACGTACATCATGTTTTGTGTTATATTGCCAGGTCAAAAATTATGAAACTGATTACATGATATGGACTTCAAACTGGTTTTGGATGCTATGTTGATTTATTGCACAGCCCTACAGGGCACACCCGTTCCTCTGGTACCATGTTATTTTCATGCCTGCAGATTTCTGTCTTTAGCAAGCTCAGTCTGGAAGACATTTCACACAGAATGTTTTTGAATGAACACTTCAGATGTGCTAAGCATACATTCTGAAAGTGTGAGTGCCCCAAGCAAGCATTTAATAACACCCTTGTTATGCAGGTGGTACCTGAGTCAGAGCTGGCATGGGCTACAGCTCCCTGTGAAGTGATGGCAAACCTAGACATGCTGGTACCTAAATTTAGAAGATGTCAGAGTCTTGCTTCCTCAAACCTGTTCTTCCTTGTAGCTTCCTCAGTGCATAAATCGTGTCCTCCCTCAAAGAGGGCACGTGTTGCGGTGCGACCTGGCAACCAAACCCTGTGTTGTGGGTGGGTACGATTGGATAGCCACAACACCCTATTGGTAGGTCCCTCGATGCTGGGTGTAATCAGACCAATGGGATGCTAGCAAAATGGATTGAGGGACCTATATAAGCCCATGCACATGTCCCTGAGCTTCCTCTTTGGGTCAGTGCATCAGAACACCCGCCCACCTCGCCCTATATTTAGGGCTTGCACTTGACCTTGCTATGCTGTCATGTGTCATCTGTCATTGGGACAGGGGCATGGCAGGAATTTTCCCCACTTGGCTGATTGGCTGTTGCCATTTGGGTTTCGCCTGCTGCGTAGCAAATCATCACAACTTGTAAGGTTGCGGATAGGCTCTGGTTCAGGTGATAGGGATGGGGGAACGCTCTCGCCATCCCTATGCAAAGGGTATTCCGTTAAAGGAATCCAGGGACTCAATGGTTTGGTCAACCCTGAGAGGGGTTGTGCCTGTGCCTGAGTCCAGGGGGACATCTGGGTGGTGGACTAGCCTGACCCTGGCTTTCCGCTGTTCCAGGTGTTCACCCTAGGCTGACCTATGCTGGTGCCCTGGGTCAGCGCTACCTGCAACAGTGCAGGGAGCTAGTCGAACCAGAGCCTATGCAACCACTCACTTGCTGTAATCAATAAAGTTGTGGCCTAAATTCTGCCAAAAACCAAACCAAAAATTTGAGTCTTGTCTGAATTTATTTAAGGAGGAGGTTGAAGGTCTAAACACGCAACCTCTTTTTCTAGTCAAGGCTATCCGCTTTCTGTTGCTCCTTTACCTGCCTTGCTCCTGGGGGTTGCAATATGCAACATATCCCTATTATTACAGGAGGTCAGAGATACTGGGAGGAATATTTAATCCTCTCTCTACTGTTTTCCTCACAGAGCTACAGTTTTTCAGAGTGGTTTAACAACCGATCCCTCTTCCCATGGAATTCTGAGAACTGTAGCTCTGCGGGGGGGAATAGGGATTTCCTAGCGACTCTCAGAACCTCTACCCAACTGCAGTTCCCAGGATTTCTTGGGGGGGACCATGACTGTTTAAAATGGGTTTAAAATGCAGACTGGGTCTGAGAGTGCTTCCCTTCCAGAAAGATAATCCAAGCTGCAGTTATGATAGCTCACCTCACGGGGCAGCCACACACAGAACAGACACTTCTTAGGTCTAGCAACATGATCTCCTGAAACAGAGTGGCAAAGTGCCACTCAGTGGCCTCCAATTAAAGTGATAGCAGGCCTGAAACCTGATAGAAAATAACTGTCTTTTTTGTATATTTAATTGACCAGAAGTCTCCATTAAACTCTGCCCATAGACCCTTGACCCTTTGTTATTAAGACATTCCAAATTTTCAGCACGTCAGTGCCTGCATTTATAAGAAACAGCTGTTATCATCCTTTTGTCCTGTGTGATGGGCAATTTAGCTATCTGTAAAACACAGTGTGGTAAAGCAGCTTTCTTGGCAATAATGCACTTGACCCTCTTAACTCAGCATTTCCCTCTAGTTCATAATTCCAGCCTTAACGTTAAAAGAACCCTCCGTTCAGTTTTTAACAACACCCGTAACATATTAGATGATGGATGCTTCCAACCCTCCTAATTGCAGTTTCTTCAAATTAGCATTTCAATTAGTACACTTTTGCTATTAATGTCTTCATGAAACTTAAACGAACTTCTAATGCAGTGTGTAGACTAATGTGACAGAGGAGAGAAGCATTTTGTGAGAGGGGGTGGTCCTCGCCTGCTTAAAGGAGCAGTGGCAGAGGAGGGGGCGGCGGGGGGCGCCCCGGGTGCCATCTCGGCGCCACTGCACCACTGCAGCCGCGTGAGGAGAATCTCGCTGCTGCTGCAGCTGCAAGCAGAGAATCCCTCCGCCGTCCATACAGCGCATGTGCACCGCCGCCGTACGTAGCGGTGTTGTGCATGTGCCGTCAGGCGGTTTGCCCCACCCCTGTGGGCGGTTCGCCCCGCCCCTCAACACCCCGCACCGGGTGCCGGAGAGCCTTCCTTTGCCCCTGTGAAGGAGTCATTGGTAAAACCACTCTTCAAGAAATCCTTCCTGGATTCAGAAAATCTAAATAACTTCCATTCAGTTGTTAATCTCCCCTTCTTGGGCAAGGTTCTTGAGCAGGTGGCCATGGACCAGATCTAGGTGCTCTTGGAAGAAGCTGATTTTCTAGATCCATTTCAATCGGGGGTTAGAAACTGCTTTGGTTGCCCTGTATGATGACCACTGTCAGGAGAGAGACAGGGGAAATATGTTCCTGCTAATTCTCCTTTTTTTTGATATAATTTTTTTATTTTTTTATATTAAACTACAATTGATACCACATTCAAACAAAAATTTCTTACATTCATCTTTGGCTAACAAGCCATGACTTCCCTCAACCCCTTCACATGGCTTTCTAATTTATATCTTAACATTATACTTCTTAAATCAACCATTGCTTACCACTATCAAACAAAAAAAAGAATTTTTTACTTCTATCCTACTTACAATGATAACTCTACAAATTAGCTACAAAACTTCTTGAAATCTGTAATGTTGACGTGCCCTTTACGTGTTGAAGAGCCCGCACAACGTGTAAAAAGTTTCCCCTGACTGTGTCTCTCCCTAGGGTTCACCGACGACTAAAATGAATCCCCAAAATGATATTATGAGAGATGTCCTAGGGGTACCTCAGTTCTCCACGTTCTTAAAGTGAAACTCCTGCCACCTTGGGATTCTCCCGCCCTGGGTTCCCAAACTGCTGCAGCTTGCCCTTTCCTTTCTGGCAACTGCGTGGCACCTTTGGCTTCCCTGCCCAGTCCTCTGTGTGTTAGGAAAATAAGCCACCCGTCCCCTTTCTCTCAGGAAACCTCTAGTGCTTTTCCCCTCAACCACACCTCTTGAGGTACTGACGCACTGCCAGAGTCCACGAACGTTGAACAACAAAAATATGTTTATTGAGGTAACTTATATATATCTTGGAAGTTAAGGTAGAATGCGGTTACAATGTTCTTCAATTAGGTACATAAGCTTGGATACAACTTTAAACAGGATTAAATGTTTTCCTTTCCTAACCTAAGCCTAACCTCCAACCCGCTCTCCCTCTCACCCTCACTCCCTGACCCACAACCCACAACAACCGCCCCAACTGCCATTCTCCCCTTTTAAAAGGTGGAAAAGACCCGCCTCTGCGATTGTGCTGCCAGTCATCTAGAGTGGGTGTTAACTCATCGCGTGCTGGGCACCTGCTCACACCCAGGCACAGGGTTGGTCCGTTACAAAATCCTATTAACGTATTCAATTGTAAATTGTCTTTTAAATAGTTCATAAACTTTAACCAGTCTTTGATGTACTTCTGGTCCCGTTGCTCCCGGATTCTTCCTGTCAATTTGTCCATTTCTGCGTATTCAGTCAATTTCACTGTCCATTCTTCTACCGTCGGTAATTCCGTCCCTGCTAATTCTCCTAGACCTCTCCGTGACTTTTGAAATGTTTGACGATGGTATCCTTCTTTAGTGGCTGTCCAGGTTAGGGGTGGGAGGCACAGCAGGGTGCTAGGAGTTGTTAGGAGACCCGCACACCCCTCACAATCCCCAACTCCCAGATTGGTTTAACAACCAGTCCCTCTTCCCAGGGAACTCTGGGAATTGTAGCTCTGTGAAGGGACATGGGATTCCCATGATTCTTTGGGGGAAGGCATGACTCTAGCTCAGTTGTCTACTCTGATTGGCAACAGCTCTACAGGGTTTCAGACTGAGAATATTTCCCACCCTACTTGAGGTTCAACCTAGAATCTTCTGCGTGTACGGCTGATGTTCTACCACTAACCTACACACACACACAGAGAGAGAGAGAGAGAGAGAGTTAAAGTTATACGCTTAATGTACATAAAATGAGGGGTTTGAATGCATTGCATTTAAAATGCTGTAATGGGATGTTTACCATATGCAAAATGGTTCCACTCTGGCAAAAGCATCAGAGAAAGCTGGTAATTTTCCATTAGAGTGAGATAAGCTACCTGAGGACTCATCTCCGGAAACATGAGGGGCGGAGCTTTCAAATCAGGAAGCTGAAACTTGAGAAGCCTGTGCATGTGCTTGTTGGAGATGGCCAGAAGCAGCAGCAATGGCAAAAAAAAATTTTTTTGCAGTGATGAACAATCTTAGGGAACGCTCTCTGGGACCAGAGAAAGGAATGTTTACTGAACAGCATAAAGGACTGAACCTCATTGCTTGTTTGCAATGCATTACTTTATTTTGTAACATTCGTCTTATTGTAGCTAGTATTGAAGACCGCTCTGCAGTGAAGCTTTGAAGTACAGTCATACTTTGAAGCTCCTGCAGCCAATCAGAAGCCCCGGAAGCCACATTGGACATTCTGGTTCCAAAGAACGTTCACAAACCGAAACACTCACTTCCGGGTTTGCGGCATTCAGGAGCCCAAACGTTCATCAACCAAGGTATGACTAGACATTCTTGTGGTGGAAAGAATTCATTGCCACATGAGATCCAGATCAGGGATTTCACTGAACAACTCAAAACACACACACACAAAGTGCACCAGTTTGAAAAGAGAAGGCAGATCCAGTCACAGATCTCCATAATCTCATCAGGATGAGCCTTCAGGTACGCAGCAATAATGAATAAAATGGATTTGTAAATATTTCACTTTAAAATTCTACCCTGAAGGTGACAGACACAGAAAGTTTGTGGCAATGGGGGGGATTGGTAGGCTGGTATTCTAGAAAACCATTTTATCTGGAAAATGATTTGAATTGTGTGTGGGGGGGTGTTTGTTTCCCCTCCCCCTTTGGCAGAAATGGGGTCACTTTCACATTACAAACCTATGGGTCAGGTCATAAATCTGTAATGCCTCCTTATAAATCATTCACCAACTATGCACCATGATTCATGCCTCTCCTTGCAGAGCACATTATGAGAGAATATGAAATAAATGCATTTTAAAGGCACCTAATAGCAGGAGCACTTTCTCCCTGCCACAAAGGAGAAGCGCCACAATAAACCTCGGCTTCCCGTCTGCTAATTAAAGTGGTCTGCCTCCTCCCTCCTCTCAACATCCCTTCCACTGGCTAGACTGATAATTGGCCGCTGTGAAGTTAATAATGAAGGTGAACGCCAGAGTTGGCAAGAGATGAAGAGCAAGGTATACATAACTTGCAGCTCTGTGCTGGTCATATAGGTATGCATCTCTGTACCTTTGTTTACTTCAAAGATTTCCACCCCGCCTTTCAATCAAATCACCACCGCTGCTGCAGACAACAGGCTAATACACAGAAGTTAAGACAAGTGATGGGAGAAGCTGAACAATACAGTGGTACCTCGTGTTACAGATGGGATCCATTCCGGAGGCCCGCCCGTAACGTGAAATGCCCGCAACTTGAAGTGCTGTGTCTGCGCAGGCGTGCGGCGGGATTTGGTGTTTCCGTGCAAGCGGTGAAACCCAGAAGTAACCCGTTCCGGTACTTCCGGGTTGCCGCGGTACGTAACGCGAAAGGCGCAACATGAAGCAGACGCAACACGAGTTATGGCTGTATCATAAGAATGAGCAGCACAATTATATATCCGATTCAAATATTGCTCAAAAGTGCCACATAATGTTCTTTCCCCCACTGTAAGGAACTGATATTTTTGTCTAGCAGCTGCTACACTCAGGAACTCCCATTGGCATTAGACGGGTGCCTTCCCTGTATTCTTCTGTCCCAGGGACACCAAGTAGGGAAGTCCAGGGTCAGCCTCCCTGAATATTTTAAATGAAGGGGCTGGACGCTTGCAAAGTTCTGTGGTGGCCATATGCACACACTGTGGGATGTGCTTGAGTCATGCGCGCAAGCACACCGCGGGGCATGCATGCACGGTGTGCTGATGTTCCACAGCCCAGCTCAATCGCGGGGGCAAGGTGGCGCACAGGTCTGCCGCCACCATTGTTTGCTGCTGCCTCTTGGGAGGGATGCAGGTGGCGCTGTGGGTTAAACCACAGAGCCTAGGGCTTGCCGATCAGAAGGTCAACAGTTTAAATCCCCGTGACGGGGTGAGCTCCCAATGCTCAGTCCCAGCTCCTGCCAACCTAGCAGTTCGAAAGCACATCAAAGTGCAAGTAGATAAATAGGTACCACTCCGGCGGGAAGGTAAACGGCGTTTCCGTGCGCTGCTCTGGTTCACCAGAAGCGGCTTAGTCATGCTGGCCACATGACCCAGAAGCTGTACGCCGGCTCCCTCGGCCAGTAACGTAAGATGAGCACCTCAACCCCAGAGTCATCCGCGAATGGACCTAATGGTCAGGGGTCCCTTTAACCTTTACCTTTACCTAGGGAAAGCCAAGGGGCTTCTTCCTCGGAGCAAATCTGTTTGCACTAAGGCTGCTATTTGTGGTAGTGGCTAAAAATGATGCCTCAAATTAGGTCGAGTTACAGCAACTTCAAACGCCCCTCCCCTAATTTTAGTCATAATTTTAAGCTGTCACAACAAACAAATGTAATAAAAAAGGCAGACTCATGGCTATCACACCCAAACTTAGCTCTTGCATGGGATTGGGGGGGGGGCTTACTTGGCAGTCAGGCAGCAACTGAAGGGGCCAGGTCAGTGGAGGAAAGCATCAGGCCTAGGGGGAACCAATTTACTACCCATCCATGCCTGAGGGAATTTGCTAAATTTGTCTAATGTTGGGGCCGGCCCTGGTTTCTGGATACCATTGACTCTGAGGGTGTGGAGCTCAACATTCAGTTGCTGTTGTCCCGTCCCGCTTCCCGCCCCAGAAGACTTTTTGTTCAGTGGCATGCTCATGTTTCTTTAAAGTGGTTGCATTGCTTAAACAATGGGCTTGTTAAATCCAGCTGTGTTGTTGCTATTTTACTGCAGACTTTTATTGTGAGTGAGCTTTTATTGCTGTTTTGTAAGCCACTTTGGGTGCACTGGGCACAAACATAATTAGCAGAAAAACCCTCCGCATGCCTACTCCGCGATCAAGTCCCACTGAGTTCAACAGGACTTACTTCCAGAGGAGCATGTGTAGGATTACAGCCTAAATAAATAATAGGCTAGTCTCATACGTCCAACAGAAACGAATCAAATCTGGGTCGCAGCAGCTCCTAGAGGACAGCACTCAACATCAGCAATAATTTGGTATAACAAAAATAAAAACCGATAATTGTCTCCCTATTTGGAAATCTTCCGGGTTTTTCTTTAGGACGGTGCCAAAAGATGGAATGCATCAGTGTTTCCCAAACTTGGGTCTCCAGTTGTTTTTGAACAACAATTCCCCTACCAGGCATGTCCAAAGTCTTTTTTGGGGGGCAGTCAATTTAATCCGGCCCCCATGGCAGTATATGTCCTGCGGTAAGATCCTCAGCAGCTTCAATCCTAAAAAAAAAAACACAAACTACCTCAATCCTAAAAAAAAGCTCAATAACTTTGGTTGTCCCTCATGCATGTTCACTTCATCAAATCTAGCCCTCTTTGCAAAAAGTTGGGGCACCAATGCATCCTGACTACTGGTCCTGCTAGCTAGGCATGATGGGAGTTGTAGTCCCAAAACAGCTCGAGACCCAAGTTTGGGAAACACTGGAATACATCTTTGTGAACATTTTCCCAGTGTCATAAGAACAGTTTGGATTTATATGCCGCTTTATCACTACCCGAAGGAGTCTCAAAGCGGCTAACATTCTCCTTTCCCTTCCTCCCCCACAACAAACACTCTGTGAGGTGAGTGGGGCTGAGAGACTTCAAAGAAGTGTGACTAGCCCAAGGTCACCCAGCAGCTGCATGTGGAGGAGCGGAGACACGAACCCGGTTCACCAGATTACGAGTCTACCGCTCTTAACCACTACACCACACTGGCTCTCAAAGCGACCACCACCTCTTGAAATTCCCCCCACCCTGGCATTTGCTTTAGAAGGGGACAAAAATATTTGCCTATTCTGAGTGAGGGAAATACATCCTCAATTGGCTTCCTCTGCCCTCAGAGCTGTTGGCATGCTGCCAAAAATGAATGGTCGCAAACAAAACCCCCAAACAACTCTACCATGTTATCCTTGGGATAACCTTTGTGACCAATTGAGGAACCATTGTCCTCACTCTCAGCTTCATTTGCCACAGAGTCAACTCCAGCTGGCTATACAGTGAACTGATGTCATCCAACTCACCAGAGCTGGAAAGAAGGCATACTAATTAAAAGAAAACAATGATGCCAAAAAAGAAAGGATGGCAGTGAACAGGGTCACCAAAAACGAGAACTCAAAATGGGAGGATATTCAGCACAGATGCATTTGTCTTCTCTTTTGAGCTTTCTTTAGCAAGAAGAAACAAGCGTTCGTTGGCAGAATCCTGCCTTTTATTAGCGTATTTTCATTCTTCCCAAATGGAGCCTGTGTCACCTAATCAAACTGCTGACCTTAATTTCACACTAATTTATATTTGCATCCTGGCTTCTTTTTAGCATGTTGATTGTTGCACTGTTAAGGCAAAGATCCTTTGACCCCCTCAGTCTTCAGAATCACTGGATCTGCCCGAGCATAATATAACTTGCATGTTACTTGCTGTGTGATTTAATTAGATGGAAATGTCTAAAAATAAATGCCACTTTAGAGCTGGTGTATCTTCAGAATGAGAACTTCCATTAAGTCCTGTGGAGCTGTAATGCTCTGTAGCTGGCCTGTACAGCTTCTGGGCCACCAAACTAAATGCAAGTCACAGCCATATGCGATGGTCCACTCCTGTTTCCATAAACCTCCAGTCTTGCCTATTCATTTATTTCCATCTAATAATAATAATAATAATAATAATAATAATAATAATTTATTTATACCCTGCCCATCTGGCTGGGTTTCCCCAGCCACTCTGGGCAGCTTCCAACAAAAGATTAAAAACACGATAAAACATCAAACATTAAAAACAGGGCTGCCTTCAGGTGTCTTCTAAAAGTTGTATAGTTCTTTATCTCCTTGACATCTGATGGGAGGGCGTGCCACAGCAGGCCCTCTGCCTGGTTCTCTGTAACCTCACTTCTCACAGTGAGGGAACTGCCAGAAGGCCCTCAGAGCTGGACCTCAGTGTCTGGGCTGAACGATGGGGGTGGAGATGCTCCTTCAGGTATACTGGGCCGAGGCCATTTAGGGCTTTAAAGGTCAGCACCAGCACTTTGAACTGTGCTCGGAAACATACTGGGAGCCAATGTAGGTCTTTCAAGACCGGTGTTATGTGGTCTCGCCGGTCGCTTCCAGCCACCAGTATAGCTGCCGCATTCTGGACTGTTTAGGCCTACTATCTGCAAATCCCGAAGTGGACATCTTCAAGAACTATGGAAACACTTTCCCCAACCATTGCCTACATCGCTGAGGGACAGCATTTAGTTTGATGAGTCATAACATCTACAGACCTGCTCCAAATAAATGACAGTCCACTGGAACAGGAGGTGCCCTTTTAAATGAAGGCTGGTCTGTAACGAAAGGGTATGTTCGGGGCGCTTAGGAGGAAGAGCTGAGGGGGCACCACCACCTCCTAGCAAATGCCACTTGAGGCAGTCACCTTACTTTGCCTAATGGTAGGAATGGCCCTGGGATTAGCTAGTCACCTGTTGGGGAATGAGCAGAAATTTGAGGGATGTAGAGTTTCTGCGAATGCACCTTTCCTCATCTACTCCATACTGCTCATCCATTGGGAATGAGGAACCGTTTTATTCTAGATGATCCCTATTGTCACATCTGGCAGGTAGTGTAGGCAGGGAGGGGCTCTATGTTAAGAACTCTGGTAAGCTCTCAAGAACACCATCATGGAGAGGCACCAGTTTCTCCAGAGGATTGGCGGAATCTCCTTGTGTGTTCCACTAGAACAGACCTTAGGCAGATGGAGATTTAACCTTCTGTATGCTGGACAGTGGGGACAGGCAATGCCCCATCATCTTGGGTGCCCCATCACCTCTCATTTAAGGTGACCATGCCAGGAAGGGCACAGATCTTCCAATTTAGTGCCTGGAGCGGGAGTGGTATCGCCCAGGTGAAGGTGTGAGACATCTATCTAGCACTGCCACTAAGTAAGGGTGTGCGTTTGTTGTGTTAATTCCTTGCAGATCCTCGAAGTTTTTGGTAGCTTTAAACTTCATTTGCATTGCATTCCAGGCGGTGCGGGCAAAAGAGAGATCTATGCCCACCACACTGAGCTCCTTGGAGGAACAGAAGAATGAAAATGTAATAAACAAATAAATAACAGAGGGTGAAAGATCATAATCTAGAGGATAAGCCCATAGAAACCTAAGAAATATCCCTTTTTTTAAAAAAATGGCGGAATAAAGTGTGTTTTTGCTAGAGATTGTTTGCAATTCATAATTATGCTACCACTCTGGGAACTATATTGGGTACTAAAATTAAATGACTTTTAGATATTCAGTGTCCTTTTGGTCCTCTCTGTGTATTTTAACAGAATGTCAGATCATCTTGGGGTTTTTTTTGTTCTCCTAAGTCCCATGTTTTAATATTCCAGATGATCACAAAGTAGGGAGGAAAGGGTCATCAGCCCTCCTGTCCCCAGCTTAAGCACATTGGAGCCTGGGATTTTTATTTTATCCTTTGCATCAAATAAAAAAGCAAAGACCATGACACTAGGACCAAAAGTGTCTTGACCCAGCCTGGCCCAGTGCAATTAATAACCAAGATCAAATGGGCTATAAAATACCTAGCCAAAAAAAAGGAAAAAAGATGATTAGCATGCAACAGAAAGACTGCTGCAAGAATAATTGCTTTTTGTTTAATGTGGCCATGCGCACGCAAAAAAAGACTGTGGTTCAATATCTCTTGTGTTGTATGTTTTCTGTTTTTAAAATTAATGTGACATAAGGCATTCTTTATGCTAATGTTATAGCTCCTTGGTCGAGTTTAACGCCATTATCTTCTTTAATGAATAATTCATTCCCCATTGAAAACTTAACTATATCATTTTTACAGTGTGTAAATGAAACTTTGAAGTGCAATTTAACTTTAAAGAACTTCAGATTGTAGAGAATTCTCATAAAGCACCCCAAAAGTGCCTTGTTGGCACTCTTGCCTCCCACTAAAATTTAATCACCTTATAGGAACTGTGTTAGAGATTCTTTTTTTTAAAAGCACCTGTTTCTCATTTGGGGGGGGGTGATAAAATGCTGGTGAGACTTTATCCTCACAGCTGCCCTTTCCTTTTTTTAAAAAATCGATTGTTCTCCATTTCTTTGTTGAATCAAGGGCTTATAAAAAAAGGGTTAGGGAACCAGAGGCCCAGGGAGAAAATGCGGCTCATTATTGTCCCTCTAGCCCTCAAAACTCTTCCCAGGCCACACCCCTTGACTAGACGTGCTCTTTGGTCTTATCCAAAGATCAAAGGAAAAGACCCTAGCTCAGTGATAGAGCACAAGCCCAGCATGGAAAAGAACCAAGGTTCAATCTTTATGGTGGTAATTATTTGGGGAGTTACTATACTGTTGGGACACGAGTGGTGCTGTGGTCTAAACCACTAAGCCTAGGGCTTGCCGATCGGAAGGTCGGCGGTTTGAATCCCCGCAACGGGGTGAGCTCCCATTGTTTGGTCCCAGCTCCTGCCAACCTAGCAGTTTGAAAGCACTGATAAATAGGTACCGCTCCGGCGGGAAGGTAAACAGCGTTTCCATGTGCTGCTCTGGTTTGCCAGAAGCAGCTTAGTCATGCTGGCCACATGACCCAGAAGCTGTCTGCGGACAAACGCCGGCTCCCTCGGCCTATAGAGCGAGATGAGCACGCAACCCCAGAGTCGTGTGTGACTGGACCTAACAGTCAGGGGTACCTTTACCTTTACCTTACTGTACTGTTACCAGCCACCCCCAACCCCTGCCATGCCATGCAGAGGATTCCAGGGGTCTTGGTCCTCAACCAAGGTTTGTGTTCCTTTGGAGAATTGAAGACTCGGTGGAGGTTGTCGTAGCTTTAAGAAATATGATTTATTCACATATTTAAACCTGAATTTAGAAGGAGGGAGTCCAGATCTTACAGCATGGTCATCTTAAGAGGGTCTTGCTCTACACAGCAGTGCAGCTCTGGAGTCCAAGACATCTCTCCCGGCCTGCCTTCAGGCAGGCAGCCATGACCGTTCTGCCCTTTTCTCAGCTATCCCAAGCCTCACACTTTGGTCACACCTGTGTCCATTTATTAGGAAGCACCACAACTTAGGAAGGTAAGTTAGGCAGATAGGGTCTCAGCCTGTGTACCAGATGGAGCTAGTAGACAGCTGCCCTGGACACAGAATGGATCTGTGCCATGTCAGGATTCAACCTCAATCTGTCAGCCACCATCCATCCTCCAGACACTCACACAGGACATTCACCGCCTTCACTGATTTGAGTCAAGCGGTCTGGATGACCAACCTCACAGAGGTGCTATAACAGCAGATTTCTTGCATTGTCACAAGGTGTAACTTCCAGATAGCAAATGAAACAAGGTTGCACGCGAGAATTCTGTGTGCCCAATAATTGGCAATTCAACAACTGATTAATGGATTTGTTTCTTTCAAATCTGGTAGGCATCAATGGTTCAAAATGTCCCAGCTGCATGGCAACATTTTCCTATACCAAAGGAATGGTTGTTCTTTTTTTTTTTTTAATAAATAAACTTTTTCTATCACAACATAAAAGCTTCAGGAATCAAATACTGATAATAGGAGCCATCCCCATGTTTGTTTCTAATGAGCCAGCTTTGTGCAGTAATCAGGGCTAATCATTTCCTTCGGTACAAAAAAATGCTATTCAGTTGCCTCCTTTGTCTGTATTTCTCTTTGTTTTTACAACCGAAAATCCTTTGAAATCAAACACACTACCCTCAGAAAAAGGAAAGGAGAGAATAGAAAAGAAGAAGTAGAAACCCATTTTTACTTTAATGCGGTCGGTGATCATCATCCACTATTGTTACAGGAGATTAGTTTTGTCATTATGGAGACATAATCCCCACATTTCTCTTGTTGATCAGGTAGTATGTGCAATGAGTAGAACTCATGCGATGCATTGCGAAGCCTTGACAATTGTGAAATCCAATTAAACACAGAAATGCGTTGTTTGGAAAGAGGTGGTGGGGGGGGAGCCCTTGGAAACTGCAACACAATTTCTATAGGTGGCCCTTTCAAAATAGTTATCCTATTGTCACGCATATGTTGTCCTCCATCTAATCATCAAACAGTTCTCTTCATTTATCTGTTTTGATCTGATATATGCGGTGCATCCCCAAAGCTGATTAATTCCCCTGACATATTGCCATTGGATTACATTTACAGGTGTGAGTTAGCAGCAGTGAGTAGACATTGGGCCCATGCCATGATAGGGTCTGTCACTCATACTTGTCCTGGGATCTCCTTAAGAAGAAAAATTGTCCAGACTGTTGGTCCGTCTAGTTCCTTACTAACTACAGCGACATTGAGTGGCTCTCAAGGTTTTCAGACAGAAGACTTTCCCATGCTTTCCTAGGGATGTCAGGGAAGGAAGTTTGATTCTTTTGCATGCAAAACATGTTCTTTACCACTGAGATGCTGTCCTTCCTTTTGGATCAGACCAGAGATAAATCTAGGACACATTCATGCCACACCTAGAAAGCACTATGATACCACTATGAACAGTTGCGGCTTCTCCCAAAGAATTCTTGGAATTGCACTCTGTTGAGGGTACCAAGAGTTGTTAGGAGACCCCCCAATTCCCCTCACAGAACTACAGTTCCTGGGAAGAGGGGCTAGTTTTTAAACCACCCAGGGAACTGTGCCTCTGCAAGGGAAATTTGGGTCACCTAACAACTCTCAGCACTCTTAACAAACTGCAGTTCCCAGAATTATTTGGGAGAACCCATCACTGTTTAAAGTGGTGTGATAGTGCTTTGAATTTATAGTGTAGTCGTGTCCTGTTGTTGTAATGACATATTTGAAATGATGTGTGTGCGTGTGCATGTGAAAGAACAAGATGGACACCGGGGGGCTTCCTATGGAATGGCTGGTTTGTTTTTTGATATTGGGCTATTTTTCTTTTATTGCACAGTGGTACTTCGGGTTACGTACCCCTCTGGATATGAAATCTTCGGGTTGTGAATGCGGCAAACCTGGAAGTGTATACTTCGAGGTTTCGCTGCATGCGCATGCACAGAAGCAATCTATGTGCAGCGCGCATGTGCAGAAGTGATTTGTGCGCCTTGTGCATGCGCAGAAGGGCGCCCAGTTACAGACTTTTTGGGATACGTCTGGGAACGGATCCTGTCTGTAACCAGAGGTACCACTGTATTGGATAATTTGGATTCTCTCTTATCTTTGATGTGTCACATAGCATGGCTATACTCTGTGCTGCATCATCGTTACTAAGGGGGGAGGGAGAGGTTTCTTGTTGTGTATGTGTTGTTGTTTAAGAAGAAAAACCACAAAAACAAATTAAAAACAAACTGCAGTTCCCATAATTCTTTGGGGGGAACTCATGACTACTTAAATTGGTATGATACTGCCTTAAATGCATAGCGCGAATGTGGTTCTAGTGTACCATCCTGATTTTCTCAGTGGATAAACAGATACCTCCACAAACAGGATTCCCCCCCCCTCCCAAGCAGGGCTAGGCATCTGTATAATGCCCTCATGAAAGTGGCTGCTTCTGGCTGCTTTCAAGGGGGGGGGGGTCAGCAGGTCTGCTCACCTTTTGCAGTGGGCGATGTTGTGGCCGGGCATCCGGGTCCTCGCAGCGATCCAGCTTGGGAAGTTGACGCCCCCCTCGTACTGACCTCTGGCTGGAGAGAGAGAGAGAATTTATTAAGTTTTCATTTTACAACATTTAAACATTTCTTCATTTTTCACATTATTTTTGCTCTTTTGAGCTAGTCGACTTCCCCCCTTTGTCTCATGGTTACTTTAATTTTTGTTTTGTCATAGCACTCGTACTTCTTCCTGATTGCGTTCCATCCTTTCCAATTACAAATTTCTAAAGAATATGTAAAAAGGTAGAATTTTCATCATTACAAGTCTTATTGAATCAGTCCTGCTAGCATTGTAAATTGCTTACAATTGTCCTTCAAATATTGTATAAATTAACCCCAGTCATTTTGGAAGGCTTGATCACGCTGGTTACGGATTTCCCCAGTCAGCTTTGCCAGCTCTGCCTATTCCATCATCTTCCTCTGTCTGCATAGTCGTGTCCATGTGTTTATCAATCAATAGGGAACTGTGGGGCATGGAGCCTTGGCACGCAAGTTATAGTTTCCAAAATGTTCCTGGGGAAGGGTGCTGTCTAGCAGCGCCGTCTTAAGGGGATCAGTCGCCCTGGCGCAACGATCCCTCGGCACCCCTGGTGGGCCGCCTCTCCTCCCACCTCCCTCCCACGCTGGCCACCCCTCGGGAGGGGGGTGGGCGAGCGGGGGATGAGGGGCGTGGCGCTGCAAGCCGGCCGCCCTCCGGAGCCCCAGCTGGAGCACTGGGAAGGGCGCGCAAAGCCCCGCGCCGCTCCAGCGCCACGCCCCTCATCCCCCGAGGGGCGGCCAGCGCGGGAGGGAGGTGGGCGAGCGGGGGATGAGGGGCGTGGCGCTGGAGCGGCGCGGGGCTTTGTGCACCCTTCCCAGCGCTCCAGCTGGGGCTCCGGAGGCCAGCTGGCTTGCAGCTCGCCCGCCGGTGCGCGAGCGCCCGCCTGCCCGCCCGTGGGGGCGGGGGCGGGTTGGGGAGGGGGCGCCGGTATGCCGGCGGGCTCGCGGGGGCGCCCTGGTGCACCACGCCACCCAGCCCCTATGACGAGACGGCTCTGCTGTCTAGACAAATTCTAATTTGTTGATTAGGCAAATTAATGGAGGATAAGACTACCAATGGACCCTCCAAGTGTTCCTATTTTCCAGGGACAGTCCTGCATTTACAGAAACCGCCCCAATTTTTTATTTGAACCCGGAATGTCCCAGATTTCCTCAGGACATCCCTATTTTCTCCAGAGAAATGTCAGAGGGTATGGTAGGATGTCCCTATTTTCACTGGAGAAATGTTGGAGGATATGGAGTTATGCGACCCATGAGCCAAGGAGATAAGTAACCATACAGCCTTTAGAAGACATACGAAGGCAGCCCTGTATAGGGAAGTTTCTAACGTTTAATGTTTAAATATGGTTTTATATATGTATGTTGGAAGCCACCTAGAATGGCTGAGGGAAGCTAGTCAGATGGGTGGGTTATATAATAATAATGTTGTTGTTGTTGTGGTGGTGGTGGTCATTGTCGTTGTCTCTATTTTCATCAGAGAAATGTTGGAGGGTATGGAACAGGATGTTGGACCAGACGGGTTCTTGGCCTGATCCATCAGTATTTAAAAAAAAAATTTAAAAAAATCTTAGGTTCTTAGGGTTAGGAAGCTGCAGAGACTCTCACAGGTGCAATAGCCAGTTTAAGAAAATGGGAAGCCTAGTAAAGTTAACTAAGGGGAAAATACCAGAAAGTTAACCCATCCCACAGCCTTCCGGGACGTTTACTTTTCATTCTCTTTGAACTGCTGAGTAAAGCTGGTCTGAAAAACCTCGGCCCAGCTCAATTATATACAGCATGTTGATTGGACCCGAACAGCAGGAGAAGGTAGCAACCATCAGTTTTGTCCTAAATGAGTACTGCGGCCGTCAGGAGGGGTTCCAAGGGAGTTTGTGCCAGCCAAAAGGCAAAAGCAGAACTAAATCATCATAGGAAATCACAGCAAACCTAATTAAGCCGGGGCTGGTGGAGGAGGAGGTTGCTTTAATCAGATTGGAACGCCGATTATCTTCTGTTGCTAAATATGTTCACGGCCCAGAATCCGAACTAGCAAATGATGCAACTCCTAAGCTGCGAAGTCTATAAGGGCCTTTCAGTCACAGTCCTCCATATGGTCTCAGGCATTTAATATTGTCCTTGAGGCAGTGAGAGTTGACGGCGTTTGAAAAATGCACGCATATGCTCCTGGTGGGGACCAATATGGCTGCAGACGATTTGTGCGTGGGGCGGTTGACACGGCAAGCTGCTCTTGCAAGCGGCAGTTGTTCCACAACGTGGAAGAAACCGGAGAGGTTTTTCCTGAGGAAAATGCTAAATATTATTCCTAAATAATGCAGGGTCTGCAGCCAGACAACAAGGCAGATATAATGATAATTTACCTTATTCTTTATAAGAAAGGAAAGCGAAGCAATGCACCTGATTCATAAACGCTTTACCGAACTAGCTGACACTGGTATGGGAGATGGGATTAGTCCGAGGAGAGGTTGAGGTAGCGGCAATTCATGCAAGGAGTTTTATTGCCGGAGCTTTAGACTGCCTAATCAGTTTTCTAACAGATTTATCTAGCTTTGCATTTTGCAGTAGAATCATAGAATCATAGAATCATAGAGTTGGAAGAGACCACAAGGGCCATCCAGTCCAACCCCCTGCCAAGCAGGAAACACCATCAAAGCATTCCTGACAGATGGCTGTCAAGCCTCTGCTTAAAGACCTCCAAAGAAGGAGACTCCACCACACTCCTTGGCAGCAAATTCCACTGTCGAACAGCTCTTACTGTCAGGAAGTTCTTCCTAATGTTTAGGTGGAATCTTCTTTCTTGTAGTTTGAATCCATTGCCCCGTGTCCGCTTCTCTGGAGCAGCAGAAAACAACCTTTCTCCCTCCTCTATATGACATCCTTTTATATATTTGAACATGGCTATCATATCACCCCTTAACCTTCTCTTCTCCAGGCTAAACATACCCAGCTCCCTAAGCCGTTCCTCATAAGGCATCGTTTCCAGGCCTTTGACCATTTTGGTTGCCCTCCTCTGGACACGTTCCAGCTTGTCAGTATCCTTCTTGAACTGTGGTGCCCAGAACTGGTACACAGTATTCCAGGTGAGGTCTGGAAAAAAAGGAGTTTTATTGCCGGAGCTTTAGACTGCCTAATCAGTTTTCTAACAGATTTATCTAAGGACTTTGCATTTCGCAGTAAGCAGGGGGCAAGTATTCTGCATAGCACAGTACGATGCAGTAAGAAATCCGCATTTATACTGAATTCGTACCACTTAACCATCATGTAGTTTGTTAACAGTCATGGGTTCCCCCCCCCCAAAGGGATCCTGGCAACTGTAGTTTCTTGATGCTGCTGGGAGACTCCCATCTCCCTTCCATAATTGCAATTCCCAGAATTCCCTGGAAAGAGGAATTGAGGGTTAAACCAGTTTAAGTCTGTGGCAAATGCTCGGTATAGCGTTCTGCACATTGCTATGGTTTTCTGGATGATCATTTCTTTGTTAGACCAAGCCCCAGCCCCATATGTTTTGTTGCTTGAGGAACAAGACAAGATGGCCTCCCCACTCATCCCATGTAAACATGGACCAGCAGCTCAGTTTGACAGGCAATGGGATAATGTCCTCCATCGCAGCTGTTGGCAGCAGGGTAGCTTCAGCAGGGCGTGTTTTAGAGAGAGGTAGGGGAGAAATTTTATTCAGTTTGCATTTAAAGGCAAACCTGCCTAATTTGCATGTTCCAAAACAATACATGAACCAAAGCACAGCCTTCCTTCAAAACCTACACTTCTCCAAATTTTGCAGGGCAAATCTCCAATCAAGTAATGTGAGCAAAAATGCCTATATTGGGATAAAGTGTGTACAAAACTTTAGTGAAAGTAGCAACAGCAAAAAAATTAATTATATTTCTCTGCTTTATGTATTTGCAAAAAAAGTGTTATATTTCTTTGCAAAACTGTGTACATTAGACAAAATGGCATACATTTTTTTCCTCATATTTCCTGTCTTAAATTCCATTCTTAACATTTCCATATTAGTTTCTGATTTAATTTGATCTTTTAAAGAAAGTCCTCAGGAAAATTCATGCACGTTTTAGTGTCAATTTCTCCTAATATACCATTTTCCCCATGCAACTTTGCCTAATATGCAGTTTTGCAAAACAATTTTACCTAATATAATGCATTTCCACTAATATATGCATACTTCAGTATATGCATTCTTGTAAACATGACTTGGCTGCAAAATTCAGGGAAGTGAGTGCAAATTCTGAAAGATGACTGCATTCGGTTTTCACGTTGCTTCAGAAAGCACAGGATCGGAAACCTAACCTTTCAATATGAACCAAATCAAATTTCTCCCCAGTTTCTACTCCCTAGCAATCGGCACTGAAAGGCAAACTGGCTTTGAAACCTGGCGGAAGCAGATTACCATTAAGGCTTGATCATTAATATCTCTACAGCAGACTCTATGCATGACACTTTCCATGTACAAACCATACATATTAAGCAGACAGAATAAAGTCTGTGGGCTTTTATTAGTATTTAAAAATGGGGTTGTCATCTGACTTTTTTTTTAAAAAAAGTTCTGTTGCTTACCTACCCTTTCATGATTGATTAAATGTAAATAAATCTGCATATTTTGTAGCCTCAGTTCAGGGCCCTTTTGAAATATTGATGGCAGCCTAAGATAACTTACGATTTAATAAACAAAAGCCACTATACCGAAGACAGGTCATCTTTAATATTTTCTTTCTCATTCCGCAATACAGGAATGAAATCAACACCACCAAGAAAAAGAAATGAGTGTGCTCTTAATTCTCAGCTCCACCTATTATTTGGCGAGGGCCAGGTTCAGACAACATCCCCCCCCCACAATTACTTTCCAGTTAACCAGCCAAACATTTGCAGCCCCATAAAATAAAGCAGAGGTGAAAAATCCATTTGCTTTCACATATCACTCTCATTTACAGAGTAATCCGAGATGTCTACATAAAAGCAATCCTGAGTTCTGTGAGACTTTGGATAGGATTGCAGCTTTATTCTCTAGCTGCTTACTCGGAAGGAGTCGGAACTAAACCCTGGGACTAGATCCCAGGTAAATGTATATATTTGGAGTGTGCTAGATCCCTAATATTATGGATGATGCCCATTAGACGACTTCTGTGGGGCAGGTTGACCAAGCTTTGAAAATGATGTAAGCCATTAACTTAAATTGTGGACAATATTCACCCTCTATATTTGACACTTACAATTTTAAAGGACGTTTAAAAGCACCATATATATATATATATATATATATATATATATATATATATATCCCCCCCCCCCAAATTGATTTTCTATTTAAAAAAAAAAAAAACCCCATCATGCATATGAATTAACTGGCAGCGCTTGCCTAACACCCCCACCGCAGACTGAGTTGGGCAGACATTGTTCGATCGAATCTCTCTCAAATTTCTTCCTGGTCTTTTGATTTGGTTTCCCCCACTGGTGCTATATTTCTAGAAAAAGAGGTGCCCGAGCTCACCATGAACACTATCTTGACCCTCCTCCACGAAAACAGCTGTCTACTTGGCCATTTTCCTATGTCGTGAAGGCTGAAAATTCAATTCAGTGGATCAGGGTCAAGATATTAACTGATAGCATGAACTTTCAGATATAGCTATAGAATCCCTAGTGTAGTAAAATTAGACCCTTGGAGCAGGCATTTTTTAAAAAAAGTTTTTTATGAACCGCCCTAATGAACATCTCCCTTGCCATCTCATAATGGCAATGGCGCCCACCTGAGAGGAGCCAGAACTGAGTTCCAGTGAGTTTCAGCTGAAAAAGCCCTGTCCCGACTGTTTCAAGACAGGAAGGGGGGTGGATTTTTTTCTGACAGAGTGTCACATTCAAATCTGGTCAACTTTCCAGGGGTCACATGTCAATGGTGGGCAGGGTCAAAGGCAAAAGTCAGCAGAGCAATAAATGTAAACTTTACCTTTCTTCAACAAACTAGTTTCTACACATGCTCTCAAACACCTTTTCCTATCCCCTTCCAGGCAAGCCAGTGGCACCACTAAGGTCAGGTCAGGCAAAACCACTAAAGGAGGATGCAATGCAGGCCCAGTGAGCAACATGGCCCAGGGAGAGTGCCAATGGCTAGACAGAGAGGGCCAGAGGGCCACATCTTGCCCCCAGAGCAGAAGTTCCCCACTCCTGTTTTAAGATGATTCATGTGAGCAGGGCTGGCCCAAGACATTTTGCCGCTCGAGGCAAAACAGAAAATGGCACACACACCTGCCACCTCCATTGCCTAACATTTAATTCTGCTTTTTTCTGTTTGTTTTCTGGTTTTTTGTTATTGGTATTAGTATTTTGAACCTTTGTTATTAGACATTATTATGAATTTTATTGTGTAATAATAGATATGCTTTCATTTATTCCTTATGACTACAGTGGACCCTCTGGATACGAATTTAATTCGTTCCGGGGGTCCGTGCACACTCTGAAAAATCTGTATCCAGAGGCGTCGCTTCTGTGCATGTGCACAGCACGATGGAGCACTTCTGCGCATGCGCGAGCGGTGAAACCCGGAAAAATACTTCCGGGTTTGCCGCTTTCGCAACCCGAAGTTTACATTACTCGATAGTAATGTAACACGAGGGTCTACTGTACTTAACTTTTGGTATTTTTTTGTAATTCTGTTGTAAGCTGCTTTGAGCTTGGTTGAACTATGAAAAGCTTGGCAGACAAGTGGATGGATGACGGTGATCGGCAACTTCAAGACCCCTCCTGCTCTCCATTCTTACGTTTTCTTTATCTTTAAATCAGACTTGTGCTGGGCAACCCTTCCAACGGAGGACTATCCTCTGTGAATTAGGATGCATGTCCATCTTAACTGATGAGTTGACTCAGAACAGATCAGCTTCTTAATTTCAACTACTCCGGTGTCTCTCTCGGCTCTGAATGTCTAGTGTAGCATTTTCTTCTGCTAAAAAGAAAAAAAAAGTATGCCTCATGGAGGAGAAGCAGAGGCTGCTTCTCAGCCATTATTTAATCTCACTTGTTCCACAAATGTTTGAGCATTTGTAATATTGTTCAATCCCAAGGTGCGGAACGTGAACTCCTGAGGTTGAGCAGAACCAGGCACTTGTCTCGGCACGAATTCGAAGCGGCGATGAAGCATAAATCCATCCCCCCCTTTCCCTCTGCAATATAGTAGCCATGAATCACAACGTCACGCTGAGTCGATCATAATCTAACAGTTCATGCCTCAACCAACAACTTGATTTGTCAAGAGAACGGGTCTGTGAACCGCCAATAGCATCGATTCCCATCAGGGAAGAAAAGGATAATTAAGCCCTCAGTGAGCTAATTTCATATATCTTTTTTTTTAAAAGAAAGAAACGACTTTTTGAATTACATTTGCTTTCATCTTCCAAGTAAACACAAATGAAGAAACATTGCATATGCATAAGATCATGAAAGGACCTGCTTTCCATAATACATATGATTTTTCATCGCGACACCACCTGACACCAACGTAAACCAGGAACATTCTGGGCTTTTTGCTGCAAACTCTTCTGCAGTATTACATCTCAATTAGGCACACGGGAGCTGAAGATGTGCTGCAGTCCATGTGTTATTAAACTAGAGAAGAGAAACTTTCCTTTCAGTGGTAGAGCACGTGCTTTGCATTAAAAGGGTCTCACATCCAGCCCTCTGCAGGTAGGACTGGAAAAAAAAACCCTGCCTGAAATTCTGGACAGCTGCTGCCAATCAGAGTGGAAAATACTGAGCATGATGGACCAATGGACTTACCCCATTTAAGGCAGCTTCCTATACTCCTGCTTCTTCTTCTTTTTATAATAATTTTTATTGGGGGTTTTTCAAATATTTTCCATTGTAATATCCATTTTGTATACAATATAATTTGTTTGTTTGTTTGTTGCTATTTCAGCCTAGGACTTCCCTCCTCCTCGCCTAATGGTTTTCCAAATTAATCTCTAGTATGCATTTTGTTCTTATTAATATTACTATTAAATCATATTCTTAAATAAATTTATAAATTACAATTCGCTATAAATGATAAACTAAACCTACAAAACTTCTTGTAACCCTACTAGCAATCTCAGTTGCTTACGGTTGTCTTTCAAATACAACATAAATTTATTTCAACCTTTCAAGAAATTTTGGTCCTGCTGGTTCTGAATTTTCCCAGTCAATTTCTCCAACTCAGCGTAATCCATTAATTTCATCTGGCACTCTTCTTTCGTTGCTATCTCTTCTTGTTTCCATCGTTGGGCTAGTAACATTCTCGCTGCAGTTGTACCATATAAAAACAATGTTTTATCCTTCCTATGTATTTCTCTACCAACAATTCCTAAAAGGAAGGCCTCTGGGTCGTCCCCCTCAAATGTATATTTCAACATCTTTTTTAAAGTTCATTATATATCATTTCCCAGAAAACCTTCACTTCCTTGCATCCCCCTATACTCCTGCTTCTTACCAGGTCCAATAATGTTTCCTTGCCTTGATCTCAAAGCCCAAAAAGAGATTTAAAAAATTATGCATAGTGTAAAGATAGCGATAAATTCTCCCATTCCCGCTCTCCTTCTCTCCCTTTAAAGATATCTAGAAATTCTCCCTCTCCTTCTCTCCCCTAGAACTCATGGCCATTCAGTGAAGCTGGAGAATTCAGAATGGACAAGAGAAAATGCTTCACACAGTGCATGGTTAAACTATGAAATCTGGTGCCATAAGAAGCAGTGATGGCCACCAACTTCAATTGCTTTAAGCAGCATTTTTTTCTTTTAAAATGTTTAGGGGTGTTCTCATTTTGACTCAAGAAAATCACCATTTTATAGTTTAAATCGGGAAAAATAAATACAGTAAATGGACAAGAGTACAAAGAACAATCATTGCCTAATATTACACAGCCGACACATTAAACACTCACTTCCGTCTGAGACTCAGGAAACACCGGGAAAGGAAAGGAAGCGGCCATTGGAGGTGGTAACAATGAAACTGACCAATCACCATGCTAGATTCCAACTCCTACTTCACACATTAAACGCTCGCTTCAGCCGTCTGAGACTCAGGAAACACTGAGTGACAGGAAATGAGGCCACCATCGGGGGTAGCAACGGAACTGACGATTCACCATGCTAGATTCCAAGAAACTAAAACATTTTAAACGCTCTTAGTTTCTTCTCCCACTCAGGAAAGATTCACAGGAAAAGGCCTGTTTCGGGGGTAGCAACGGAACTGACGATTCACCATGCTAGAGAAGAAACTAAAAGCTTTAAATGTCTAGTTTCTTCCCCATTAGATTCACAAAAGCAGGGGTATGGCTTTAAGAGAGGATTAGCTTTAAGAGAGGATTAGACAAATTAATGGAGGAGAAGGCTACTAGCCATGATCTTTGCTCTGCCTCCACTATCATACACAGTATGCCTATGAATACCGGTACACTAGTTGTGAATCACAACTGGAGAGAGTGCTGTTGTGGTCAGATCCTGCTCATGGGCTTCCCATGGGCATCTGCTTGGCTACTTTGGGAATAGGTCACTGGAAGAGATGGGCCTTTCAAAATGGACTGACCCATCTTCCTACTTTTCAAAATGTCTTTGCTTAGCTCCTGGTGGCTTCCAATGCATGCTCCTAAGGAGGGGCTGGGCACTGATGCAGGAGAAGCCCCACACTTGACAGGCTCACTTAGCAGCAGACGATGGCAGACACATGAGATGACTGGGACACAAAGACTCATTCCAGATCACCATGTGCTATAGGGATTTCAGCTGCTCTGTTCATAAACTTAGCCAGTAAACAACTGCAGCATATCTCTTAAGGGCATTCCCCATACAAATAAATGTCATGCTGTTCTCATAAATGTCAAACTATTGACATCCCAAATGGAAGATGATAGAGAGCGAGTGGCTTAATTTTCCATACAAACCTTCCCACCTCTAAATCTCTGTCATTCCTGGAGATGCTAGTATTTCCTTTTGTCTTCTAAATACTCCATCTTTTCTTACCTTCTTGACAAGTCCCCATACACCTGCCTTTTCAACACTTCCCTCTTTATCTACAGCGTCCAATATCCACTGCTTTCTTTCATTAATATTTTTTAAAGAAGAAAAAGAAATAAAGTTTTTCCGTCACTCAACACAGCGGCGGACTTACAATGAGCAGCCCAGCAGCATACAGGGTCATAGCTCAGTGGTAGAGCATCTGCTTTGCATGAAGAAGGTCTCAGGTTCAATGGCCGGCATCTCTAAGTAAGGCTGAGAATGTCCCTTGTCTGAAATTCTGGCAAGTCGCTGCCAGTCAATGTAGACAATACAGAACTAAATGGATCAGTGGTCTGACTCAGTATAAAATCTTCCTATATTCCCATTCCAGTGTCCATCACTCCCATTGGGACATTGTAGTTAAGAGAAGGAACAGCGGTGGCTGGTGGACCCTGGGCTTGGTGGGGCTACTTGGCAGCCAACAAGATAGTGTGGGCAGGACAAGTTGCTCTGGTTTTCTCCCCTCCTTCTCTCTGGAAGAGAATCAGGGGGCACTTAATGTCAGGCTTCGGCAAATTGGCTTCCTCCCCCCACCCCCGTGACAATAGATAAGAAGATCAAACAAAAGGAACGTCGAGAGCCAGTGTGGTGTAGTGGTTAAGAGCGGTAGACTCGTAATCTGGTGAACTGGGTTCGCTTCCCTGCTCCTCCACATGCAGCTGCTGGGTGACCTTGGGCTAGTCACACTTCTTTGAAGTCTCTCAGCCCCACTCACCTCTGTGGGGGAGGAAGGGAAAAGGAGAATGTTAGCCACTTTGAGACTCCTTCGGGTAGTGATAAAGCGGGATATCAAATCCAAACTCTTATTCTTACCAGTTAGAATCTTTAATAATCACAGTGAGAGAACAAAGAACATGTCTCCTAGAAATGGTGGTGCTCCCAATTAAGGCTCACCACCCCCCATCCCTATTAATCTACATCACTCCTATGTCTTGTAATCGGAGCTTGTACCCTCTGTGCCTTCTGTTCTGAGACTTTCTGAGCTCTTCTCAACCTTGGGGAGAGTGGAGGAATGCTGTTCAATGACTGCGAATCTGTTAACCCTCTCTCTTCCAGATGTAGTTACATACAGCTTGTAGACTTTTGCAGATACAGATACATACAGATACATACAAGTACAAAGTTTCTCAATACAAGATGTAACACTGGATAGGTAATACCAAATGCCTAACCGACTAACAGATTGATAGACTAACTGCAGACCCACAGACACTACTGAGCTGACATGCATTAATCACTAAAATAGACAGGGCCATGGGCATACCCAGGATTTTTGTTAGGGGAACAGGCTTTTGTTGGGGGGGGGCAGAACCTAAGATTTGTATTGATTTGTACTGATTTAGGTGGGGCAACTGCCCCCTGCCCACCCTGGCTATGCCAAGGGGTGGGGCACTGGGCCATTACCATAGCAACTGTCTTGGCTCACCTTGCACTTACGATTATGTCATCCATGGGGTGAATTATGCTCATGAAGGAAATTAACCCCTTCTTAAGTCCAGTTACTCCAACACATTCCCCATCTCTAATATTTATTTTGTTATTGTTGAGATACTATCTAATGCAGCCCTATGGAAAGTAGTTTTGAAGTGTTATGTCAACTTAATCCAACCTCTATTTAATTCCAAGCATTTGCATGGAGCATGTTTTCAAAATATTTTGAATCTTCGCCAATGTCCACTTCCCACTGTACGCGCCAAAGTGGCTTTTAATAGAAATGTATATCTATATGTCTATTAGCATTCAGAAACTTTCAACTTGTAGGCTAATGCTGTTCAAAATTGCACTACACTCCAGTCCTGCTTATCAAGGAAAATGTCTTTTGGTGGAGATTTATTTTGACATCTGTTTAAATTTTCTCCTGTTTTGCCTGCAGTTAGATGTGTTTTAAAATTCCACCTGTCAAAGAAATGTTTCAGTATTTAAACTGCCAATAAGAAAAATGCATGAATTCTAATATGACTGGATAACTATTACCAATGTGTGTCGATTATGGTTTTGCAAGCTAGAAGGGGGGGGCATACTGGGTCAAATCCACCTGAAATTTCTCCTGTGTAAAGGTATTCTTACACACACACACACAAAAAAAAATCATTCGCATACGTGGGTGTGTTTGTTGCAAAGTTTCAGAAGGACTGCAGTTTGTTGCAAAGTTTCAGAGGGACTGCAGTTTGCATCTCAGGGATGAGGTGCACATTTTTATTTTTATTCTTATTTATTTATTCTTATTATTATTACTTTGTCAAAACACACACACACACACACCCAGCAGTAAGTTGCATTATACCCACTAGCAGTACATAGCTACAATTTCAACACCTGCAAGGATCTGCATGGGAGGTGTTGCTTGCGTTTTTTTGTGTGCGTTATCGCCAGAGGCGAGACAAAATTACTCACCATTCCAGCAATGCCACTTCCCTATCTTTGTGCTTGCTGTTTCTTCAGCACTTCTAGAAAAAAAAAGTTTGCAGATTCATTGACGTTATCATCGGTTACCCTCATTTGCCAGTGCCCTCACTTGCTTTCAGTGGCCAATGTGCTTTCTGATCGCTTTTACAACACTGTAGCAAAACCCCATTCAGTGTTTTCTTCTTGACTGACTGGAGTTGGCCGTGAATAAGAAAGCAGCAGCAGCAACTAGAGGGGAAACACAGCACCAAAGAAACTGTGCAAGACTAGAATATTCATCTAATCTAAGTGTTTTTTGGGGGGAGTGGTGAGTTTCTATTTGTCCCAGAAAAATTACTATCAAAAAAACAATCAAAGCTGGAGGATGTCTGGTGCTGCTCTAGTTATCACTGGGAGACCATGCTTATGCATTTCATCACAAAAAAAGTTTCTCTTCTGGGTTACACACATAATTCTATTTCTTGGTTTTTCATCTTGAATCAAAATCTTCCGTGGCACACTCATCATGTCAATAAACCAATTGCTCATAAAGGAACACACCTAATTCCTCCTCCCCGCCTTATATTTTCAGTATTAATCTTTTCTGTGCAAACAAAGGCAATAGAAATCCAATTTTGTTAATGTCTTGGCCGATCCAGATATTGACATAAAATCCTGGAGCAAACATCATTTTGACTCAGGTGATGATTTATTATTGCATGCTATTTTTACAACAATCATTTACAAATGATAGGCTAAACAATTGTATTCTCAACGCACTGCCAGTCGGAATAAATTTCCAACCAAAAAACAATAGTGGCTGCCTTTCTTTTTATGCAACAAAAATCAAGAAACGGGTGACAGTACACATTCTAGTGAAGCTACGGAACATTTCTGAAAGATGTCATGTTTGTGAAAGGAATTTCTTCAGAGGGAGGTTAATCAATAGCTTTCCCTATCTATAACTGGGTACACAAGGCATTCCTCACCCAGAGAGTTTTGCATCACTCTGATTTAGTTTTGGAGAGAGATGCTTCCAAGAGACTAACCCAATTATTTCTCTAGGACATGCTGCTGGTATGCCAAGCTATGGAAAAAGGCTCATTCCTTCCCTTTCCCTAAGGCTGTAGCAAGATCCCTTCCTTGCCTTCACCACACCCCATGTCCTCCAAGACATGTTTGTGGTTCTGTTTTGAGGACTAGTCAGAGCCCTCTGCAGATTGGTCTATCTCTATCTCTATCTCTATCTCTATCTCTATCATCTCTATCTATCTATCTATCTATCTATCTATCTATCTATCTATCTATCTATCTATCTCTGTCTCTGCTTTTCTCAATCCTGGGTCCCCAGAAGTTGTAGGACTACAACTCCCATCATCCCTAGATAGCAGGACCAGCTGTCAGGGGTGATGGGAGTTGTAGTCCAACAAAGCCCTCCACCTTTAGCCCCTCCCCTACATTTCTGTAATACCATATTGGCCCGAATATAACCCACACCTTTAAAATTGGAGGGGATAAAAGGAAAATAAAAAATACCCGAATATAAGCCACTCCAGTCCTCGCTGCTCCTGACTGCAGGAGGGGGGGGGAGCCACGTTGCGTTGCCGACGGCTTTCCCCCTTCCTTGCTCTCTTTCTTCCCAGCCTTGGGGGAGAAGACGGGGAAGTACGCATGGAGCAGGTGCCGCTTTGCTGTGCTCCTGGCGCTGTTTGCCCCACGATCCTGGCTGCATACCGTAAGGTCGCGAATATAAGCCGCACTTTAACTTTTCACGGTGGTATTTGGGGGGAAAGTGAGGCTTATATTCAGGCCAATACGGTAATAATGAAGCAAATGATCCAGACAAGGTGTGGGTGGACTAACGTCTCTATGGATTATTAACCCATTCCCCCCCCCCCGTACTTTTCTGTAGTGGCATTTCACTCCACAAAGCTGCTTTAGTTTCCCCTTAAATAATTCCGTACTATTTTGTTGCTCTTAAATCATAACATTTTATAAATCATCTTAGACCAGTAACAATGGATGCTCTTAGGTGTTAACCCCAAGCACCTGGAAAAACATAAATGTTTTAAGGTGCCTGTTGTCCATGACTCCAGAGGAAGGGAATCCCAAAGTCAGGGAGCCGCAACGGAGAAGGCCCTATCCTATGTCAATCGCTCTGTGAGCCAAAGCCAATTGGGGGGGTGTGCCAGCCTATTGGGTAGTATATAGAATAAGTGAAATGGCTGAACTAAGCCTAAGTCTGGGGAGATCCAAGTTTGAATCTCCACTCAACCATAAAGGCCCTTGACTGCTTTCATGGCAGTTGTTTGCTTTCTCTGTCTCACCTCAGACCCTCCAAGTGCCCTTATTTTCCAGAAACAGTCCTGGATTTACAGAAGCTGCCCCGCTTTCTGTTTTGATCCCAGAATGTCCTGCTTTTCCCTATTTTCGTCAGAGAAATGTTGGAAGCTGCCCAAAGTGGCTGGGGCAAGCCACTCAGATGGGTGGGGTATGAATTATTATTATTATTATTATTATTATTATTATTATTATTATTATTACTGAAGTTCTCACCCTAGGCCTCTAGGGGTGTTGTGTATATAGTTTCACTCTGCAGTTCTCACTCAGGTCCGCACATGCAAATGAAGGATTGAGAGTGCCGCTCACGGATTGGGTAGCTAGAGAGAGAGTTGTTACTGTTGCATGTTACTGAATACTATATAAGCAGGCTGGCTCAGCCCTTCAGTTCAGTTCTGTTCCAGCCTGAGAATAAAGAGAGCTGCTTGGAGAATCACTGTGTCGTCTGCTATGTCCACCCACTATATTATTATTATTATTATTATTATTATTATTATTATTATTATTTAAGATGTCCCTATTGTCATCGGAGAAATGTGAGTGGGTATGTAACTTACCTCACAGGGTTATTGTGAAGGTAAGGTGGAGAGGGGTGGGGAGTTATATGCCACCCTGAAGCTCCTTGGAAGAAAAGTAGGATAGACATGTAATAAAGAAATACATTGCTGTATTGTTTTAAAATCTGTACCATCTGCATGCATCCTGGCAGTTGTTCTTTTTCTGAGAAAAATTGCCCACATTTTAACACAAAAACCTACCAGCAATTAATGTGTGAAGAAATGCTTGTAGAATAAACAGAAATGCATCCCATCAATATAAATGCTAGCTCACTGCCCTTTAATCAACCCTGGAGTTTAGCTGGAGGAAGCTTTCTCAGCAGAAAACAGGCATATGATATCCCCCACCTCCAAGAGGTTATTCAGCATTTTGTCACTTAGACCTAGTACATCATGGGCTTCTGTAATACAAAGAAGTAACACATATTTCCACCCATATCTCCAAACAACTCCCATTTTTAGCTCATGTAAAACCCTCAATGCAGCAACAATGGCAACAAAGCTGAAGAAACTAAATCTGAGAAACAGCCACCCTCCAGTCTGTAGCATCCTGAGCTAATTCATATCTGGAAAGCATTCTCCCCAGTTCCCCAATCATCCTCAGGATTTGCTCAAGATTCTTACGGAACGGGAGAAGAAATTCCAACAGGCATTGGTGCAGAGGCAAGATGGAAAGGCCCATCTTGCAAAAGCATGCCCAGGGTTCTGATGTAGTGGGTGGAGGGTTGCCATCCATTTAGTGGCTTCCTGGAGGCTGAGAATCTCAGACCAGCCAGAGACAGCTGGGGCAGAAGCCTAGAGCTGCCAGTCAGAATCAAGGGGAAAGGTCCCAACCCACTTAATGTGTGGGGGGGGGCACTAGTCTTGTATCTGAAGAAAGCAGACCCTCCAAGTGTCCCTATTTTCCAGGGATAGTCCCAGATTTACGGAAGCTGTCCTGGTTTCTGGTTTGATCCCCAAATGTCTGCTTTTCCTTAGGACGTCCCTATTCTCATTGGAGAAATGTTGGAGGGTGTGGAGTTATGTTGGAAGCTGCCCAGAGTGCCTGGGGCAACGCAGTCAGATGGGTGGGGTGTAAAGAAAAGAAAAGAAAAGAAAAGAAAAGAAAAGAAAAGAATGGGACATCCCCTATTTTCATTGGAGAAATGTTGGAGGATATGAGAAAGATGCCACTGTTTATATGGATGATAATTTCACTAAGCATTTTTAAATACCATTCTAGGAGGACAGGTGGTTGTGTTTTGTAAGAATCTGAAGTTACTAGTGAGGATATATGAATTAGCTAGGGATAAAACTGATAAAGGTCCGTATAGTTACTGACAAAGGTCCGTATAGTTAAAGCTATGGTTTTCCCAGTAGTAATGTACGGAAGTGAGAGCTGGACCATAAAGAAGGCTGATCGCGAAGAATTGATGCTTTTGAATTATGGTGCTGGAGGAGACTCTTGAGAGTCCCATGGACTGCAAGAAGATCAAACCTATCCATTCTCAAAGAAATCAGCCCTGAGTGCTCACTGGAAGGACAGATCCTGAAGTTGAGGCTCCAGTACTTTGGCCACCTCATGAGAAGAGAAGACTCCCTGGAAAAGACCCTGATGTTGGGAAAGATGGAGGGCACAAGGAGAAGGGGACGACAGAGGATGAGATGGTTGGACAGTGTTCTCGAAGCTACTAACATGAGTTTGGCCAAACTGCGAGAGGCAGTGAAGGATAGGCGTGCCTGGCGTGCTCTGGTCCATGGGGTCACGAAGAGTCGGACACGACTGAACGACTGAACAACAACAACAAAAACTGATAAGGAAGGAACGATGGAGCCACAAGACCTTTTCAAAGCCTCCTGATGCCGATCTTACAAGTTTCCCCATTATTTATAGTGCCTAAAAAAAAAGGCTTCTGTGGAGTTTAGATTAGTTCATCATTTGCCATATCCTATGGGGGATTCAGTTAACGATGCTATTCCTGAGCATCTCTCTACAGTTCACTATGTTTCCTTCAACAGTGTCGCATGTGTAGCACTGTGCTAAGGGGGCTTTGATGGGGAAGGATGACACCAAATCAGCTCCGTGCCTCCTTCCAGTTCACCCAGATTATTTCGACTTTTTTGGGTTGTTTCTTTCAAAGGAATTACTATGTGGAAACCACTTGTCATGTATGGCTTCTGTTCTTTTCTGCAGTGGGCTCCGAGGAAGCAGATGGATTGGGTGTACTCAGTTCATGATTTTGTTTGTTTGTAAAGAGAATGTACTACAGGCCAGTGCGTGTGAGAGACTAATGAACAAATTCATTAGGAGGCCGCTATTCCCCCTCACAGAGCTACAATTCTCGGAGTGGTTTAACAATCACTCCCTCGACACAGGGAACCTTCAGTCCTTGCAGCTGCCTCATTGGGGCAAGGCCTTACTGGGAACAGTTACTGAGATCACTAGACCTGTGCCGTTTTGGCTTCTTTGAATAAAGAGTTAACCTCACTGACGCAATGTTTTTTTATCGCTGACCTGCACCTGCCTGCAGCTCCTGACAGGGATGATCTATGGGCACGTGGTGAAGCAATCAGCTGACTTTTCTGCCATCTTGATGTGATGATTCACTGCTCGCCATGAGCCCAGTAACCCATGTGGAAATTCTCTCTTAAAAAGGGGGGGGGTGATGTAAAGTCAACCTTTGGTCTTGTTTATATTGAAAATAAATTCACCAGGGTTTCTCTGTTTACCCCAGATTCGTTCTGCCTTCCCCTAACAAGATGAGCTCAGCATCTAGCTGAGCAAAACAAAAGATGAGCCATTGTCTGACTTGATTGCACTTCCTTCTGCCTTACCTGAAAGAGTTTTAATTGGGGAATACGACTTTAGAGGAATCCTTTAGTGAGCCGACAAGCTCCACCTGAGATAATTAATTAAAGTATTCTTCTGAAGAATCCAGCTCTGATTGCACTGGATTGCTATATTTAAAACAGACACACAGCCCTGAAGACCAGCATTTCGGTTGTTACCAATTAGAGGGTTGACCTTGAAATGTTCCCTCGTACGAGGCAGACTCGCGCGGTATTAGTTTAAATCAATGGAATTAGCTGTAAGGCAATTCTGTAATTCTCTCACTTTGCTGATGAAACCGTCCCAGGTGGATGGAAGAAATTTACATTCCCATTTCCACTGGTGTGCTGGTTCCTTTTTGACATCGTTCACATCGCGGAGCTGTAAATGCATCCCATGTATCTTCTAGCAAGCTCAGCGACAGAGGTTTGCACCACTGGGTAGAACTAGGCTTTTCAGAAGGCCCATCGCCTCCCCATGAGGTTGGCAGGCACAGAAACATAAGAATATGAGACAAACCTGCTGGATCAAGGTCAATCAGAGCCGTCTCATCCATTTACTCTGGTGGCGCGGCGCACCAGGGCGCAATGGCCTGGAGGGCGCCTCCGCCCTCCAGCCCCGCTGGCAGCGCCTGCCGGCAGCGCCCTCTGACTGCCCAGCAGAGCACAGGAGCGCGAGCCGGCCGCCCTTGCCTCCCGTCCCGGAAGCGCTGGAAGGGCGCGCAGAGCCCCCCGCCGCTCCAGCGCCACGCCCCTCATCCCCCCGCTCGCCCACCCCCCTCCCAAGGGGCGGCAAGCGCGGGAGGGAGGCGGCGGAGAGGCGGCATGGCGGGGGCGCCGGAGGGATAGCCGCGCCAGGGCGGCAGATCCCCTTAAGACGGCTCTGAGGTCAATGGTCCATCTTTCTGTTCTCCCAGTGACCAACCAGATGCTTATAGGAAGCCACTGTAAACAGAAACTAAACAGGAAAAGAGACAGTCTCTCAGATACTGAGGATTTGGGGTATGTTTGCTGAAAGGCCGTAAGAAGCACTGGCTGGGAGAGTGGCATGCATGGGATACAACTCCCGCTATCTATCATTACTAAATGAGACTTTTTTGCCAGTTTAGGCTCACGGGTGGTTAAACTGAACATATTTTTTTTGTCCTGCAGACCTCTCTAGCTTACCAAAACGTGCTTGATCACTGCTCTTTGCCTTTTAACATGTAATGAGCAAATGCATTAAAAGCTGGAGGTGGGGACAACTCTGCTGGGGGGGGGGTAGATGAGATGGCTTCCAAGGTCTCGGATTATTAGCTACAATCCTATGCAATGCTCCCTGTTCAACTGAGAAAGCGGGTTCTCCCTCATAGAGAGCACGTGTTGCGACGGGGGCCAGCAAGCCACCTCCATTGCTGTGGGTGGAATAGTATAGATGGCCACAGCTCCGATTGGACTTGGGGATGTTGTTAGGGAGATTAACATGTATCGAATTGTGATGGACAGCCAGCAGCCTATATAAGGGTCAGCCTTGTGACTGACTGCCCTCTTGGCTGCATGCTGCGGATCACCCGCCCTTCCCCCCTGTGTTTAGGCCTCTGTGTTGACCTTGCTATGCCTGTCATGGGGTCGTCTGCTTTTGGGGCAGGGGCCTGGTAGGAATTTTGCCAGTTGGCTGATTGGCTGTTGCCATCTGGTTTTTGCCTACTGCTTAGCAACTAGTCACAACTTGTAAGGTTGGCGGTTAGGCATTGGTCATTATGTGTGATTGGAGGGGCGGTAGTCCCTCCAAATGGTGATGGTGTGCTGGGAATTCCGTTAAAGGAATCCAGGGGCTCATATGCTAGTCCGAAACCCCGGTAGGGGTCAGGGCCCACGCGAGAGCCCCTGGGACCCACTGGGGAGGGGGAGGGTTCTGCGTACCAACCCCCAGATCTCTCCCCAGATGGGATTTCCCACTGCTGACACGTGGTCAGCTCTGTCCCGTCGGGCAGCTAGTCTGGACCAATGCCTACGCAACCACTCACATTGATTTGTAATTTAATAAAGTTGTGGCCTAAATTCTGCCAAAAACCCAAACAAAAATGATGTCTCATGTCTGAATTATTTGGGGGGTGGCGTCGGGGGCCTCCACACGCAAGAGTGGGTTCTTCGTACACACAAGAGAATGGTCCTTGCCCCTTTCAAAGAAAAAAGAAGAAGCAAACCACCACCTTTGTGAGCATAGATAGCCCGCAGTATAGAAAACTCCAAGCAGTTATCATTGACATAAATCTAGCATGGTGATTTAACGGCCGAGTTCAAAGTCTTCAAGTTCCTCTCTCCACTTTTCGATGGCACTGCCATCTATTAAAGTGAGGCAATATGATTTAAAGCCGATCCTGCCACGTTAGCGATCCATCACCTGATTTAGAGCAGGTCCTTTGGGTTATACTGCTGTTGATGTCACACTTTAGTTTCTAATATTGTCTAATCCAATGGAAAGTATCCACCTACCCCTAATTTTTATGCAGGGGCTGCAACTCAGGTAGTGTCTGATCCTTGTAAGAAACGCAGGGGCCTGCAGCGGTGTTTTGAATTGAACTCTTTCTCCCAGCTTGCAGGAAGAGAAATTACTGCAGAGGGGCATGAGGAATTTTGATAGTGCGTTACTCCAGTGCAAATCTAGACTAGCACTACTAAAATGAGTAGATTTATATGAACGGAGGCCAGACTTTGTCCTAGGGCAAAGCACATTTAGTATTTCTATTTGAATTATTCAAAAGCGAGTGCAGAAGAAGTCAGCTATCCATATTGCACCTTTTCCAAAGGGTTATGGTGGGAACTACAGTGGTACCTCTGGTTACGAACTTATTCGTTCCGGAGGTCCATTCTTAACCTGAAACCGTTCTTAACCTGAGGTACCACATTAGCTAATGGGACCTCCCGCTGCTGCTGCTTCGCTGCTGGTGCACAATTTCTGTTCTCATCCTGAGTTAAAGTTCTTAACCTGAGGTACTACTTCTGAGTTAGTGGAGTCTGCAACCCGAAGTGTTTGTAACCCGAGGTACCACTGTTTATGATAAGTATTTATGAAGGCTAGAACCTTCCTTAGAAGGTTTAGAAACCTAAATACTTGCTATTTTTTTAAAAAAAATTAATCAGTTTTTTGGTGTTCATTTGTTATTACTCAACTGTCTTGTTAAGCAATCAAATTGCCATGAGACAATACAAAGCCAGAAAATTTGAACCGTTGTATAACTCATCACTTTAGAATTTTTTTTCCTATGCCGTTTGCCTAAGCAAGCAGTTAATCTGTTGTTTTCCACCATATTTTTTTAATAAAGATAATAAATATATATATTGTTTTGGGCTTGATTGTGCATATGTGAAGATGAAGTAGGTATCAAGACTGGAACACGTAAGGTAGCTTTACATTGAGTTTAATTTAAATAATTGAAAGCAGGAAACTTTTGCCCTTCTGGTGTTGTTGAACTCCAGCCTACATAGCAAGTGGTGAGGGATGATGGGAGTTATTGTCCAACATTTTCTACAAGGCTGCATGTCCCCACTCCAGATATAAGGAATGTATTTATATACTACTTTTCCGGGCAGACTTCACAAAGCAGTTTGCATAAGATTATCAAAGTAATAAGTATCAATACAACACAATGAAACAGAAAATGCCAGCTTACCAAATATCAGACCCAAATGTCTCTTTAGTGTGACATTTTCAGCATAGGTTCAGCCGCTTCTTGAGATAGCATTGTTAAACTCAGCACAAGGACTTTTCTTTTTCTAGAAAAAATAGCACTGGGAATAGCAGACTTTGTCACTTTTCAGATGCCGGTCACCATTTTGAATCAAGATGGCAGATTGGAACACCACTGTTGTATGGCCTTTTTGGCACAGATTTAGCCACCTCTTGGGATATCATTGCCCAATCTTGGCATGAGGCAGTCTTCATTGACATTTGAATGTCAGGTGCCATTTTGATTCAGGGTGGTTGATCAAAACATGAATTTGGTATGATTTTGCTCACTTCTTGGCATGACAGGTCCAGACTAAGAAATGGCACTATCCATATAATCACAATATATTTTGGTTTCTACAAATTTCTGGGCAGCACCTCGCACTCCCCACTAGTGTACACATTTATGACCCAACTGCTTACCCAAAAAAAATGCACACATGAGAAGAAATTGGCACAAAAAAATGTGTACAGATTTTCATGAAGATTTTTTTTTTTAAAAAAAAAATGACAAACCAGTGCAGCAACAGGATGAACTCAAGAATGCAAAAATCAGAAACTGAGAGCAAATACAACGGAGAGATTCATCCTTCACTCTCAATTTTGTTCCCAAATGGCCAAAGGGAAATAGAAGACCTATAGCATTCAGCACTTCTCATGGGAACAGAAAGGGAGGCAAGATTTCAGAGTGACTCACAGAACAAATCTCTTGAGGTTATTAACAGCAAGCTGCAGGTTGATTAAGGAAGGAAATAATGAATTATGCCCAGGCCAAGAGTGGAGGAGAGAGTGTGAAAGCAAAAAAGCACATGAATGCAGCCAAAATGACATACACAAAACCTCTCCTGTCACTAAAACCTGCTTTGCTTCAGCAAGGCTATGGGCATCCTCTATTGTTATTTTTTTGTACACCCCATGCCATCTTTTATTTTAATAACTCCTTACAAGGAGGCTTACAGAGAAGTAAGTCCTTCAGACAATGCAGATATTTATCTTATCTGTTTATAAATATATTTCTATACTGCTACATCATAAAACACTAGGACTGTTTACAATGATGCAACACCACAGAAAGCAATAGAAGTGGTCCCTAAGTGGACTGGCTTCCGCATTTAAACAGCTACAAAGGCCAGCTGGCATAAAGGGGACTTTGAGAAACTCAAAAGTGAGGCTGCCTGCCACACCTCTGATGGAAGAGCGTTCCACACGATAGGACTGGGAACACTAAATGCTTGACTTTTGCTTTGAGGACACTCAGGACTCTACAACACAGGGGGCATCTGGGTAACATCGGTGATCAAGCTGGGATATCATAGTGAGGTAGGAAAGCTGGGGGGGGGAGACTACATCTGGCAACCAATGTGCCTCTTTGGTTTCAGATAGTACATGGGTAAAAGGTAAAGGTAAAGGGACCCCTGAACATTAGGTCCAGTCATGTCCGACTCTGGGGTTGCGGTGCTCATCTCGCGTTACTGGCCGAGGGAGCTGGCGTACAGCTTCCGGGTCATGTGGCCAGCATGACAAAGCTGCTTCTGGCGAACCAGAGCAGCACACAGAAATGCCGTTTACCTTCCCGCCGGAGTGGTACCTATTTATCTACTTGCACTTTGACGTGCTTTCAAACTGCTAGGTTGGCAGGAGCAGGGACCGAGCAACAGGAGCTCACCCTGTCGTGGGGATTCGAACCGCCGACCTTCTGATCAGCAAGCCCTAGGCTCTGTGGTTTAACCCACAGCGCCACCCACGTCCCAGTACATGGGTAGGCGAGTCTAAAATTTTCATGGCCCTTTAGCAGCTATGGTAGTTCATTCACCAGAAGTAATGTATTTACTGTTAGCTCTGGAAGTGTATACTTGATTCTCACCAAACTAAGCCTCGTGATGTATATTGTGCGCTCTCCCTCTCTCCCTCTCTCTCTCTCTATATATATATAGTTAAATAAATAATTTGCCTGCAATGCCTTTAACCCTTGCCTTGCCTATGTATCACTCAGATGTACACACTGAAGATTCTGACAGAAACAGAAACCTGAATTTGTGATTGATTTCCATCTGGCAGTGAAGGCCAGGACACCTGTGAACATCTGAAGAAAGCTGTTGCATCCCCTCTGAACCTTCTCTTCTCCAGCTTTACCATACAAGGTGCCACTGGTCTCCATTTTCCCTCTGTCCTGTGGAATCATCCGCCGTATCTGACTTCCTGCTCCCTACTTCCAGGGGGTGAATTCTCCTGTAAAGTTAACTTAATGGCGCTTTGATTGTTGAATAGGAAGTAGCTGATACAGCTCCAGATATCACTTTCTTCGAACTTCTTGGCCTTTGTCTTCTCCTGTTCTCTTGTATACAAATGGTACTATCACCTCTTTTAAATGTTTGGCTTGTGCAGCTCTAAGCTTCTTTGGCAACGCCTCAGATTTTTTCCCTTTCTTGAGATGCGTTTTGGGAGCTGTAGCAAGAGGTTTTGTGTGAACCATTCCTGCCAAAACCATCTCCAAGTTTAGCCTCCCTGTGTGCCTCTGAGTCTTGCTGTCTCTTTCTTCTTTCCCTATTGTTAACTGCTTCCCGGTTGATGGAGAGAGGACAATGCAACTCGCCTTCCGTGTCTTTCATCCTAAACATCCAGGTTGGCTCTGTGCAATGATTACTTGAAGTTATTTATTTCTTTATTTTTTAATATAAAAAACCACCCTCTTTCTGTAGTATCTGCTGCAGTAGCTCATTTTCAGTAGCCATTTTTAGAACACTCCTGTCTCCTGTTGCTGCTGCTTCAGTTGTGCCACAACCAAAAAAGAATGGGGGGGGACCCTTATTGCTCTACTTGCATCAAATGAGTTGAAGATTTCAGTACCTCAACACTGGTAACAGTCTGAGAACAGGGAATTCAGAAATCCACTGCTTATATTTCAAATCCTGCCAGTGACTTCATTTATGGGTGATAATTTGATAGATAATCCAACAGTGAACTCCATTCTTCCTTAAACACTTTACCATTATGTTCTCTTAATTTAGCAGTTAATTTCGCCATTTCGGCATAGTCCATCAGTTTCATAAGCCTTTCCTCCTTAGTTGGTAATCCTTTTTCCTTCCACTTATGTGCATATAAAATTCTAGCTGCTGTTGTCACATACATAAGTAAACTAGTCAGCTTTCTTGGGACCTCCATCCCCATTATTCCTAGGAAAAAAGGCTTCAAGTTTTTAGGGATTACCAATTTAAGCATCCTTTTCAATTCATTATATATCATTTCCCAAAAGCCCTTTGACTTTTCACAGGACCACCACATGTGATAAAATGACCCTTCCTCCTGTTGACATTTCCAGCATTATAATATGGTATATATAATATTATATATATATATATATATATATATATATATGCTAGTTTATATGGTGTTTACTTTTAATTATGGAGCAGGGCTCAGATTTATTTATTTTATTTTATTTGAAAAAGGAATCAATAAATTACTATCCCTATCACAACCAAGGGCAGATTGGCAATGCCATGTGTCCTCTTTTTCCAGGACATGTCCTCTTCTTCATGGGTAAAGTCGCCATAGCGATCCAAAGCTCAAAATGTGGCAACCCTAGAGTAGAAAGCTAAGTGCAAGTAGCTTGCACTTCCATTTTGGCTATATATACAAAAGGTCTGCTCATCTGCATCTATCTATCTCATGTACAATTTGGATGCCTCTGACTAAAAGTTGCTGGGAAACACAAATAGGACGGTACTCTTGCACTCAAGTCCTGCTTGCAGACTTCCCATAGGCAGCTGGTCAGCCACTGTGGGAAACAGCAGGAAGCTGAATTAGATGGCCCTTTGGTCTGATCCAGCAGAGCTCTCGTGCTCTTGGATCCCTCATTCACATTCCTCACTGGAGATGGTGCCTAGGAAGAAGTCCACACTGTTGCACCATGAACGCAAGAAGCTGTCAGGGACTGGGCAGAGGAGGAATGGTGGAGACTGCCTCCCCAACCTGACCCTTCCAGAGAAGAAAGAGACAGTTCAGAATCACAACCGGGGTTTGAAGGAGATCACAGCTCAGAGGAACATGAGGGGAAAAAGTTGGGAAATAATGGGCAGCTGGCTGATTATCTAGTTATCACTAGAAAGCATTCCAGACCCACCATCCCACAGAACCCGACGAGCCTTTAATCTGTGATATTCTAAAGTATTTCAATATTTGTTGGAAACCGCCCAGAGGGGCCGGGGAGACCCAGCCAGATGGGCGGGGTACAAATAAATTATTATTATTATTATTATTATTATTATTATTATTATTATTATTATTTACACATAGGTGAGCAAAGGGCCCTCAGCACTAACTGTAGAAAGGATGATGAATCAGGAAGTGGGAGAGAAGGGGAGGGGAGGGGAGATTTACTCAGAGCAATGCCATTATTCCAAGGCCACGGATTCCCAAGCCTCTCTCTGTGAATATTAAATAAAAGCAGATGGTAAGGACTTTCCCTTGGCTTGCACATTCCTGGCAACCTTCCGTGAGGGTTGGTTCCTCTGCTGCCTGGCAGAAGCATGATCGCAGTTCAAAGACACATTCCAGCCAGGCATAAGGAATTGAGGGGAATGTGGAGCAGAGCCAGCAAAGAGTGTAGCCTAGATTTTGAGAGAGAAGCACAGAAGGCCACATTCAGCCCTCGAGCCTGAGGTTCAACGCCCCTGGTTTAGATGTAAAAAAAAACAAGAACCCACAAACCCACCAATAACATTGTGGGCTTCTTTCATGATGACAGTGTGTGATCATAAATGTTCTTACTAACCCAGGAACATAGGACCATTGGTCCACATAGCTCAGTATTGTCCACATTGACTTGAAGCGGCTATCCGGGATTTCAGCCTACCTGGAGAGTCAAGCAAAGCAGATGCTAAAGCACTGAGCTACAGCCCTATGCCATAAAGGCCTTATCCTGTTCTAGATCTAGACAGCAAGCCCCGATGGGCTTACTTATGTGTAAACATGTATACCACAATTGGGCAGTAAGGGTGCTATAAAAAACAGGCTTGGTAGGGAGTAAATCATATCGACCTCAGCTTATTTAGGGTTTCATGGCAAGAGTCATGAACGTCTCCAGCAAAACAAATGTTATCGGGGGGGGGGGGCAGAAAAAATATTTCAAGAAGCAAAGGACAAGAAGAATGAAAACAGTTGCTTGCCAGGATGAAAACGAATGTATTCATCTATATTTAATAAGACTGATTTCGAAGTAAGGCCGTTTGATTTGGCTCATCTGTACAGGGGAGTGTATCTGTTGCCTTAAAAGAGAGAATGACAAACAAAGTCAAATGAGGACATGAAAGTAAATACCACAAACTATTTCTATAGCGATTGACACTTCTGAGTATGACTACACTGTGAACTGGCTTGATAAATGTTTTGTTTCCTTGTTTCCTTAAGAAGCCAGCAGGAACTGCATACTTGCCAACATTCTTACCTATGGATCCGGGACATCAAAATGCCAGGGAAGAAGAAGAAGAAGAAGAAGAAGAAGAAGAAGAAGAAGAAGAAGAAGAAGGAGGAGGAGGAGGAGGAGGAGGAGGAGGAGGAGGAGGAGGAGGAGGAGGAGGAGGAGTTTGGATTTGATATCCCGCTTTATCACTACCCGAAGGAGTCTCAAAGCGGCTAACATTCTCCTTTCCCTTCCTCCCCCACAACAAACACTCTGTGAGGTGAGTGGGGCTGAGAGACTTCAAAGAAGTGTGACTAGCCCAAGGTCACCCAGCAGCTGCATGTGGAGGAGCGGAGACGCGAACCCGGTTCACCAGATTACGAGTCTACCACTCTTAACCGCTACACCACACTGGCTCTCCAGGGAGGTGAGGACAGCCCCTGTACTTCTGTAAGAAAGACCAGAGCTCTCTAACAGGGACTGCACTACCACCAAACTCCTATACCAAGACACTTTGAGGGGAAGCCATGATAGTTGCAAAATAATAATAATAATAATAATAATAATAATAATAATAATAATAATAATACATTTATTTATACCTCGCCCTCCCCGGCCAAAACCAGGCTCAGAGTGGCTAACATCAAATATGTGACACATTACCTTAAAATCAAGCACTGGATTAAAATACATCGTAAAATCAAGTCAGAATCAAAGTGAAATCCAATCAGATGACAACCCACAAAGTAGGAATGAGGACCTTAAATGCTCACCAGGCCTAACTGTTTATGCTGATTATACACACACACACACACACACACACACTGATATTATATATATTCCTAGTAGTGTTTCTTGGGAATTCTAAATTTGGTGCAGTTTTGAAACCAGTGGTTAAAATCCATGACATTTTGAAAGGTTCAGTCTGCCATTTTGATTCAAAATGGTGTCCACTTGCATCCAAACATGGGCGTAAACCTGCTGCTTGGACTCAGCAACCAACATGTGACATTTGGTTACTTTGCAAAATATATGTGTTCTGCTTTCTACTGTGCTGCATTAAACACGGGGTTGCCTTTGAGGACTGCTCAGAAACTCTGTAACATTGACATAACTGATAGGATGCTAAGTAGAGCCTATTAACTAGCAAAACACCTTGCTCAACAGCTGCATCCAAAGTGTTGGTGCTTATATTTAAATGAGATGTGACTACCTGAAGGATTGTATATTTCGGATTTAGCCTGCCTATGCACTGGGGGTTGGGAAATGTGTCAGTTTCATATTCTCTCTTTTTCCCAACACTTCTCCCCATTTGCACATTGGTTTGCAAATTTTATTTATTAAACATATCATCATGAAAATTCATCATTATTTTAGTGTGAATTTCCCCAAATACAGTATACGCATTTGTATGCAATTCCACTTAAGGTGCACATTTTCACACAGCAATTCCCCCTAATATGCACATTTTGTATGTGTCCATGAAGGCATGCATTTAAATGCATGCTTTACCACAGTATATGCATTTATGTTGCACATTGCTTGACTGGGTAACTGCATTGGAAAATGTGGAGAATTCTGAATTTTGAAAAATGGCTGTGTTCTTGGTTCTTGTAATTGTTTCAGAAAGTGCAGTTGAGGCAGGTTTGCCTTTAAACGTGAAACTGAATTGAATTTCCTCCCCATCCCTCCTGTGCACTTACTGTTTGCAAAGTGACTTGAATAACTAGGTATTGTAGTAAAGAGATACAGTTCTGCCAAATGGCCGTACAATCTAAATTAGACAGTAAAGTACCAGAAATTGAACTAAAACACAAAAAAGGGGCTAAGAACTGGAAGATAAGGATGTGAAGGCTGAAAACAATTACACACCGGCTAGCTAAAATAAATGAGGCTTTAGGGGTTTGTTTTAAGAAAAAAATGAACCAAATCAACAAAATTAATACCATCTGATAAAGAAGAGCTTTGTAGAGTAATAATTGGGGAGGGGGGGGAGATGAGCTAAAGAGAAACCAAAACACGGAGCTAACAAGCAACAAGGCGGCACAGGGAAAAGAGAAAACCCAGGCTGCATTCACACCATGCATTTAAATCACATGTCTTCTCCCAATGTATGCTGGGAACTGTAGTTTGTTAAGGATGCTGATGCCCTCCAGATGTCTTATACCACAACTCCCACCAGCCCTAGCCAGCCTGGTCTCAATGGTCAAGGGTAATGGGAGTTGTAATCCAAAACATCTGGAACATGCCAGACTCAGGAAGGTTGCACTAGAGCTTTAATGAGCACCAAGCTGATTCCACCCATCTTTTCCCCATAGCAATTGTGTGGAAGCAAATTTGTGAGCAACCAAATTAATAGTCATGAAGGTGAGTCTCTCTTGAGCCTGGGATGCATATGCATTTTTATCATAGCCCATATTTGTATTCATCATTTTCCTTTTAATATTAATGCCTTCCAACTGTTTATTGAGTATCACTTGCTGGGTTGCCCCCCCTTTCCCCCCCAAGACTAAATAAAATCTATTAATAAAATTCATTGATTAACATGTTAAATATTAAAGTCATCTTTCATCGGCATAAAAGGAAAGCAGCAATGCCAAAGCTTTAGTATGCTAAAGGAAATGTTTTCATGGTGATGTGCACCCTAAGGAACAATGTCTATTTAATTACTAAAGAATAATCTCCATCTGGTAGGCTTCATCTCCCCCAGTTTCTACTCAAATAAGTCTCCAGATAATCTTTGAAATAGTCTCCTTAACCACGTTGGGGTTTCCAAGGTTATTAGTTGTAATTCTGTTGCATGATCAAGGGAGTTTTGTTTAGTGAGTTGTAGGAAGCAACGCCATTATTAGCTGATAATTGTGAACAATTTCTGACAATGTATAGCAGCAACTACGGCTCCAGCCAGTGACATTTCATCCTTCTTCTTGCAGGTTTGATCTGCAACATTAAGAGGAAAGAAAGGGAGGGAAGATCAAACAATTCAACTAGCTATAAATTTCATGCGTTTCCCAGGAACAATCAGAAGCAATGACATATATTTAGACATAATAAGCACCTTTCTTTTCTCTAGATAGGAAGACAAAGCTTATAGTAAGTGACAAATTCAGGTCCCCTTGTATTAATTAGTGCAACAATGAAGCAGATATTGATTAAAGCTACTGGACCAAGTATGTGGGAAACTATTTAGTGAGATTTGGTGGTTTGGAGGCAAGAAAAAGGCCAAAAAGAGAGATGTGTCACACTGTGTGGAGCCTAGTTTCAGCTCAGGTTCATATATTTACCTTTCAACAAGGCCTCAGGAAGAACGACGAAAGCCACTACAAGCAATCATGTCCGGGAGCAGTTTGCTTGGTGGAGTATAGCCACTGCAATAGCATCCCAGTGGCAGGAGAAAACAAGCTTTCACCACCCTCCTTGTGACAGAGACATCCTTAAGATTAGAAAAATGAGACACTAAAAATGATCTGTTCATCCATACGCACAAAATCCAGGTTTGGAGAACTGACCTTCCAGATTTTGCCAGACTACAACCCCCATCTTCCCTGGTCATTGCCCTTACTTGCTGAAGCTGATGGGAGTTGTAGTTCAGCAATATCTGGAGGGCCAAAGGTTCCCCACAATTGCACTAAATTCTTAGAAGGTGCAGAGCCAGAGAAACTGTTAATGCCTGATATTTTCCAAATGCTTATACCGGTATTAGCTCTTTATTTCCTCCTCTGATGACATTTGCAGACCTCACTGGAATATTATGAGGGTGAATTAGATCAGAGCACTAAAACTATTATTGTTGTTGTTCTTTATTTGATTTATATGCCGCCCTTCCTCCCAAATTACTCTTTAAATATTGCCATGTATTATCACAGGCAATTATTGTTCTTCCCAGGCGGTAATTTGGACTTTGGTGTTGTTACAGTATAACATTGCTGGGAGAGTGTAATCATTCCTCATTAGCCTCACTCTTTAAATGTCATGCATGGATTTAGAAGAAGTGAGAGAAGGCAAAACAAAGATTGTTTTGGTCCAAACACACAATCAAATCAGTTCAGGAGCAGTCAGCTGATGGCAGTAGCAGGGAGAGTTTTTGGAGTGGAGGAAACCAAATAAATGTACACTTGAAAAAAACCACAGGGGTGGGGAGCCATCATGACAGCGCTCAGTCTTGCTTGACACTGTGCTGCAACTTTCACCCCTTCTTAAAAATGAGGGGGGGGGGAGAGTCAAGCTTTGTGGTTAAAAAAATCCCCCCAGTGAACATTCGGGCAATTAATATTGCTGGAACCTAACACCATATTGGAAACAGGCTAGTTGATTCACAGCATGTAATTTCTTTCTGGATCAGTAATAGTCACCCAAAGTTTCTCTATCCTTTACTCTGTTCACAACTAAGTCAAAAATTCTTTCCAGTAGTACCTTAGAGACCAACTGAGTTTGTTATTGGTATGAGCTTTCGTGTGCATGCACACTTCTTCAGTGTGCATGCACACGAAAGCTCATACCAAGAACAAACTCAGTTGGTCTCTAAGGTGCTACTGGAAAGAATTTTCGATTTTGTTTTGACTATGGCAGACCAACACGGCTACCCACCTGTGTCTGTTCACAACTTACATTCAATGAGCGTACAGTCTGTGTACACTGAGCAGTACAAATCAACAAGTGATTTTTCACACCAAAACCTGTACATGTGACAGCTCGCACTGAAGGCCGGACTTCAGCTACCCTGACCCTTGGCCATGCTGGCTAGGCCTGACACAATTTGGAGGCTAACAGCATGTCGATAAAGCATCTGACTCTTAATCTCAGGGCCAGGGGTTTGAGCCCCATGTTTGGCTAAAGTTTCCTGCGTTGCAGGGAGTTGGAATAGATGATCCCTGTGGTCCCTTCCAACTCTATGATTCTATGACTTTCTATCTGGAGAGTCTCAGTGGAAGAGGATTTGGGGCAGCGTGACTGGCTCTGCTGCACTGGGAGCCAACACCAGAGGGTGCTGCAGGGTTTCGTAATGATAACATTATGAATTGAGCAGAACAGAAGGCAGGAGGTGTTGGATTTTGGCCTCACATAGGATACCGCTGAAATTCTAAAAACTAAAGCCTACTACTGGTCTCACAGTCCCCTTCCCTAGACTAATGACATTCCTTCCTTCCTAGCCAACTAGCTGTAAAGTCCCTAAATGGCCCGACACTTAAAGTATGTTTCTTTAGCTTCCATTGTTAAGCAAGCAGAGCTTGGGATAAGGTCAACTCATTTGATTGTGAACTTGACCCAAGATAAAAAACGGTAAAAAGGTAAAGGACCCCTGGATGGTTAAGTCCAGTCAAAGGCGACTATGGGGTTGCAGTGCTCATCTCGCTTCAGGCCGAAGGAGCCGGCATTTGTCCACAGACAGCTTTCCGGGTCATGTGGCCAGCATGACTAAACCGCTTCTGGTGCAATGGAACACCGTGACAGAAAACAGAGCGCACGGAAATGCATTTACCTTCCTGCCACAGTGGTACCTATTTATCTACTTGTACTGGTGTGCTTTCAAACTGCTAGGTTGGCAGGAGCTGGGACTGAGCAACAGGAGCTCACCCCGTTGTGGGGATTCAAACCACCAAACTTCTGATCGGCAAGCCCAAGAGGTTCAGTGGTTTAGACCACAGTGCCACCTGCATCCCAACCATACTCAGACAGTCCTGGGTTGTCTCAAGACCCAAATGAGTGTGTCCTCCATTCCACCTATGGGGATTGCTTCTAGCAATTGAAGGTAGAGCTGGGAAAGTAAGTGAGTGGGTGTGTAAATCCTCTACATCTAGAGTTGCCTTCTACAATCCTAGCACCCTTCAGATATTTTGAACCATAAACTCCAGTCAGCATGTTCAGTGATATAAGGGGTGTTTGGGGGCAATTATTGAAAAACATCTGTAAGCTAAAGGGTAAAGGTAAAGGGATCCCTGACCATTAGGTCCAGTCATGGACGACTCTGGGGTTGCAGCGCTCGTCTCACTTTACTGGCCAAGGGAGCCAGCGTACAGCTTCTGGGTCATGTGGCCAGCATGACTAAGCCACTTCTGGTGAACCAGAGCAGTGCACAGAAACGCCGTTTACCTTCCCGCCGGAGCGGTACCTATTTATCTACTTGCACTTTGACGTGCTTTCAAACTGCTAGGTGGGCAGGAGCTGGGACCAAGCAACGGAAGCTCACCCTGTCGTGGGGATTCAAACTGCCGACCTTCTGATCGGCAAGCCCTAGGCTCAGTGGTTTAACCCACAGCGCCACCCATGTCCCTATCTGTAAGCTACATGAGTGTTCAAAGCTGGGCTAGATAGGTTATTGTATGAGATGATTCCCTGCCTTTTTTTGTTTGGGACCTCTATGGGGCAATCAATCTCCATCTTGGGAAAAAAAAAACTACTCTGATCAGCAAAGGGTCTTTCAGAACCACATAAGAATAAGAGATCCTGACTAGTTTAACACAGGATGAGATGGCAAAGGGAAACAGCTAAGACATCTTTTTTTGCTATTTTTAGAAATGTTCTTTTTCTACTTTGAAATGGCATGTAAATTCTGATTTTCTTGTATTAAGCTCTGCATCATTTTCAGAGTTGTATATAACAAGGCATTTTTCAAGTCTCAACATTGTTTTTAGTTTCTTTATTTGAAAAGTTTTTTTTAAAGTCTTAACTCAAGGATATACAGGTGTTGGGAAGGGTAATTTTGACTTCTATGAGAATGGATTGCTTACAAAAGACGAACAGCTTTTATAAATATCTATGTTGCGCTGGGGGGGGGGTATAATCTGTTTTTAGAGAGTTTTACCTAAAGCTCCACCTGCACTATGCATTTAAAGCAATATAATACCACTTCAAACAATCACGGCTTCTGACGAAGAATGCAGGGAACTTCAGTTTGTTAAGGGTGCTGAGAGCTGGTAGGACATTTTGCAAGGCATTCCTATTTATTTTACTGCTTTGTTGAAGAAACAATGAATCAAAAGAATGAATTAATCAATGTGAGAGGGGGTAGGGACTCAAATTGAGCCAGCCGTACTGTGAGAATGACATTTACATGTAGATGCTGTAAACAGACTTTGCACTGGATCCAGACTGAGTTCGTCATGATTTAATTTAAGCCTCATTGATTTCAATGGGAACTAACTGCAACTAATGGCCGGAGCAATCCAACCCCCCCAATGCTGTAGGCATGAAATCGGTTAGAGGTGTCTCTCTGCCCTGCCAGTCTCCCATTATCTGCCACCTGAGGAGTCCTCTGTGACAGAGCACAACTTCCAACCACCAAAATGTGGGTGGGTGGGTGAAAATGCAACCAACGAAAAGCCCTGAAATGGGGCTTCCTGGTGGCGTGGATGAGGTGATATGCACCAGATTCCATGACAGCACTGGGTCAAATCCTGGCCCTATCACTGCACCAGACTTGTGCAGCGATCTGCCTGTTCTCCATCTTTCACCCAAGCAGGGGTGCAGATGATGCTGTTGCCCCGCTGGCCCACAAAGCCCTGCTGGGGAGGTTAGGATTGCTTCCTTAGAAAAGGGAAGCAATCCTAGGAAGGGAGGCCCACTGAGGGTGCTACCACTGAAGAGGCCCTTCTCAGAGCACTGGAGCAGCAAAAAAAACCAAAACAAAAAAACAACAGTGAAAATACCAAAAAGAGAGGCAGCGCAAGCCAGATGCTGAAGTGAGGAAAGTATGATTAGGATCTCCCGTGGTTTTACTTTTGCTAATTAGGGAGTGGTGTTTAATTCTTTCCTCGAATCCCTAGTGTAAGTCACCTGCTGAAGGCTGCTATTTGTGCCACAGGGAAACAGCTTCTGTACCTTTTGAACAGAGAAAACTGTGCCCTTGATCTTCAAACCAGCCCCTAACAGGGCTGCTAATTAGCAAAACCAAAACCGCAGGAGCTCCCCAATCACAGCTCTGTTGGATCACATGGATCTCACATGGATCTCAGATTGGTACTTGAAAAATCACAATGTATTGTTACTTGAAGAGTGTCTAGTGTGTCTGGAGTGTGTGTGTGTGTGTTCCCAGTAAGAGGGTACTGAAATAAACTGCATATACAACATTAGAGAGACTTTCTGATCCAACATCCTTCCCCCGAATGCAGAAGACCCTGGACCATTTTTTTCTGAGCCAGACCAAGAGCTTGCAAAAAATAAAAATAAAAAAATGCCCAGTCCCCCCACCCCCAAAAAATCCTCCTTGCCAGCCCCAAACCTCCAAACACTGTGGGTGCCCAGCGTACTATGCCCAGTGCTGAAACCTCATGACGTCACATAGCAATGTCATGACGGTGTAGCATGGGGCAGGTCATGCGCTCTGGCACCGTGGCAGCGGCTGCACCGGGGCCTGCACCTCAGCCATGGGGCCTTGCAATGAAGGCGCAGGCCCTGGTTCAGTCGCCACCACGGCACCACAGCACCACAGCACCAGAGGAAAGGTGGGGACCGTGATCCCCTCTCTCCCAAACCTCCCTCCTTCCCCTCCTTCCCAGTGCAGCACTTCTCCAGCTGCTCCAATCCCGCAGCAGCAATCTGCCTCTGTAATAATAATAATAATAATAATAATAATAATAATAATAATAATAATTTTTACTTATACCCCACCCATCTGGCTGGGCATCCCCAGCCACTCTGGACAGCTTCCAACAGAATAAATATATAAAACAATAAAACATCAAACATTAAAAACTTCCCTAAACAGGGCTGCCTTCAGATGTCTTCTAAAAGTCGTTGTTTATTTCTTTGATATCTGATGGGAGGGCGTTCCACAGGGCGGGTGCCACTACCAAGAAGGTCCTCTGCCTGGTTCCCTGTTACCTCACTTCTTGCAGTGAGGGAACTGCCAGAAGGCCCTCGGAGCTGGACCTCAGTGTCCATGCAGAACGATGGGGGTGGAGACACTTCCGTAACCATGATCCCCTCTCCCCCCATTCTTCCCTCCATCCCCTCCCTTTCTCCCCCTTTTCCTTCCTTCCTACCCAAGTGATGCTGACACAAAAACCTCACACATACACTAAGTAAAAGAATGCAAGTTTACCATCCTGCCTCTCCCCCCTGAAAGGACAGTGATGAGTTGCTGTCAGCTGGAAAGAGACACTGGTTCTCTCTCTCTCTCTCTCTCTCTCTCTCTCTCTCTCACACACACACACACACACACACACACACACACACACACGCTGGCTCTTTCTGCCTCCCAGCCAGCGACAGAAGGTAGGGCCAGAGAGAGAGGCTTAAATTTTTCTCCTTGACCTTGTGGGGGCTCCACCACCCCAAATGTATTATTGACAGGCTGCAACACCCACAGCCCCCTGGAGATGGAGACAGTGGCCCCTACAGTCCCCGAGCTGAGACTCTGGGCAGCTTATACAGGGGCTCCAAAGGTGTCCAATGTGGCCGATTATTTCATTTGTACAGTGACCGGGGAGAGAAAGAGGCGGATGTCACAGGTTCTCCAAAACATTCTATAAGATTATTTAACGTAAGCATTGCATCAGTGAAGCAATTGCTCAGCCTCTGCAACAGTGACGGAGCCTCTCAGTCCCCTTTGAAACGTCTGCTCAACAGAGAAACAGCTTACGCCCAGAGCATATGGAATCTGGAGCAAAACAGATCTGATTCAAGCAGATGTAATTTTAAAAATAAGTGCCCACCAATGGTAAACAACATGGATGGAAGGAAATGAATTGCATTATACTGGGGGTGGAAGGGGGCTTGAAAAAGCCCAGATGGAAGAAGCAGAATGATACATAACTTAATTTAAACAACACTAAATGAAAACATTTGAGCTCTCTCGGGAAATTCTAGATCTGAATTTTTACCGGGCCTGCACAAAGAAAAGCTTGTATTGATGCCCATTTGTGTTCCGAAAGGTCAGCTCTCCTATCCTAGGAATGATGCGGCTGCAGAGACACTTTGTCTGGGTCCGCCTGAGGACGCAAAGCTGACACACGACAAGGATGTGTCCTCAGTGGAGGAGACTCTGGTCTGTCAAAAGATGGAAGGGACTGAATTCATTTTTGCCACTCAGGGGAGAAACTTGAGATGCAACTTGGGAGTGATTTTCTGAGGATTAAAAATAGCATGCAGTGAGACTCCCAGCTAATTGTATCCGACTGTTTGTGGCCGGTTTTAAAACCAGGAAGGGGGAATTGAGACTAGGAGAAGTAGGAAATCTTCAAGGTGCAACACTGACCTTAATGGTACGACATTATCCTGCAATTTTCTGAGGGAAATGCCAATGGATTGGGCGACTCAGTGGTATAATTTCAGGGCCTTTTCCACATTTCCTCCTGAGCAACTTTCTGGGGGCCTTTTTGTTTTGTTTCAACACACACTCACACAACCCCCTGTATCCTCCACCCAGGCAAGCAATTCCCCAGATACTCATGAATCGGGATCATGAGGATTATAACAAAGCTGTAATCACATACCCTCCAACATTTCTCTAATGAAAATAGGGTCATCAAAGAATAGGGATAGGAATAGGAATAAGAAATGATTTATTTGTACCCTGCCCATCTTACTGGGTTGCCCGAGCCACTCTGGGCAGTCTCCAACATATATGGAAACATAATAAAACATTAAACTTTTTTTTTAAAAAAAAAAACTTCCCAAACAGGGCTGCCTTCAGATGTCTTCTAAAGGTTGTAAAGTTACTTATCTCCTTGGCACGGGAGTCACGTAACTCCCTGCCGTCCAACATTTATGAAAACAGGGATGTCCTAGGGAAAAGCCGGGCATTCCGGGATCATATCAGAAACCAAGATGACTTCTGTAAATCCGGACTGTCCCTGGAAAACAGGGACACTTGGAGGGTCGGCAATCAGTTCCTAGCGAGAGCAGAAGAGCTTTCCAAGAAGTTATTTTCTGTGTCTAATGGAATGAGTGAGAGCACCCCCTCTCCACCCAAAATACTCTGCACAGGTTCCAAGGAACTGTAGACAAGCACAGAACAGTTATGTATACTGTTCAAAGCCTACATACACTCAAAAGGCAAATGCATTCCCATCACTCCTAATATTTACTTTCCCTTATGCCCAGGACTAGACAAAGATGCAGGAATCCAACCATCCCTATACCTTCAAGAAGTATAAAATCTGTAGGAGTGGGGAGAAGAGGCATCAAATCTTTGTCCAAGGTTGGCATCTAAAAAATAAAAATAAAAATCTCAAACTGGCTTAGGAATTTGAAATATATTTTTCCTGCACGGAAATCACCGTTCCATCATACTCAATAGCATTCCAACACATGCACTTACAAGAAGCATTCTCAAGGTTCAGGGACTTATTCCAGCCAGGCCAAAACACTCAAAGCAGGGCTGGGAAGAGGTGTGGCCTGGGAAGAGTCCCAAGGGACAAACAAAAAGGCCTGGAGGGCCACTCTTGAGGCCAAGGCCTGAGTTTCCCCATCATTGTTATATGGAGTCCTTTATATATATATAAAAGAGGTTCTACTCACAATGAAGCTACATTAGAGGGGTACAGATGACCACCCTTCCCCATGAAAGAATGAGTTATGGGGGGGGGCAGCCAGTGAAGGTGTTTATGGACAGATGTAGAGCTCCTTCACCCAGGATCAATCAATACACAGAGAGAGAGAGTTTAGGTGCTTTCTGCACATTAAGTTCACACACTGGCCAGATGTGCAGATGGTGCACTTTGTGCCCACTCTGCAAGAGAGGAGTGAGCCTGTGGGGTTTCCCAACTCTTAGAGTCTCCTTTCCCAACTCTTAGAGTGGTGGAGTCTCCTTCTTTGGAGGTCTTTAAGCGGAGGCTTGACAGCCATCTGTCAGGAATGCTTTGATGGTGTTTCCTGCTTGGCAGGGGGTTGGACTGGATGGCCCTTGTGGTCTCTTCCAACTCTATGATTCTATGATTCTCTAGACCATTGGCTGATTCATTTAGCTCAGGACTGTCTACAGCGCTGACTAGCAGCGACTCTCAGGATTTCAGGCAGGGAACAATCCCAGCCCTGCCTGGAGACGCCAAGGATTGAACCTGGGACTTTCTGTAGGCAAAGCAGATGGAATTAGGAGACTTCTCCAAATAGGCAAGGTTGGAGGCTGCAGCTTGAGGAGATGGAATGAAACAAGCATATAGGGCCCTGTACCTGCCACCATACACTCTGAGAATAAGTGAAGTCAACATCTGGGGTGAGGTGGGAGGAAAGTCCATATTCCCTTCAGCTCTCCTGAAGCAGAATCTCTTCTTTTATTTCATTACAGCGAAGTCGAACTAAAGCACATTCCTGCTACCCCAAAGAAGTGCTGTTTAAACCAGTTGACCTGCTCCAGAGTAAAAGCACATGGAGACTTGCCACCCATGAATGCACTGCTCTGATTTAATACTTTGTCAACTGACGCTTTTGATGTGATAATCCTTTAACTTCATGAACTAAATTAAAAAAAATTGATTCCTGCTGAATGGCAAATACATTTTTCCCTGATCATTTGTGCTAAACTTCTGAGCATTGAAGTAAAGCAGATGGAGGCACCAAAGAAGATTTCACACACACTCCAAGAAGTGTGTGGGCACTTTAAATTAGTTTCAAAGTGGTGAGGTGGGAGGGATATATGAAATCCTATCAGCAAATAATGAGATTTGCAGGCCTACTGTACTTGTAAAGGAAAAATACTTCTTTCTCTATTTATATCTCCCTAGTGATCCTCTGAATCGTTCTTCCTTCACTTCTGGGGAATGGCTACCCTGTTTACTGTTCTTATTTTTGAATGCGCAGCCTTGGCTTACAAACATGACAAACAGATATGTTTATTCTGGTGTTATGTCTCACTGTTTTTTAAAAAAGCTCTACAACCGAAGCAGACTTCCTTCCTTTGCAAATGTTGATGCCGAAATATCGGTCAAGTGGAAGACATTCAATATTTGGTGTCAGCATTCAACATTCGCCGGTGCTTGATATTTGACAGTATTTGGCATTTGACAGGCAATTTGCAATTTCATTGTTTGCGTTTGCTAGTTTAAATAGTCTTGAAATAGCAGGCTGAGTTATACAGTGGAGAATTCCCACTGCTAAGTCGTGGGTGGACACAGCAGACGACACAGTGATTTCCAAACAGCTCTTGTTTATTCTCAGGCTGGAACAGGACTGAGCTGAAGGCCTCAGCAGCCTGCTTATATAGAACTCAGCTACAAAGCAACAGTAACAACTTTCCGCAGTTAACCAATCCCTGAACGTCCTTTACAATCCTTCTTTTGCATATGCGGACCTGAGTGAAAACTGCAGCAGAATGAACTATATACACACACCCCTAGTGGCCTAGGGTGAGAACTTCAATACATACCATCCACCTAGCTCTTTCTCCAGTAGTCCCTTTGAATCTCACTGTACCACAAACACAAAACACTGTTGAGGGTAGGAATGTGGAACCTGTGACCTTCCCTATGTTGCTGGACTACAACTCGCATCATCCTAGGTCCTTGACCAAGCTGGCTATGGTTCATGGGAACCCAGCAACAACTAGATCCCTGGTGAGGACCAGAGAACTCTCTGGAGCAGCATATGATACAGCCCAGGAGCTACAGCCTGGAGGGACTCCCTCAAAGGAGCAGAAATACCTTCTACTCTCATAAAGAGCTCTATGTAAGAGCAGCTGCCTGTGCTAGGAGACCTGCTAGATCAGAGCAAAAGTCCATCTAGTTCCACAGTCTGTTCTCACAGTGGCCAGTATGTTTGGCACCAGTTTGGCTGCAGGAGATGTACAAGGAATCATCCAACCATCTTAGGGACTCCACTCTGGATTTGTGTAGGGTTTACTCCTTAGCCTTTTCTTCTCCCAAAGGTGTCATCCAAGGCAGAGGAGGTTTAGGACCAGAGTTTACCTTTTCTTGGGTTGATGAGCCCCTTTACTTCGCTCGATCTGCCCCTTTACTTCGCTCGACAGCATGTGCAGAAACTGCCTCCTTGATTATTGAACTCACTGTTGATTTCGTCTGCTCAGTCTGCCAAAGCCTTTCTTCACATGCAAGGGAAGCCCCTAACTCACCAAGGGTTTGAGACCCAATGGCTACCCTCACCTGGTTTAGATGGCCAGTCGAAGCCACTTCCTGGGGTGTGATCGCTGCCACATGCTGATAGCTTCTAGGAGCTGCAGCTGGAGACCAAAGGTGGACAAACTACCAGGGAAGGAGCACAACATGTCCCTCCACCAGAGGTACTACCCCTCCCCTAACATTTCATGCACCCCTGTATCTGTACTGGATCTGAAATTATATCTGAAATTGGTTTATATACCGGTAGGTTTTCATTGCTGATGTTTCACAGGCAGTGATTCATAAATGGAAATAAATAAACTGGAAGTGATTTACCATAAAAAGGATTGACGCAGATGTATGTGGGTACCCGTACCAGTAAAAATATTACCATGGATTTCTTTTGCAAAGGCATTTGAACAATATGCATTGTTTTCTGCCGAGAAGCACGTCTGGCTGTACCTAGCCACAAACGGGCTTTGCTGAAATGAGCAAGCCCATCAGTCAGCCTCCATCAGGCTTTCCGGTGCTGCTCCTTTCATTAATAAGTACTGACATTTCACATTTCAGCTGTAACATACCTAACACAGCTATTTGTTGCACATACGGAATGGCAAATGTAGCGTTCTCTGCCTCCTGCTCTGCCACGCACACATTCCCGACAACGAAACATTTTATTACGCTTTCCAAACATGATTGTGCTGAATCCCCCAAGCATGGTAATAGCAAAGCAGGCTTTATTAGTATGTGGCATTAAAGTCACAGGAGGCATCAGCAGCTGTCATGATCAGGAAAGTGTGATCAGCATTTGACCTTTTGCCTGGCCTGCTAAATTTGATTAAGTAAGTAGCATACGGATTAGTAAAATGTCTGTTTGTGCAGCACATGCAAATGCTCACTGACACATCTTCCCTTTCAGGCCACATCTTGGCTCTCTAATTATTATTTACTTGCATTCCAATATTTTTTTTCTCCCTCCCCACATTTTTGGGGGAAATTTATTGCAAGCCACCATATTGGGAACAGAGATTGAGCAGGACTAGCAGCAGCTCAGGGGTGGAGCACATGCTTTCTGTGCTCCAGAAGGTCTCAGGTTCCATTCTTTCTTTCTCTGAGAAATTATTCTGCAGCAACCCACCTTCCACTAAAAAACACCATCAATCACCTCACTGTCCGCTGTGGTGAAATTAAGGCAATTTGTGTAATTAATTATGTAAATGGTGTTGTCATTACGTTAGTCCACCCCATTCATTTCATTGCAAGGGAAACGCAATGTAAATCGGGGGTGGGGGGAAGCAACCAATTACTTATCTTTTGCAGACTCTGTGGAAGAAGATACCCTTTGTGGGTTCAGTACTGTCAGGCAGCAGAGAAATCAACCCCAGGAATGTATGAGACAAGGAAAAGTCCTTACCATCTGCTTTCATTCAATATTCACAGAGGGAGGCTTGAGAATGCAGCCTCTCGGAATAATGGCATTGTCCTGAGTGGCTCTCCACCCCCTTTTTCTCCCACTTCCTCATTCATCATCTCTTCTACGGGTGGCAACAAGGGCCCTTTGCTTCTGAGCTCTTTGCTCTCCTACTTTCAAGGCTCACCGGGTTCTGGGAGGTGGTGGGTCTGGGATGCTTTCTAGTGATAACATGTCAGCCAGTTGCTCTAGCTCTGCCTCCTCCTCCTCTCCCATTATTTCCCAACTTCCCCCCTCATCTGCCTCTGAGCTCTGACCTCCCTTAAAACCCTTTTGTAATTCAGAATTGCCTTCTTTTCTGGAAGGGTGAGGTGGACTCCACCTTTCCTCCTCTGCCCAGTCCCTGAGGCTCACACTAAATTCTCACTTAGTCAGATGCAGTAATACATCACCAGACAGAGTCCAAAAGAGTCGAGGAGAGCATTTCTATTAGCAAACACTCTGCTGACCATCAGCTGAGGAGCACAGAGCTCAATTCCGATGGGTTTTGCTTCACCACCTTACAGAGAATGTCTTAATAATCTATCCATGAAGCAGGAATATTCCCAGCCAATATACAGTATAACTGAAATCCTCCAAGACCTATTAGAGACCAGGAAATGTGCACAATGCCCTCTTGTGCATTCTCCATGAGGCATGGCAAATATTTACAATGAGTTAGTTGCCATCTGATTTTATTCTGACCTTAATTTGATTTTAAGCTGTATTTTAATTGATTGTTTGATTCTATCTTTTTAATGTATTATATATTCTGATGTTAGCCACCCTAAGCCCAGTCCTGGCCAGGGAGGGCAGGGTATAAATATTATTATTATTATTATTATTATTATTATTAGCCAATCAACTTATCTTACTTGAGGTAAAAGGTAAAGGACCTCTGGATGGTTAAGTCCAGTCAAAGGCAACTATGGGGTTGCGGCGCTCATCTCACTTTCAGGCCGAGGGAGCTGGAGTTTGTCCATAGACAGCTTTCCAGGTCACGTGGCCAGCACGACTTAACCGCTTCTGGCACCACAGGACACCGTGATGGAAACCAGAGCTCACGGAAACACTGTTTACCTTCCCGCCACAGCAGTACCTATTTATCTACTTGCACTTGTGTGCTTTTGAACTGCTAGGTTGGCAGGAGCTGGGACAGAGCAATGGGAGCTCACCCCATTGCGGGGATTCGAACCGCCGACCTTCCGATTGGCAAGTCCAAGAGGCTCAGTGGTTTAGACCACAGCACCACCCGTGTCTCTAATATGTGCATTCTCCATGAGGCATGCTGAATATGCACAATGAGCTAGTTGTTATTTCCCAATCACCTTACTTGTAATACACACTCACACTTGTATCATACCAACAAAATTGTCCAATTCTGCTCTCACCTGTTAGTGGCCACACCCCAGTTCCTCTCCCATGGAGACTCAGTTCGTTGGGTTCAGGGGAGAAATTTGTGTAGGGCATGTAGCTCACCTGAGCCAGCCGGGTGGAGAACATGACCACTGAAGCCTGCTGTACCCAAATGCTTCAGTCTGCTCCTTGCATTGCCCTCCTTCCCTCCCTCCCTATGCCGTTTGAGTTTTGCTAGTGGCCTGTTAGGGGGTTGAGTATGAATTTATTTGTTGAGCCCATTATTTGATACAGGACTCTCATTTTTTTGCCTACTTCATACTATTGGGAGTTTTGTGTTGGAGTGGGGTCATTTTAATTGGTTTAATTGGCTGCTGGTCTGGGCAGAAAAGACAGTTTAAGAGTTATGGGGTAATCCAAGGACATAGTATTGAGTTAAGGGCACTCCTTGTTGCCCTACCTGACTTTGCTTGGGGCTATTGGGGGTGCCACACACACTGGGATGAATGACAAGCTGATGCGGCCACAGTGCATTTGTCAAAACCATACCCAAAGTGCTCAAAAAAAAGAGGGAGGATTTCTTCCAATCCCTGTTTCTGGGATTGCAGGCAATGTCTGTAAACAGGCTTCCCTTCCCGGACTATATTTTGATTTGGTTAATTTGATTATTATTTTTTGGCAGAGCCCTAGAGTTGTTATATTTTAATGAATATAACCTTTCTCCCATACGTTTGTGTCCCGGGTCTTCTTAAAAGTGTGATGGCAAAGTCAGGTTTTCAGCAATAGGGAAAATTTGGTTTGGACAATTCTATTAGTATGCAAATCAGAGGAAAAAAGTCAGGGCACTAAGTAGTCTGGGATTCAGCAATGAAGAATGGTTTGCTGGGAATAATGGTTTATTGGAGGGGGGGTCAGGCTTCATAAATACTGCACCACACCAATAGCAGGTGAATCAATTGATCCAGAAATTAGCTGTCATGTACGGCAACCTAGCTTTTATTGCTTTTCCAATATTGCTTGTCTACACAGTCTTCATTACTATTAAATAATACTTGTAGAGGAGAAGTCCTGTTCTAACACTTTATCAGGTTAGAAAGTGGGTTTTATTGGATAGACTTTTAACACAAGTTCTACAATCTCTCTCGTCTCTCTCTCTCTCTCTATTTTTTAATTAAAAGTTAGAAAAAGTTTATTGGATTTTGTGGTAAAATGCTTTGGATGAACAGCTGCAGAGTGGGCTTGCTTGAGTCCTAGGCTATAATGGCAAACTCATAATGTGATTTGTGGAAGGGGTAACCCTATAATAAAAGTCCTGCAGTCCATCAACACCATCATCCCTTATTTAGTTGGAAAGGAAAGACTCCAGTGCAATGTTTATTTGCGGGAGCTAAAATTGCCTCTGAATTTCACTGAAAGTGAAATTTCAAGGTGAATGCCTAGGAGGAACGTCAAGAAACAGCAAAAGAGTTTTGACAATAGTTTTGGGTAGGGCTTTTTCAGTGCTGACATTCATCTTGTGGAAAGCCCTTGTGGGTGAGATCTGGCACGGCAACACTGTATGCATCTTAAAAGCAAAAAGTAACTGTGTTTATCCATAAGGAAAATTTCTGCAATCCACCACTGGGCAATACGTTTATTAGGACCAGCCAAAATGTCACAAAATTGTGGCAAGCTTTTGAGTGCATGCAGGGAGTTTAGTTATGGGGTTAGGGCTAGGGTTAGTAGCCATGAAGTCATTTTGTAGACTGAGGCCCCATCTGCATTTTACATTTAAATCAGTATATCATTTTAAGCAGCCATGAGTTCCCCTGGAAGACCAAAGGGTGCTGAGAATCGTTAGGAGACCTCTGCATCCTCACAGGGCTAAACTTTCTAGAGCTTCTGGGAAGAAGGGTTGACTTCTGAACCACTCTGAGAATTGCAACTCTGTAAAGGTAATAACAACTCTTGGCACCCCTAACGAACTACACCTCCCATAATTCTTTGGGGGAAAGCCATGACTCTCAGCTCTGTGAGGGGTGTGGGGTTGTGTGTTTCCTAACAACTCTCAGCACCCTGGTTCTTTGGGAGACGCGGGTGGCACTGTCGTGGTCTAAACCACAGAGCCTAGGGCTTGCCGATCAGAAGGTTGGCGGTTCGAATCCCCGCGACAGGGTGAGCTCCCGTTGCTCGGTCCCTGCTCCTGCCAACCTAGCAGTTCAAAAGTCAAAGTGCAAGTAGATATCAATAGGTACCGCTCCGGTGGGAAGGTAAACGGTGTTTCCGTGTGCTGCTCTGGTTCACCAGAAGTGGCTTTGCCATGCTGGCCACATGACCTGGAAGCTGTCTGCGGACAAACGCCAGCTCCCTTGGCCAATAAATTGAGATGAGCACCACAACCCCAGAGTCGTCCGCGACTGGACTTAACGGTCAGGGGTCCCTTTACCTTTACCTTTTACTGCTGTTTATAAAGTGATATTACACTGCTTTAAATATATAATGCAGATGGTGTGAACAACCCATCTTCAGGGCAGGGGGTTCACCCTTTCAAATTCTGAATTTGTCTATAAGCGGGCGGAGCCAGGAGGAAGTAATCTGGAGACAGAGGCTTAAAAGGTCCCCATCTGCTCTCAACCTTTGTTGGACCAAGTTCTTCACTTGGAGCTCTTCAAGCTGGCAGCCTTGACCACTTGCAGCTTTGTTGGATCCAACATCTGGCTAAAACATGACATATGAAACCTGTATAATCTTAAGCCTCCATATTTCCACTAGTCCTGTGCCTAGAACATATGGTTTGAGAGGTTTTGCGATTGATCCTCACTTTCAGGCACGGGTATGACAGTTTCCCCTTGTCCCATTCTTCAGTACTAAACGAGACATTGTAAGCCCTTAGAAGGAGCCTTGTTGCTGTACTAGAGACACAGTGACATTCAAATCATGTTGAATATTGTAGCAACATCAACTCTGAACCCCTAGCTCAAAATGTTAGCATCCACTCCAAAGTCATTGTGCATAAATGTGTAACCTCTGTTAATATCTTTATGCATTCTCGGGATATCTGCATTATTTAAAATATGTGTATTTCTTTGAATCAAATCCCCTGTTTTGTGGTATTTTGGTCCTCTCACATCAAACCACCAGCATTTAGTGAGTGTTTTTATGCAGCCTTAAGGCTTCAAAATCTGTGATGTGTCATGAGTGCACGGAAATGTACATGTGCATAAAGAGGGCCCTTAAGTGCAAAAGTGACTCCGCCAGAGCAATGGAAGTAAAGAAGCAACGCCAGAGAACTGCCTGAAATTTGGACGAGCAGATGGATTTTTCCACAGAGTTCTTTGGCCCAGGCTGTGAAAGAAAACAGAGCTGAAAATGGCTTCACACATGCCTGCTCCAAAGTGCTGAGTGGGCCTTTTGCACAAAATCACCTCAAGCAAAGTGTAAATGCTCCAAGACTATTGCATATATATTTTACTGCAGTTAATTTTAAAAAAAACAAAAGCTTTCCAAGGAGCATTAAAGTGAGTTAACCCGACTTCCGGCGAGGTCGCCATCACGGGCGGTCGTGGGTTGCCTCGGCAGCGAGGCGACCCAGTCCAGCCCGGGGGTTGGAGCCCCGCTACCGCTAAGCGGGGCTCCGGTGAGGCGCGGGAAGAGCGTCCCGCGCCTCGGGCTCCCCGGCGGGCCCGCTAGGCTCCGTACCCTTCCCTCGTTCCCCCTGTAAAGGGGGAGTGGGGGTGAAGGGAGCGCGGAGCCGGGCCATTAGGGGAAATGCCCCAACCGGGCGGAAAAGCGGCGAGTACTGGCCGTGACGAGCGACGACGTTCTCCCTGTAGAAGATGAAAGGGAAAGAAGCCCGGTGGTCGTGAGTACTTGATTGGATTAAGGTTGTGGACTTAACGATTTAACGATCCGGGAGGTTAGAGAAAGGAAGTCTGCCTCCCTCCCTTCGGCGGCAAGAAAATAACGGTTTATGATACTGTTGCTACTAAGATGGTTAGAATGTTTGGATTTTTTCACGAGTGACACTATTCAGATCTCCCTCTGGGGAGGAAAAGGATGGAAAATATCCCTCTTCAAAGTTTTGGTCTTTACGCCCTGGTTTCAGGGAAAATGGCTGCGAAAAGTTTGAGCTGAAGTGGAAAATTACTGGCATAAAATGGAGAACATTGAAATAGAAAGTGAAATTTGACACCTATCCCCCTTCTCACCATGTTGGACTTTGTTTTTGAACTTGCTTTGAACTCTGGATTAACTGATGAACAAAGGATTATTATTTTGAAACTGGAACTGCTTAATCAGAAATTGAAGGTTTTGAGTGGGGACATGAAGAAAAATCTACTTCCCACAGAGGAGACCTTTCAAGTTTTCGATACCATGGAAGAGAGCCTTGGCAAAGAGCTGAAGGGGATGATTGAAGAATGGAGAGAGATGGCTTGGCGACTCCCGGAAAAAGAAACGTCCTTCGGCGGTAGCCTTGGGACGGTGAAGAATGTTATATCCAGCTCCCGAGGTGAGAGCTCGGGAGTGAAGGGCAAAGAATTAAGATATTTACAAATAGAAGAAGAATGCAGCAGTGAATGGGAGAAGCTGAAAGAAGATGAACAGTGTACCCTGATGTTCGATGCAAGGACTGTTGGGGACTGTGTCTGGATCTGTGGATGTACAAGAAAAGAGGACAATTGGAGGAGTGGTTCCGGTGAAAGATGGGAATGGACAATGGACAGAGGGGGAATAGGGTGAAGTGTATTAAGTGCAGAACTTAAATGGTCTGTTATGGTAATCTGAAACCGGAGGGTTAAGACGTTAAGTTTTATTTTATTTTGCAATAAGAAAAGGGATATTTTGAACTTTATGTTATTAGCAGCAGTATAAGGGATAGAAGAAGTTTGTATAGATTTGATATAAGAATAATTTGTTAAGATTTAAAGATTTGTTACTAACTATTATGGATTAAGATGATTGTTTAGATTTGAATCTTTTTTAAATGAATTTAATTTTTAGAGAGATGATGTTATTAAAGTAGAATTTGGATTTAAAACCGAAGGAGAGAAGGCAGGGGAAGTCAACCGTCAAGATTCGGAACTAGAATTTTTCTTTTTATGCGTGTAAACAAGAAGAAGAATCGTGGCTATGTTTGTATTTGTTTTATATATGTAGGTGTGGGTGTGGGTTTATGCTTTGTTATGAAAATGCCAATAAATTCTTAAAAAAAAAAAAATAAAGTGAGTTAACATATCTCTTCTAGTAGTTTGTAATACAGTGGTACCTCTGGTTACGTACTTAATTCGTTCTGGAGGTCCGTTCTTAACCTGAAACTGTTCTTAACCTGAAGCACCACTTTAGCTAATGGGACCTCCCGCTGCCGCTGCACCACCAGAGCACGATTTCTGTTCTTATCCTGAAGCAAAGTTCTTAACCTGAAGCGTTATTTCTGGGTTAGCGGAGTCTGTAACCTGAAGCGTCTGTAACCTGAAGCGTCTGTAACCTGAGGTACCACTGTATTTCTTCAATGACTTGGGAAGAATCTGGATCTATGAAGTATAGCAGGCATAGGCAAACTCGGCCCTCCAGATGTTTTGGGACTACAACTCCCATCATCCCTAGCTAACAGGACCAGTGGTCAGGGATGATGGGAGTTGTAGTCCCAAAACATCTGGAGGGCCAAGTTTGCCTATGCCTGAAGTATAGCATACCCTCCAACATGTCTCCAATGACAATAGGGATGTTGTTGTTGTTGTTGTTGATGATGATGATGATGATGATGATGATATAATTACACCCCAGCTGCTCTGGGCACCTACTAACATCTATAAAAAATAATAAAACATTCAACATTTAAAAAAATCTTCCCTATACAAGGCTGCCTTCAGATGTCTTCTAAAGGTTGAATAGTTACTTATCACCTTGGCTCAGGAGTTGCATAACTCCACATCCTCCAACATTTCTCCATTGAAAACAGGGACATCCTAAGGAAAAACAGGACATTCCAGGATCAAACCAGAAACCAAGATGGCTTCTGTAAATCTGGGACTGTCCCTGGAAAACAGGGACACTTGGAGGGTCTCATATAGGCCCAACCTGCTTTCCCATGGTGCTTTACCAATCAATCCTTCTTCTAAGGGAATTCTGGAAATTGTAGTTTGGTGGTGGCAATAGGAGTCTCTTAACAACTCTCAGCATCCTTGGCATACTATACTTCCTAGGGTTCTTTGGGGGAAGCTATTCCTGTTTAAAGTGGTATAGTACTGCTTTGAATGCACAGTTCCGATGGGACCATGCATAATGCCTTCGCTTTTTTAGAGGTCAAGTTTTTACTTACATAGGAACATACGAAACTGCCCTACATTGAGTCAGACAATTGATCCATCTATCTCAGTACACTGACTGGCAACAGCTCTTTGAGGATTTGAGAAGCACATTGATGGGATTCTGGACCTTTCCCACTTCAAAACAAGGTTGCCTCTGAAAGAGGTCATCTCAGAGTAGACCCAGTGAAATAAATGAACTTGTGTTTATTGATTTTAATGCATCTGCTCTGAGCAGAACTATCATTTCTGTTCTATCTTGAGCTGCTTTGAGCATATTTGTAATGGGAATGCAAGATGCATTTGATATTAATTAATTAATGCAACTTACACCTTCCATATGGATTAAAAAATGCAGGAAAGTATGTGAAAGGTGGTGCACATTATCTGCCATATGGAGCTTTGATCAAACCTATTCAATAAAGTATTGCAAAAGAAGTAAGATTCATTATTCACCTCCATGAAAACACCAAGTGCCTGGATTTGAACATGATACTTCATGGAGGATAGTATGTGGAGAAACATTTCTCTACACATACTTATTAGGAGAAGTGTGAACTAAAATGCTGGTTAATTATCACGAGAACTTTAAAAAATAAGAAACTGATGTGGAAATGTGGAGAAATTGGCCAACTTAAGACTCCACAAGGGCCAGGGCTTTTTCAGTGTTGGCTCCGACCTGGTGGAATACTCTGTCCCACGAGACTAGGGCCCTGCGGGACCTGACCTCCTTCCGCAGGGCCTGTAAGACAGAGTTATTCCGCCTGGCCTTTAATCTAGCCTGATCCCCTATTCCTTTTCCCTTTCCCTTCTTTCTGAAGAAACCCTTCTGGGTCCCTACATTAAAATTCCTCCCTGGTCTCCCTACTGGCCTAGCATGACTAACCTGGCCAGTTAGCCCTGGGGATCCCACTGATGTTTGTTTTTATGCTGTTTTTAAAGTTGTTTTAATCATTGTCTTATATTTGTTGTTAGCCGCCCTGAGCCCGGTTTTTGGATTGGGAAGGGCGGGGTAGAAATAAAAATTATTATTATTATTATTATTATTATTATTATTATTATTATTAAAAACTAAAAGTGGCATCCACACGTTCCAGTTGTAGACTAAGTTCCCTGTCCCTGTAGCTCTGGGGGGGGGGCTACAAATATCTAAAATAAATACTAACCAACACACAATAAATAAAATAAAAATAGAATAGAATAAAATGTTGTTATTACCATCACCATCACCATCATCATCATCATCATCCACCTTTTTCCCTGACAGGGACTCCATGTGACTTACAGCTATAACAGAAACAGCTAAAACACATTTTGTAACAGAAATATATGCATTAACAGAATGTGTGTGTCTGTGTGCTATTAAAACATAAAGATCATTACACTAAATTCATTGCACTCAATATGTTTGCAAAAACATATCAATGCTTCTCTTCGGAATCTTCAGAATTGACAGTGGAGAGCCTAAAGATGGTAAAAATAAGGACTTTCCATGGTAAAAGCAGCAAGTCATTATGGAGACAGTTTGCCTATCTCTGTGCTATCAGTTCCTCATGAAATGCTTTAGTTAATTACTCTCTAATTATAACATTGTTGAATGTCTACACTGTGGCAGCCATATAATTATGAAGCATAAAATAGTAAAGCAGGTATGAGCTGGAGCATATTGACCAGCTGTGATAAATCTTCTGCTATCGTTGGCATTTGTCATTCCTAATCAATCTATGTCCGAGACTCGAAAACTAGGGGCTCGGTTCAGACATAAGTAAATCACTCCACCTATACCGTTTGCACTGGGGTGTTGAAAAATGGCAAAGCATGTTGCCTATTTGGATATATGGATGACTTTTGTTAATGTTTATTAATATAACTGCGAGAAGTGAGGTTACAGGGAACCAGGCAGAGGGCCTTCTCGGTACTGATGCCCACCCTGTGGAACACCTTCCCATTAGATGTCAAGGAAATAAACAACTATCTGACTTTTTAGAAGACATCTGAAGGCAGCCTGGTATTGGGAAATTTTTAATGTCAGATGCTTTATCGTGTTTTTAATATTCTGTTGGGAGCCACCCAGGGTGGCTGGGAAAACCCAGCCTGATGTGCGGGGTATAAATAAAATTAGTAGTAGTAGTAGTAGTAGTAGTAGTAGTAGTAGTATTAAAATTAGGCTTGGTGGATTATTATCTTTTTTGATGGGTTGATGGATTACTCTTATTGATAATGGGAGCTGACCCCACCCCCCATTTTGTTATATTTGCAATGAAAAATAAGAAAAAAGGAATGCTATATGAAAAGTTCCTCACACAAATTATTTGCTGTATGGTGCAGCTGGGGAAGAATTGAGTTAGCAGCCACCCTTATACCTATTTGCACGTGTGAATTTGGCTCAGGACTTCAATACAAAAAAGGGAAAAAACAACCCTATGAATGAAATACATATTGTCACATGTTAGCTAGGGGAGAGGGGAAACAGTGTATATTTTAAAATTCTCTAACGGTTGCTTGAAATTGTATATTTTGATTTTTTTTTTATTTAGTTCAATTATTTTGTCTTATCATTTGTGTTTGTCCATGTTTGTACTTTAGACACAAATTGCAGTGGTTGGTGCTTTTAAATTTAGTTTGGTCATTGTTTATGCTTGCATTTTTGTACACAAGTTGCAACGGCTGGTTGCTGGTGCAAATAAATATCTATTATCTCAAACTAAGGTGATCTCCGTTGTATTAGTGCTTTTGTTATTGTTGTTGTTGTTGTTGTTAAGAGAGGGGTGGAGATGTCTATACTCATATCTTGATTCGCCTTAGTCAAACCACAGGAACTTTGATAACTGTAGCACTGGGAGGGATATAAAGGTAAAGGTAAAGGTACCCCTGACCGTTAGGTCCAGTCGCGGACGACTCTGGGGTTGGTGCTCATCTCGCACTATAGGCTGAGGGAGCCGGCATTTGTCCGCAGACAGCTTCCAGGTCACGTGGCCAGCATGACTAAGCCACTTCTGGCGAACCAGAGCAGCGCACGGAAACACCGTTTACCTTCCTGTGGAGCAGTACCTATTTATCTACTTGCACTTTGTGGTGCTTTTGAACTGCTGAGTTGGCAGGAGCAGGGACTGAACAACAGGAGCTCACCCCGTCGTGGGGATTCAAACCACCAACCTTCTGATCGCCAACCTCTAGGCTCTGTGGTTTAGACCACAGTGCCACCCGCATCCCTTCAGGAGGGATATAGGGACTGCCTAACAACTTTCAGCACCCTCGACAAAGGACAGCTCCCAGAATACTTCGCAGGGAGTGGAGACCCTACAGTGCCAAACCACAGCCCTATAACTTGGATGTGATCTTTGCCAGGGAGATGGGGCTAAAACCAGCTACTTCCCTACTTCCACTGGCTTTTTGGCCAATCCTGGAGCAACACGCTGGGCTCATCCATGCTTACCTTTTACCCCATGCTTTCAAGGCTCAGATCCGCATTTTAAAACTCTGTGCGCAAGTGCTTCCCACCCACACACTGCTCCCCCCACCCACCCCTGCTTTCCCCAGGAAAACCCACTCTTTAATGCTGAATCAGAACTTATGGCAATTTGGGTTTTCCTGATACAGTGGTACCTCAGGTTAAGAACTTAATTCATTCTGGAGGTCTGTTCCTAACCTGAAACTGTTCTTAACCTGAGGTACCTGTGGAGAACTAGCCCAATGCCAGGTAGGGGTTAAATTTTCTGACAGTTAGAACCCTTAGGGGCGGGCTCAGCCTGGGTATAAAACACCCCTCCCTGTGGTCAGTAGGAGTTAGACGTGTGGGGAGTTAGAAGTGTGGAGAGTTAGAAGGAGAGTTGAGTTAGTTGAGGAGTGTGAGTCAGGAGTGAGAGCTGGAAGTTTAAGAGACTTAGGTGTAGCATTGGTGGAAGATAGCAGAGAGGATAAGCAGATTGTGAAACGTGTTGTTATTGGTATTTAGTTAACTGTTAGAGGTAATAGGCCGGTATCATTTAGAGGTAATAGGCCGGTATAGGACCACCGTTATAAGCTTATTGAACATCCTTTTATTTATCAGCAACCACAAGCTTTTGTACTCAATAAACAACTTCTTTGTTCACATTATCCTCGTCTGTGGTAAATGAAGCAAGCAGGTTCCAGCTAGCAGTCTGGTGGGTTGCAGCTGGGGACCGTTTGTCGTTGGTGCAGCACTCATAGACCGTGAAACGTCCGGGGGTGGCTGTACAGGGCGGAAGGGCCCGCGACAGTACCACTTTAGCTAACGGGGCCTCCCACTGCCACCACACCACTGCCGCACGATTTCTGTTCTCACCCTGAAGCAAAGTTCTTAACCCAAGGTACAGTCGTACCTCTGGTTTTGTTCACTGTGGGTTGCATTTGTCACGGGATACGAACGCACCAAACCTGGAAGTACCGGAATGGGTTACTTCTGGGTTCGGCGCTTCGCGCATGCGCAAAAGCACCAAATTGCCCTGCACACATGTGCAGATTCGGTGCTTCAGGTTGCACTCTTTTCATGTTGCGAACGGGCGGCCAGAACGGATCCTGTTCGCAACCAGAGGTACCACTGTACTATTTCTGGGTTAGCGGAGTCTGTAACCTGAAGCATGAAGTGTCTGTAAACCAAGGTACAGCTGTCTTGCCATTTGCTCTGATTCTGTGGTAAAGAGCCAGTTTTCACAAGGAAAGCACTGGGGCAAAACAACAACAAAAACACCAGGACACGGGGCTTTGAGGCCTAGAAACACAGCACGAAAGGAAGTCTGGATGAGTCCTCAGAGTTGTCTCACTTGCTCACCCGTCATCTCATATCTAGCTCCACTGTGCTCTATCCAGGGTCCTGAAGCCTAGCCTTGCCTGCCGCCCCAGGTTCCCAATTTGGACAGCATGCTTTTTAAAAATCCTTTGACCAAACTCGGCCTCAGCCCAGATCTCCACAGCCTAGAAGCAGGCAGCAGCAACTCCGTGAGCCTCATCTTGAAAAGGGAAACGCATTCTGCTCCCTCTCTGTACCTTTTTTCTTGCCGCCACAACAAATATACAGATATTGAAGACTTTCAACAACAAATAGGGGCTTTGTGTTCTGCTTGTTATTGTCATTCATGTGCATTCCCACCCAGAGTGAGCGTTCTGTGCATGTGTGTGTGCGTGTGTTAAGGATCCCGACAGCTGCTACTGCTGACATACAAACTATGTAATTCATCAGAAGCGGTGTAATCTCGGCCGCTCACATCCTCGCCATCTTCTCGT
>OFHU01002227.1:0-248074 GCA_900245905.1 Lacerta viridis
AGCATATCACAGAATCGCTGGTGCTATGGAGACCTTGCAGTATCAATATTTGCTCAGGGGCGAAATGTGTTATCACTCAAGCCGGCAATGAAAGCAAACCGTTGCATGTTTATGTGATAGGAGCCCTATCTGGCACCAAACCAGCAATCACCGTTGAAAACCAGTGCAGGCACAAAGGAGTTCCTGAACATCTACTTCAGTAGTCTGAGAGTACACCTGGATTCCAGCTTGTCACTGAAGTCTCAAGTGGTTTCTGTGGCTGGAAGTGCTCAATAATAATCATAATCATAATCATATTTATACCCTGCTCATCTGACTGGGTTTTCCCAGCCACTTTGGGTGGCTACAGTACATATGAAAACACAGCAAAACATTAAACATTAAAAACATAAAAAACAGGGTGACCTTCAGTGGTGTAGTTCTTTATCTCCTTGACATCTGATGGGAGGGTGTTCCACAAGGAGGGCCCCACTGCAGAGAAGGCCCTCTGCCAGGTTCCCAGTAGTTTCACTTCTCGCAGTGAGGGAACTGCCAGAAGACCCTAGGAGGAGGACCTCAGTGTCCGGGCTGAACGATGGGGGTGGAGATGCTCCTTCAGGTATATTGGGTCAATGCTGTTTAGGGCTCTAAAGGTCAGCAACAACACTTTGAATTGTGCTCGGAAATGGGCTAGCTTAGCCTAGCGGTTACTTCGGAGAAATCTTTGAATTGTGCTCGGAAACGTACTGGGAGCCAATGTAGGTCTTGCAGGACCAGTGTTATATGGTCTTGGGCGGCCGCTCCCAGTCACCAGTCTAGCTGCCGCATTCTGGATTAGTTGTAGTTTCCAGGTCACCTTCAAAGGTCGCCCCACATAGAGCGCATTGCAGTAGTCCAAGCGGGAGATGACTTGGGCATGCCACACTCTGGCGAGACAGTCTGTGGGCAGTCATAGATTGGAGGTAGCCTGGTCTCAGTTGTCCATTGTCCAGTAACTTCCTGTTTGGACTACTGTAATATGCTGTCTGTGGGGCTGCCCTTGAAAATGGTCCAGAGACTTCAGCTAGGGCAGCATGCAGTGGCTAATAGGACAGTCAGATAGGACCCTGTGTCACCAGCCCTGAAAAATCAGCACAGGATGCCATTGAATTTGAGATGTTAATACTAGCATATTAGAACCCAGGTAGGTACTCAGAGAAGACCTTGCACAATATCAGCCATCTCGGACCCTACAATCGGCAGGTGAGGTCCTGGTGATGTCACCACAGGGCTTTCCCCATTTCTCAAATGCCCTCCCTGGTGAGGCGTGTCTCACTGCCTCCATATTGGTTTTCAGGGATTTTTTTTTTTTTTTAGAAAAAGTTTTTTTTAATACTTTTCAAGTTTATACATTTCATTAATTTTACAATCAATTTAACATTTCAAAGTTTGACTTCCTCCCCCCTCTTTCTGCAGTTCCTTAAATTTGTTTTTTAATATCTTCTGCATATCCAAATTCATTTAATTTGTTCATTTATTTATCTACGTTAAATATATACTCTTATGAAACTGCAGGTTATTACAATAATCCTGCGAATGTTTTTAATCTGTTTGCAATTTATCTGTAAATATTCAATAAACCATTTCCATTCTTTTATTTTAAAAAATTGTTTATCTTGATTTCTTATTCTTCCGGTAAGTTTCAACATTTCTACATATTCCATAAGTTTTTGTATCCATTCTTCCTTTACTGGGACTTCTTCTTCTTTCCACTTTGGGGTGAGTAGCATTCTTGCTGCTGTAGTAGCATACATAAATAAATTTCTACACAATTTAGGGAGTTCTGTCCCTAAAATTCCCCAAAGAAAAGCTTCTGGGTTTTTTATTTACAGGGAAAGAAATTAAAAACATTCCTTTTTACCTAAGCATTTGATGGCTGATAAACAGTGCAGCCCTAAGATTACTGGCTGAATTTGTTAATTTTTTTCTAGAATGTTTGTAAGTTGTTTTTAGACTGCCAAATACTTTCTCCTCCACCTCCTAACGAGCTTGGAATGATGCATTTAAAAGCAGAAATTCATTGACTCCAGAGAGCCTTATGGGACGCCCTTGCCTCAAACTCTCTTGCTATATATATCTCCAGTCATAAGATGAATCCTCAGCAACACTGGAGACGACGTTCATTCACAACTTGCAGCTGTTTGACTTCTGGCCAAAACGAGATTCCCAAAACCTCATGCATTACGAACCGTCAAGGTCCCAGTCAAGCTCCCTAAAGGGCAGGGAAGGAAAATATGTGGGTGGAAATATGGATTCTTGTGCGTTTTTTTTTTTTTTTGGCATGGCGGTGGGCGTTTTGGAGCCCTCCTGAGATGGGCTGGCATTTCACCTTAAGGCACTAAGCCTTCAGCACTCCTGATGTTCATGTAAACACTTAATAGGAAGAGCTGTTGGGCTCCAAAATTCAAGAACCATGCCTTTTCCTTTTCTGTTTTTGGCACCGTTTGGGGGGAACTAAGAAGTCCGGCCATGCATTTCTGAGAACGTATGTCACAGGGCCATTCCATCAGCAAGATTTGGCTCATTCTTCCCCCTAAACTGTTTCCATCCCAGCTAGTTCTTGGTAACTTTAAGAACTAGTGCCTGAATTTGCTTTCCCCCCCTCCCTCCCCATCGCCTTTTCCTTTTGTGTCATGTCTTTTAGGTTGCAAGTTCTCTCTCCTTTTTAAAATCGATTTGTAAGCTGCTCTGGGAGGCTTTTCCACTCAAGAGTAGGGTAAAAAGGTTTTAAGTTTAGGGAAGTTTTTAAACTGTGACTTTGTATTGTATTTTGGTATTTGTTGGAGGCCGCCCAGAGTGGCTGGGGAGACCCGGCCAGATGGGCGGGGTATAAATAATAAATTATTATTATTATTATTATTATTATTTAAGTAAGCAAGGATCTAACCCTCTAGCTGTTGACAGGCAGAGAGAGACGAGAGAGATGAGGATGTAGAGGAAGAGCCTTAGTTCAGTGGGTGAGTATCTGCTTTATAGGCCGAAGGTCTCAGGTTCGATCTCCTGCATCTCAAGTAGGGCTGGAAACCCCTGTCTGTCAATGTCGACAATACTCATCTAGATAGACCAACAGTCTGACAAGGCAGCTTCCCATAGTCCGAATGTAGTTGCATGTTTTCGCTTGCTTCCAGACAACCTGTTTATTGACCTTTCATCCTGATTTGTCCCCACAACGTTTGCAAGATGGGGAGGTTAGAGAACTTTGGCTATTGTCAGGGACTGCGCAGAGGAGGAATGGTGGAGACTGCCTCCCCAGCCTGACCCTTCCAGAGAAGAAGACAGGATTACAACAGGGGTTTGAGGGAGATCACAGCTCAGAGACAGATGAGGGGGAAAGCTGGGAAATAATAGGAGAGGAGGAAGAAGCAGCAGTGGAGGGGCGACAGCTGACGGACACAGTGTCTTTAGAAAGCATTCCAGACCCCCCTCTCCCAGAACCCAACAAGCATTGGAAGTAGGAGAGCAAAGAGCTCAAAGGCAGAGGGCACGTAGTAGCACCCATAGAAGTGATGCATGAAGGCAGAGAGGGAGGCAACACCATTATTCCAAGAGGCTGCATTTCTAAGCCTCTCTCTGTGAATGTTGAATAAAAAGCAGTTGGTAAGAACTTTTCCTTGTCTTATCTGTTCCTGGTATCCTGCTGCTGTGTGGGCCGGATTCTCTGATGCCTGACAGCTATTTAATGAGCATTCGTTCTGATTTGTTTCCCAGGAGGTTGGACGACTTTGTGCCAAGCAAATGTTTTCCCACGCTTTCAAGCGCCCTTCCCCCATCGCTTATGGCAGAAATCCGATTTTGAGCGGAAGCAGTTTTGTGGCACGAGATCCTCAGATTGAACCTCTAACCGGGCAAGCCGAATCTGCCGGCATGTGAATCACACACAGAAAGAGCAACGATGTGAAGGCACCATTGGCTTGGGATGTGGGTGAGGAGCAGGGGTTATGTGTAAGACTTGGCTGGAAGAGATGGTTTTCAAGGTGGGTTTTCAAGGGGGAGAGAGGGGGGGTCACTGTTCCTTTATATGGCCAGACCTTTTCTTGCTGAAGGAGGAAAAAAGGCTGGCCACAGGATGCTGGTCCCGATGTACCTTGGATCAGCATATTTGTCAATTTCTGCTTCCCATCTTTTCCCACTCTTAAGTTCAGTTCTCCACATTTCCAGATCAGTTTGCTGCTTCTTCTTTTTTAAATTCCCGGAGCTTCGCCATTATTTTGCTTCAATTTTCTCTTAATATTCACATTTCTTTATGAAATTTTGTCTCATGTTTTTGCAAAGCGGCTTCCCCTAGAATAATGCATTTCGAATGTTATTTTTAAACTAATTTATGCATTTTAATATACTTTGCCCCTACTCCATGCTTTGTTGAACATATTACTCAGCTAGAGAACTGCACCGAAAAATTCAGAGAAGGGCGAATTGTTAAAAGATGGGTATGTTTCGTTTTGCATATTGTTTTGGAAAATGCAAATCACATAGAATTGCCTCTAGATGCTAACTGATCTGAATTCCTCCTTCATCCCTAGTCCTTTTCAGATGATCCAGTACCGCTCTTTTTAACGTTCTTAAGATGTTACCAAAAAGAAAAGAAAAGAGTTGTGGAAAAGCTGGTGTACAGTTTCTACCTTAATTTTATAATCTTGGGAGGTTAGTTTGAGTGAATACCCCCAGACATTTGGCAGCATGTTCAAATCCAAATAGAAGCACTGATGAGTTAGCCAATTCTGATTGTTCCCAGCTGTGGCTAAGACTGTGTTTCTGTCATGCAAAACCTGTTGCGTTCACCTGTATACAGTTATTATGTTCCCCACATTGAAATGTGCATAGGGCACACTTAAGTAGCATGAAAAGAGCTGTAATTTGTTGCAGTTGTTACCTTTTGACCTATTCACAAATCTGTGCTTAAGACATGAAACTTACCAAACCTCTCCCTCTCCCTCTCCGTGTTTAATATTGTGACAGGAATATTGGGCATACCAGCCCTTTATTAAATAAATCAATTTCACAGAGCTTTTCAGAATTTGAAAATATTCACAATTAGGGGTAGACTCTCCTTCAACTGCTCCTTGATCATCTCGGTTGCTCTCCTCTGCACACTTTCCCGCTGTATGGGCAGGGTGGGCCCTAAAGTGTTTTGTACTTTAGGTACACAGTTCAGCCCCCCAAAGTTCCTTATGTGAGACAAACGGACAGAATTTTGGCATGCAAGACTAGAGAAGACCTAGTTGTTCCATCAGTAGGTTCTGGGATGAAACTACTGAGCCATGGGTGGAGCCATTCCACAAGCTGGTAGGTGGATCCTGGCAGAATCTAGAGGATGGATGGGGAACCACAGGGGTTTGGCAGGGGTCTGAATGTGGTCCCCCAGTGCTCCTAATGCAGCCCTCAAGATTCTTCCCAGGCCAGACCATAGCTGTCAACTTTTCCCTTTTCTTGTGAGGAATCCTATTTGGAATAAGGGAATTTCCCTTTAAAAAAGGGAAAAGTTGACAGCTATGGGCCAGACCCATCCCCCATGTACTTTCTGATACCCAAACATACCAGTAGGGATACTGCCAGCAGTAGCTTCTGCCCATCCACCACTTGGGAAGGTTCATTGGAGCTTTCCTTGGGCACCCTGCCAGTTGAGCTTCCCCATTGGCGGGACCTCCATGATAAGGGCAGTATATCTCTCAGTGCCACCAGGCCATCACCTTCCGTCCCTGAGCTCCCCCAGAGACATCTGGCTGGACACAGTCGGAAGTGGAATACAGTGGTGCCCCGCTAGACGAAAATAATTCGTTCTACAAGTCTTTTCGTAGAGCAAATTATTCGTCTAGCGAAGCAGCAATGGAGCACGGAGGTTTTCGTGCTAAAAAAAAAAATCGTCTTGCGAAGCAGCCCCATAGACTTTTTCGTCTTGTGGGGCAGCTTCCGCTAGACGAATGCCATTCGTCTAGCGAGTTTTTCGTCTAGCAAGGCATTCGTCTAGCGGGGCGCCACTGTAGTTGATTTGTGGAATGTTGGACTGAGCCAATATCTGGAAAATAGGCTTTTTTATGATGATGATGATGATGATGATGATGATGTTAGAAGGCTCGCCTGGGGGTGTGTTATGGTTCCCCTCCCCTTTCCCCTTGGAGCTGATTATTGATTCCTCATAAACAAGAAAGCCTGCAATAAATAGATTTCTGTGGGCACTTGAGGTGGAGCGGAAAGAAACTTCCAATTGTTAACTGTTTCCAAATTTCCCAGTAGCTAACATTCCTTTAAAGATCCCAGCCCCCTGTCAATTGGGTCTCATTTCTCTTTGGAGTCAGTTTGGGCTGGTCTGAAGTGTCACCTTTGACCTCCGATGTGAATTCCATGAAAAAGACCCATTCAGCTTATCTTTCATATCTCTGCATTTTCATCGCGGACACAAGCCAGGGGTTTCCTCTTGCGACTGATGGAGAGGCACGATAAACAGAATACAAGCATTCCCAAGACATTCTCTTCTCTGCCCCCCCCTTTTCCCCTTTGTGCGTGTATGTCTCTCTGTGTGTGTCAAAGCCTTTGAAAGCCTGTCATGTAGGATGGAAATATATTTCTTGTGGTCTGGACTGGAACTGAAAGCAGATATTCACCATTCTCCCTCTTGCAGATCACTTGGAACGTGGGCTGGCAGCGAAAGCTCAAAAGGCAAGCCAATTCTTGGATGCTGAAAGGAAAACCGGAGACTTGGTTCCCATTGTAGCCCTCCGTTTTAAGTTACATTGTTTTATAAGAAACGGAGAACATCAAACCTGGACGTGTTTGTGCTGGTAAATCAACGTCTTGTAGGAATGAATATTCTGAGGCTGGATCTTATGCCTGTTTGCTCAGGAAAAATTCTCACAGGTAACAACTGCAGTTACCTCCTGCCCAGTGGGTGTGGTTAAGACTGCAGTCTGTTCAGAATTCCCCACTCAGCTGTTCCTCATAAGGCTTGGCTTCTAGACCCTTGATTATCTTGGTCACCCTCTCTGCACACATTCCAGGTTAACAATACCCTTCTTAAATTGTATTGCCTAGACCAGGTGTGCTTTGACCAAGGTACTATTACTACCCTTGACCTGGATGCTAAAGGTAAAGGTAAAGGGACCCCTGACCCATTAGGTCCAGTCGCAGATGACTCTGGGGTTGCGGCGCTCATCTCGCTTTATTGGCCAAGGGAGCCGGCGTACAGCTTCCTGGGTCATGTGGCCAGCATGACTAAGCCACTTCTGGCAAACCAGAGCAGCGCACGGAAACACCGTTTACCTTCCTGCCAGAGCGGTACCTATTTATCTACTTGCACTTTGATGTGCTTTTGAACTGCTAGGTGGGCAGGAGCTGGGACCGAGCAACGGGAGCTCACCCCATCATGGGGATTCGAACCGCTGAACCTTCTGATCAGCAAGCCCTAGGCTCTGTGGTTTAGACCACAGCGCCACCCGCATCCCATCAACCTGGACACTAGTCTTCTGTTATTGGAGGAGTGGGTGCAGGACAGGCCGACCAGCACACACAGCTCTGTCCTCCCACTGAAGGGTTCATCTAGGGGGCTGCCACTGCTGCCCTCCTAAGCATTTGCTGCCTGAGGCAGTCATTTCACTTTGCCTCATGATAGTGCTGGCCCACCTTCGTAAGAAGGCACACCTTCTTTGCCCCCTTGTCACAGAAGCACATGGTTAGCTCGATCTGGGCAAGGAATACCTTGCTACCCAAGGACAGATGCTTGAGTCTGAAAAACGACAGTGCAAGTGATGCAAAGTTGAAATTGAGCCAGACTCCTAAGTTTTCAGTTCCAGCTAGCGCTCAGGTAGCACAAGGATGATGCTGGATGGTCAATAACCTCAGTGTAACATCCACCATAGTGCATGCACACCTTAATTCCATACATTCCTTCCTCCTTCCTTCCTTCCTTCCTTCCTTCCTTCCTTCCTTCTTCCTTTCTTTCTTTCTTTCTTTCTTTCTTTCTTTCTTTCTTTCTTTCTTTCTTTCTTTCTTTCTGTGGTTGGAGGATGGATGGCGGCTAACAGATTATGGTTGAATCCTGACAAGACAGAAGTACTGTTTGGGGGGGACAGGTGGCGGGCAGGGGGACTCCCTGGTCCTGAATGGGGTAACTGTGCCCCTGAAGGACCAGGTGCACAGCCTGGGAGTCATTTTGGACTCACAGCTGTCCATAGAGGCACAGGTCAATTCTGTGTCCAGGGCAGCCGTTTACCAACTCCATCTAGTACGCCAGCTGAGACCCTGCCTCCCTGCGCACTGTCTTGCCAGAGTGGTGCATGTCCTGGTTACCTCCCACGTGGACTACTGCAATGCGCTCTAAGTGGGGCTACCCGGAAACTGCAATTAATCCAGAATGCGGCAGCTAAATTGGTGACTGGGAGTGGCCGCCGGGACCTAAAGGATCTTCACTGGCTACCAGTGCGTTTCTGAACACAATACAAAGTGCTGGTGCAGACCTTGAAAGCCCTAAACGGCCTCGGCCCAGTATACCCGAAGGAAGTGTCTGGACGCCCATCGTTCAGCCTGGACAATGAGGTCCTCCTTCAAGGGTCTTCTGGCAGTTCCCTTCACTGCGAGAAGCGAAGCTACAGGAAACCAAGCAGAGGGCCTTCTCTGTGGTGGCACCCTCCCTGTGGAACACCCCCACCCCAATCAGTCATCTGAAGGCAGCCCTGTATTGGAAGGTTTAAAATGCTGGATGTTTTTATTATGGTTTTTAGATATGTTGTAAGCCACTCAGGGTGGCTGGGGAAACCCAGCAAGATCGGCAAGGTATAACAACAACAACAACAACAACAACAACTATTATTATTATTATTATTATTATTATTATTATTATTATTATTTCAGTTCCTTCCAGTTACTAGGGCAAGATTTGGAAATCTGCTGGAGGGCTTCGTTTTTGTCTCATCAAATATTATGGCACTGTAGTCTGACGCTTGACCTTTTTGTTGATCTTTCCAGTAGCTTTATTGCAAGATAAATTTGCTCAAGAGAACAGCTTGGTACTGTTAGGAGACAAATGTCACAGATAGCACAGATCAGTCTGCGTACAGAGCAGAAGGCTAGGTAAAGTTTGTAGTTTAAAAGGGGGTAGATCTCTCTTGACTATGGTGAGTGATGTTTCAAGACAAACAAAATATCTGATAGCTTTGCACAGAGAATAAAGAAGGCTTAGGAAGCAGTCGTGTGGCATTTCAAGTCCCAAGTTCCCCTTCTCCCTTTGATGCCTGGAAAAAAATCCTAGTTGGTTTAATGAAAATCATGCAATTTCAATGAAGTTGTTGTTGTTGTTGTTGTTGTTGTTGTTGTTGTTGTTGTTGTTGTTGTTGTTGTGATGATGTAAGAATTCACCAGCTAGTTGCAAGAAATATGCTGGATGTTATTTTTTTTTAAAAAAAATTGTACTTCACATGCAATTACAGCCTGCTATTGGCTATGTTTTTCACACAAAACCTTGGGTGAAAGTTTTCTGAGAAAATTTGCTAGTCATATCAGAAACACTTTCAGCTTTCTCGGGGAGAAAAAAACCCATATATTTTGACCAAGGGGGAACCTCCACAGGGATCTCTGAGAAATTTCACTGGACTTCTCTGATCCCTGTTGGCTACCCTCAACAATTCTCAAATTTATCTTGAAGACGACTCCCCAGATTCATTTTGCATTTCCTATTCGGCAGATTTTCAGAGACAATCCTGGTGGCAGAGCCGTCTCATGCATAGGGGCAGGTGGCGCGGTGCACCAGGGCGCCAGGCCCCCCAGGGGCGCCCCCGCGAGCCCGCCGGCATACCGGGCGCCCCCTCCCCAACCTGCCCCCACCCCCACGGGCGGGCAGGCGGGCGCTCGCGCGCCGGCTGCCCTCCTGAGCCCCAGCTGGAGTGCTGGGAAGGGCACGCAAAGCTCCGCGCTGCTCCAGCGCCACGCCCCCATCCCCCGCTCGCCCACCTCCCTCCCGCGCTGGCCGCCCCTCGGGGGATGATGGACGTGGCGCTGGAGCAGCGCGGGGCTTTGCGCGCCCTTCCCAGCGCTCCAGCTGGGGCGCCGGAGGGTGGCCGGCTTGCGGCGCCACGCCCCCATCCCCCGCTCGCCCACCCCCCCTCCCGAGGGGCGGCCAGCGCGGGAGGGAGGTGGGCGGAGAGGCAGCCCACCGGGGGCGCCGAGGGATCGTCGCGCCAGGGCGCACGATCCCTTTGAGACGCCCCTGCCTGGTGGTAATAACTTTGCATGCAGACGACTCCAGGTTCACTGTCTGGGACCTACAGTTTAAAAAGATGATTAGGTACAGGCACTGTGGTGTAGTGGTTAGAGGACCTGGAAAACCAGGGTTCATATTCCCCACTCAGTCACTGGGTGATCTTGTGCCAATTCCTGCTTGCGTGTCAAGGTCCTCAAGCCACCCCCAAGGAATTCACATTGGAGACATTAATTTTGTTTGGGTTTTTGGCAAATAATTTAGGCCACAACTTTATTGAAATACAAATTCTGTGAGTGGTTGCGTAGGCATTGGTTCAGACTAGCTGTCCGCCGGGACAGAGCTGACATCCAGTCAGCATCGGGAGAATGCCAACTGGGGAGAGTTAAGGAGGCTGGGGGCAAAGCCTCCCTCTCCCCAGAGGTCCCAGGGGCTCTGGCTACGGCCCTATCCCCTACCGGGGGTTCGGACAAAGCATAAAGAGCCGCCGGATTCCTTTAACGGAATTCCCTGTACCATCATCACCATGATTCTGGAGGTGGGCACCACCCATCCAGTAATCAACACAATAACCAATGCCTAACCGCCAACCTTACAAGTTGTGACAAGTTGCTACTGCAGTAGGTGAAAACCAGATGGCAACAGCCAATCAGCCAAATGGAAAAATTCCTACTGGGCCCCTGCCCCAAAAGCAGACGACCCCATGACAGGCAGTTGCAAGGTCAAATGCAGAGGCCTAAATAAAGGGAGGGAGGGTGGGTGATCCGAAGCACGCAGCCAAGAGGAAGATCACCCTGCGTGCAGAGCAATATAAAGGACGCTGGGCTGTCCATCACAAGTTGCAACATTTATCTTTGCCCAGCAACACCTCCTGACCCTATTGCAGCTAAGGCCGGCTAGCGGCCCCACCCCACTGACCAGGAAGGTGTCTTGCCAGGGCCCGACCACAACACGTGCTCTTACTCAAGGTAGAACCCGATCTCTCAAACTAGCCTACCTCAGAGCATTTGGGTGAGGATAAAATGGGGTGAGGGAGAATTTTGCACGCCACCTTGAACTCCTTGGAGGAAAGGTGATGTTTAAGTGCAATAAAATAAACAAAAATAGTGGGTGATGTGTTACCATGCTTGCTCAGACATGTGAATCTTAACCCATTTTTTAAATTTTAAATTTTATTTTGACAAAGTAATAACCGCAAATAAATAAGAATAAAAATATGCACCCCACCACCGAGACCATTCCATTGTAACTCTCCAACCTCCCAAAATTTCAACACCTCTTGTGATGGTTTGACCCTTTCCCTTTTAACAGTACAAATTCTACAAACACCCTCCATATCTCCTCAAAATCATTTTTTCCTGCACAATCCCCGTCTTACCTTAATGGCACATGCTGATTTCTCATTTAAGGACTACTTTTAAGGACTGCATTTCTGTGTTCAGGAAATGAGCCCTTCTGGGACAGGAATGGCTGGGGGATTTTAGCTGATATGTGCTCATGGAACCATTGTTTCCTGTTTAGGGAAGTTTTTAATGTTTGGTGTTTTATTGTGTTTTTATTATTCTGTTGGGAGCCACCCAAAGTGGCTGGGTAAACCCAGCCTATTGGGCAGGGTATAAATGAATAAATATTATTATTATTATTATTATTATTATTATTATTTATTATTATTAATTTCCCACTGCACTCCGGCTTCATTCTGCTGGTCAGGTTACTCCCTGCCCAGTAGAGCTGATTCAGGAACTTTGTCAATATAAACAGGAGGACAGCATTTAACATTTTACAGTGATGGCCAAACTTGGCCCTCCAGCTGTTTTTGGACTACAACTCCCATCATCCCTAGCTAAGAGGACCAGTGGTCAGGGAAGATGGGAATTGTAGTCCCAAAACAGCTGGAGGGCCGAGTTTGGCCATCACTGGTTTAAGATAATTTAGTTGAGTTAAAGCACTTGGGCAGTGGCAGAAATGGGAATCAGACCTTTCCCTAAAATGGTGTTTTTGTTGGGGAAGAAACTTTAAAAAAGAAAAGAAAAAAGTTCAACCTAATCAAAGGATTTAAAGTTTTTTCAGGGGTGGGCGAAATCACACGCATACCGGAGTAGCCCTGCTCTTTGGTGATGCAGCCGTGCCTTATCCCAGTAAGAATTATCCGAGTTTCTTCTTTGAAGAGCCAAGAAAGCTGTCGCGATTTTCTAAGCTAATTTGGATCATTTTGGTCTCTAGGCCAACAAATCGCCACCCATATCATCAGCTTACCAACACAAGAAAACAGAAATTGCTTTCATTCGCTTCGCTGTTCATGCTCCGGCTGTGCAATTACTTGGGGGAGGGGGGGAAGGAGAGTTTTACAGGCCACCGCAGAGCTCTGGAATAAAGAGCCGCAATGTGTGAAGCCAAACAAACGGCAGCTTTGTCCTTTGGCGACCTCGAGGGCTGGTGTCACCGTGATTATCTGCTCTTGTGTCAACGTTGCTTCAACAGGACCTCAGTAGCAGCGAGGAAACTGCCGGAAGGAGCAAGCACTGCCAGGAGGTAGAGGCGGAGAGGAAATATTCGAAAGGGATCATGCCCTCCGTGCTGCCAGCCCAGGAAAACTGGTAGCTCAGCAGTAGAGCACCTGGCTTTTCGTGCAGAAGGTCCCAGGTTCAATCCTGGCATCTTCAGGTAGGGTTGAGCCGGAGATCGTCCCCCGCCTGAAATTATGGAGAGATGCTCCCCGCAGGCAGTGTTGAATTAAGTGTAGTGGAATTGCAGCTGAGAATCTTAAAATATAGGTGACTGACACTCTTCTTTGGGAGTTAAACCCATGTCCAGAGTTTTAACTTTGGAAAGCTTTTCTTGCAGAAACTTATTGATGAATGAAAAGATAATATTTACAGTCATGAGCTTTTTCCAAGCATGGGCTTACAGTCTCTTCTTCCAGCTTCCAAACAACTGTATTTTCCTCCCTTTCCAGAGCTCGGCACTCAGCCTTCTGTATCTCAGTTAGGCCATGCCTTGCAGCTCCTAGGAGAGATTTTCACTTTTACCTTCTCCTGCAGCTCTGCTCTCTTTCGTTCCAGCAGAGAAGAAGCACTCCAACACTCCATTCAACTTTGCAGCGTTCACAGTGGATTCTAAAACAGAGTAATCTTGCTGAAAAAGTTTGCTGACCCCTGGGATGAACCGATGGTCTTACTCAGTACCAGGCATGCTCCTAAAATCCCTGCTCCCTCAGTTTTCAAAGTCAGCTGAATCTTCAGTAGGTGCAATCTGTTATGAACAGGTCTCTTTTAAACTGTGCCTTGAACAGCAGTCCAGGGTACAGATATTAGAAGGTGATGTTGAAAAGAGGGTGATATCATGTGCACACTGTTGTCCACCCCCCCCATTGCCCTCTCAAGCAGGTCCTTCTGCATCCAGATGCTGTTGTGCTACATCTTCCATCATCCCTGGTCATTGGCCATGCTTGCTGGGGCTGATGGGAGTTGTGCTTCAATGACACCGAGAGTGCCAGAGGTTCCCCACTCTAGCCCTGTGAGAAATGAAAATAGCAGCTTGCAGATAAAGCTGCCCAGTGTGAGCATGCAGAACTAGTGAGCCTTGGCAAGGTGTTAGGGCCTCAGCAGCTGCCTGATGTTTTTGAGTGCTGGTCCCCAAGGGTGTCAGGGTGTTTTTTTGGGGGAACAATAACAGAACCTGGAAGATAATTGTTCTTCCCCTTTTAGGTAAAAAAAAAAAAAAAGGGTAAAAGACCCCTGAACGGTTACGTCCAGTCAAAGGTGACTATGGGGTTGTGGCGCTCATGTCACTTTCAGGTCAAGGGAGCCAGCATTTGTCCACAAACAGCTTTCTGAGTCATGTGGCCAGCAGGACTAAACCGCTTCTGGCACAACAGGACACCGTGACTGAAGCCAGAGCGCACGGAAACGCCGTTTACCTTCCCGCCGCAGCGGTACCTATTTATCTACTTGCACTGGCGTGCTTTCAAACTGCTAGGTTGGCAGGAGCTGGGACAGAGAGAGCGGGGATTTGAACCACCGACCTTCTGATCGGCAAGCCCAAGAGGCTCAGTGGTTTAGACCACAGCGCCACCCGCGTATACTGCAGCATATACATAATGTATAGATGCAGCATAGGTATACTGAGAAGTCGAGATTGATGGCAGTCCCCATTAAGTGTGCACGTAAAATTAACCACACCTGCTTATGATTGTCACATAACGATAATGCAATTTTCTGCATGGAAGCAGCTAAGGAATGTATGGAGTTTTCCTTTAAAACAACCAGAGCTACAGATTTTGAAAGCTTATGGTGGAGGCTCTCCCCTCCATATCCCTTCCAGGAGCTGTTTCATGTGCTTTGTTTTAAATAAGGAAGCATACCTGTGGCTTCTCTCCCCCCCCCAGGGCTACATCTCACCTGTTCCAATCAGCAGAACCACTCCATTAACTCATTTCCTCTTTAGACAGGCTTATCTGACCCTGTAAGATGAAACCTTCCACAAACAGCAAATGGCAAAACAAACCCTCCAGCTTTATCTTTTGCTCTGAGGTTCGAAATGCCAATTGGTGGTGCTTTGTCTTTTAACAAAGGATCTGCAGGTGGGGTCATCGGGGAGGGGAGACAAATCCAATTCTCTCTCCCCCACCCCACCCCAAACACCCATGCCAACAAAACACTTACCAAATAACTATGGAAGAAGAAAGCATTAGCATTTTTAAAGATTTGCCTTGGGAGAGTATTTAAACCTCTTTTGTTGAGCACCAACATTATGCTCTCCTTTTAAAAGTTAGGAATAGAGTAGTTGCTTTGGAAGATGATAATCAGGCATCCGCACAACATGACCAGTCCAACGAAGTTGATGTTGAAGAATCATTGCTTCGACAATGGTGATCTTTGCTTCTTCCAGCACACTGGCATTAGTTTGCCTGTCTTCCCAAGTGACGTGTAAGAAAATTCCAGACACCACTGGTGGAATCTTTCGAGGAGGTGGAGATGGCATTTATAAGTGGTCCATGTTTCACAAGTGCACAGTAAGTGGGGTAGTACAATAGCTTTGGGAAGTTAGTATTTTGGTTTCCCTGTGAATGTCCCGCTCCTCAAACACTCTGCACTTCAATTGGGAGAAAGCTGCACTCGCAGAGCTCAGGCGATGTTGGCCCTTGTGGAAAGATAACTACCCAGGTAGAAAAAGAATCCTTGCAACTATAGTTTCCACCTCGCAGAGCTCCTGTCCCCAGCTTACCCAACAAACTACAGTTCCCATGATTTTTTGGTGAGGTCATGTGTTTTAAATGTGCACTAGATGTTCTTTGAATGTATGGTGCTGTTGATCTGCCCTTCATGGCAACACACCCACATTCCTGAACTTTCCATTAGGCTTATAATTGACAATCTTGTTGTTGTTATTTAGTCGTTTAGTCGTGTCCAACTCTTCGTGACCCCATGGACCAGAGCACGCCAGGCACTCCTGTCTTCCACTGCCTCCCGCAGTTTGGTCAGACTCATGTTGGTAGCTTCGAGAACACTGTCCAACCATCTCGTCCTCTGTCGTCCCCTTCTCCTTGTGCCCTCCATCTTTCCCAACATCAGGGTCTTTTCCAGGGAGTCTTCTCTTCTCATGAGGTGGCCAAAGTATTGGAGCCTCAGCTTCAGGATCTGTCCTTCCAGTGAGCACTCAGGGCTGATTTCCTTCAGAATGGATAGGTTTGATCTTCTTGCAGTCCATGGGACTCTCAAGAGTCTCCTCCAGCACCATAATTCAAAAGCATCAATTCTTCGGCGATCAGCCTTCTTTATGGTCCAGCTCTCACTTCCATACATTACTACTGGGAAAACCATAGCTTTAACTATACGGACCTTTGTCGGCAAGGTGATGTCTCTGCTTTTTAAGATGCTGTCTAGGTTTGTCATTGCTTTCCTCCCAAGAAGCAGGCGTCTTTTAATTTCGTGACTGCTGTCACCATCTGCAGTGATCATGGAACCCAAGAAAGTAAAATCTCTCACTGCCTCCATTTCTTCCCCTTCTATTTGCCAGGAGGTGATGGGACCAGTGGCCATGATCTTAGGGTTTTTTTATGTTGAGCTTCAGACCATATTTCAAAAAAATAAAATAATTGACAATATTGCAATAAACAAGCAACCAAACGAGCTTGGACTTGTTGCTTTCTTCATTGCTTCTGAGGTCTGTGCCCATTAAAACTGCCCCTTTTTCAACGCCTCCACCTCTTTTATGTACAAATATTTATAAGAAAAGAAATCCATTGTGGTGACGAGGAAGGGATAGCAAGGAGAGGGGAAAGATAAATAAGAGGTGCCTTCTTGCTAAAACGTTCTGGAATGTTCTTTTCAAAATAGTGAGTTTGCATAACATCAAGGGAATAAGGAATTTGCCGTGAGAAAAGGAATGAAAAATTTGAATCCGCTGTCAGGTTTGTTTGCGTGTGTGTGTGTGTGTGTGTGTGTGGAGGGTTGCCAACTTTATTCCTGGCAGGACTTTTGTGCCTTTTAACAACCGTGTGACATGCAACCATATCTGCAAGACGGCAAGAGCCTCCCTTGCTGAATTTTCACTTGTGTTGCAGCTGTCTCTCTCACAAACAGCATAGCATCACTTCCGTGGGGTATTCTATCCTAAATTAGGCAGGCAGGAACGCCACCGGATTGAGAGCAGCCTGTTTGCCACTCGAAGTGGTTGCAAAAGATTTTGTTAAATTTTATTTTGCAGTGCCTCCCGACCCTCTGAACTAGAATCATAGAATCATAGAGTTGGAAGAGACCACAAGGGCCATCCAGTCCAACCCCCTGCCAAGCAGGAAACACCATCAAAGCATTCCTGACAGATGGCTGTCAAGCCTCTGCTTAAAGACCTCCAAAGAAGGTACAAACTACCTTGTATTTACAATGAAGCACACCTACCCCCGAGAGCTCTGAAAATTCACCTGCGAAAATGCCTCTCCATAAAGAAAAAGAGCATGCATTGATTTCACTCGTGTCAATGTAAAGACCTGTTTCCACTGAGTTGGTGATTTTTGTTCATTTAATAGAATACAATGTCTTCAAGGGAAGGAAGAAGAGACCACCCACCAGCACCTTCAAGGCTAGATGTCTCCTTGAGCATCTGAGAGCAGGAGGAGAGTCCCTCTGGATGAGACGAAAGGTCCATCACATCTGTTTTCAACAGTCGCCAACCAAATGAAAAATGGGCTTGCCATAGCTGAGACCCAGTGCCGAGGGCCTTCTGGTGGTTCCCTTACTGCGAGAAGCAAAGCTACAGGGAACCAGGCAGAGGGCCTTCTCGGTAGTGGCGCCCGCCCTGTGGAACTCCCTCCCTTCAGATGTCAAAGAGATAGACAACTACCAGACATTTAGAGGACATCTGAAGGCAGCCCTGTTTAGGGAAGCTTTTAATGTGTGATATTTTAATGTATTTGATTTTTGTTGGAAGCCACCCAGAGTGGCTGGGGAAATCCAGCCAGATGGGCGGGGTACAAATAATTATTATTATTATTATTATTATTATTATTATTATTATTATTACTTTCCATAGTACAAATTATGCAGGAGTCAAGTGGGCTATCTAGCACTAAAAACCCCTAGCCCCCCAAAATAAAAACAAAGAGAATTTGAACCGGTTTTCCAACAAGGCTCCCCAAGCCAGTTTCTATTCTGCTTTCATCTCCATTCCCCTCCCCCTCAAATGTCATACAACATTTCTATAAAACATTCCAGCTGTTGAAATTCCTTTTTCTTTTCTTTTTTGGCCTTCATGTTTTGGAAAGTACCCACCACGATGAAGCAAAAGAGCCTCTGTATGTTCTCCACCACTGTGCTAAATTAAAACTGGGGCTAGAATGATCCACCATAAATATATAAACAAAACAAAAAACAAAACAAACAAAAAAACAACTACAAAAACTCAACACACATTCTCCAACAGATTTCATGGCCTGGGTGCTTCCCGGTGCAGGGCTCAATACGGCAAGTGGGTCATTGAGAAATTGGAAACAATTTGGTACCCACCCCTTAATTTAACCAATTTCCCCCAGAAATGGAAATCTGATTAAATGGGGTGGAGGTGGGAAGAGAAAGTGATGATATTTTGATAACCAGTAACACCGTAAAGGTTTTGGGGGAAAGGACATTCACATTAAGCATAGCTGTGGGAGTATACATTGTGAAGTAGTAGTAGTAATAATAATAATATACTCCACCCATCTGGCTGCGTTGCCCCAGCCTAAAACACCCACACCTGTTCTGCAGGTTGAAAGCCATGCTTGCTGAAAATATTTATAATAGCAGGCAGGTGGTTCACGTGGAAATTCACCGCACACAATGATAAAAGTAGCCTGAGAAATCACTGAATCAAGTGGTGGTATTGCTACAGATTGGGGCTGTGCCCTGTGGATCACCTGAGTAAGGAAAAAAGGAGCAATGCCAGGCAGGGTGTGTCATGCCAAAAGTGCATTGGAGGTAAGGTACAACCTAACACACGAAATAACTATTTGCACATACATGCCTTGAATAGGCTAACATGTGAAATGCCCACATTTGCATATATTGTACATGCCCCGAATAGGCAAGTTTGCTTTCCAGCTCTGCGGAAATAATCCATTAAAAGAAAACCAGGGATTTTGTACACCCCTGATCTGAACTCTGATCACAGGGAGAGTGATTGGCATGTACAAAGTCTCAGGTTGTGTACAATGGATAATAGACAGCAGGGGAGACCGGAGAAGGTCTTTGCCTGAGACCTCAAAGAGTCAACATCAAAGCCAGGGGGGAGGGGTGTCGTGTCCAGAAGGACCATTGTTCTGACTCAATACAAATGAGCTCCTAATAACAGGCAGGAGGAATCAGCATTCCTAGCTTGGATCTGTGAACATCAGCCCACCAATCCAATATCATAGAGAAAGATAGCAGAGCAGGGCACCTAGTTGGTGTTGGCAGCTGCCTAAAGGTAAAAAGGTAAAGGACCCCTGGATGGTTACCGGTAAGTTCAGTCAAAGGTGACTCTGGGGTTGCGACGTTCATCTCGCTTTCAGGCCGAGGGAGCCGGCCTTTGTCCGCAGACAGCTTTCCGGGTCATGTGGCCGTTCATCTCGCTTTCAGGCCGAGGGAGCCGGCCTTTGTCCGCAGACAGCTTTCCGGGTCATGTGGCCAGCAGGAATAAACCGCTTCTGGCGCAACGGGACACCGTGACAGAAACCAGAGGACACAGAAACGGCGTTTACCTTTCCGCCGAAGCGGTACCTATTTATCTACTTGCACTGGGGTGCTTTCGAACTGCTAGGTTGGCAGGAGTTGGGACAGAGCAACGGGAGCTCACTCCATCGTGGGGATTCGAACCGCCAACCTTCCGATCGGCAAGCCCAAGAGGCTCAGTGGTTTAGACCACAGTGCCACCTGCATCCCGACTAACAAACAGTTAGTGGCACGTGGTTAGTGGACTAGGGGGACTAGGCTAGTTCACTAAATGTTCCTGGTAAATTAATACTCTAATTAATACTGGTGCCTTCTTCCCAAACTTGGGAAGTTTCTGCCTGGCTTAGGGAGGAAGGTGCGATGCTCATGCGTGCAACATTGGGACGTCACGTGCGTGATGTCACCCCCTCAATCGCCCTCACAAGCTGGCACCTCTGGCCCTGACGAAAGATTTCACCGCACGCCACTGCAAACAGTTGAGCCTAAGAGCCTCTGTGGCAATAACTTGTTGTATAAATTATTGCTAGTGGGTGGTTTTGTTGCTGATGAAACATCCGTGTGTCTTTTACTCAGCAACAATGGCGCATTGGATGAGCTTCTTGCCATAGTCTTATTCATGCAAGCGGCTGGTGCTCATCAGGATAAGGAAACAATTTCCCTCCTTATTCAGCGGAGGAAGTCCCATATCAAATTCTAAAGATGGGCCATGGAACAAACAGGAAGGCTGCGACAGCCCTCGCAAGCCCCCCACTCTCCGTCAATCAGTGCAAGGTTTCACAACATGGTTTTCTTGTACCCCCTCCAGTGAGCAAAATTACTATCCTATCACCACAAATGAAATTCAAAGAGAATCTGTGGGTCTCTCAGGCAAAACATCTGAGGAATTTTGACGGCAGGCTAGGAGGCTTTGATGAGACCTAGCAAAATTTCCTTTGGATGTGGGCGAGTTCTGCGCATCACTCAGTTGCCGCTGGATTTTGGCTGACACAAAGTAGAGTTGGAGGTTCCTCCTTGGATGAGACTGAGGAATTTTGAGGAAAGCCGAAATAACTTTAATAACAGTGACCTTTCTCGTGCTCTGCATGTCCTTAGCTGAGAGGTTTCCTGGCCGGTTTCACACATTATGAAGAAGTGTTGAAAACAGAAGCGCCAATAGCACTTCCTCCTCTTATTCTGTTTTGAAACATGCTACCGCTTGAAGGAAAAGGGACGCGGGTGGTGCTGTGGGTTAAACCACAGAGCCTAGGGCTTGCTGATCAGGAGGTCGGTGGTTCAAATCCCCACAACGGAGTGAGCTCCCGTTGCTCGGTCCCTGCTCCTGCCAACCTAGCAGTTCGAAAGTGCAAGTAGATAAATAGGTACCGCTCCGGCGTTTCCGTGCGCTGCTCTGGTTCGCCAGAAGTGGCTTAGTCATGCTGGCCACATGACCCGGAAGCTGTACGCCGGCTCCCTCAGCCAGTAAAGCGAGATGAGCACCGCAACCCCAGAGTCGTCCATGACTGGACCTAATGGTCAGGGGTCCCTTTATCACTTGAAGGAATAACTTTTCTTCCAACACCTATGTTGAGAAGTGTCAGTTCCCCCTGCCTCTGAACCTCGAGGAGGACAGCTTTGATTCCATCTGCACTATACTGTTACACACCCTGATCTCAGAATGGTAAGAGCTTCCAGCACTTGGCCTAAATTTGGTTCCCTTGGAATGAAGCTCAGCAGAGATTGTGGTGTCTTTTGGATATATTGTTTTAGTTACACATCTATGCATCCTAGGCATAGGTTGGAGTGGCTCACAAAATTAACACCTCCCCATTGAGCTGGGACGCCGAAGAGAGAGAACAGAACTTAAAAAAAAAAAAAAGTTTTGGATGACCAGCAGCTTCTGGGTTTCTAACAAAGGTTTTAAATATAACCTGAATAAGAAATCAAGATAATAAGACTTTTTTAAAATAAAAGAGTGGAAATGGTTTATTGAATATTTTACAGATAAATTGTAAACAGATGAAAACACTGGCAGGATTATTGTAATAATCCGCAGTTACATAAGAGTATATTTTTAAAAGAAGATAAATAAATGAGTAAATTAAGTGAATTTGGATATGCAATAAAGATATTAAAAATAAATTTAAGGAACCGCAGAAAGAAGGGGAAGGGAGTTGAGTTTTAAAATGATTCAAAATGATTGTAAAATCAGTGAAATGTATGTATCTGAAAAGTATAAATATTTTTTTTTTGTCACCTGGTTTTTGTCGATTGTATCGTTTTAATGGTTTTGTAACAAACTGATTATTTGTTTGTTTGCAATATTCACTGCCCACTCTTTTTGTTCTGTGAACTGCCCTGAGACCTCCAGGTATAATAATAATAATAATAATAATAATAATAATAATAATAATAATAATATATCTTGCATCTCCATTAGTTGCAGCTTTGAATCCAGCATGGAGCAAGTTTGTCTCTGGGTCTCCAGCTTCCAGTCTGCTTCCAGCTCAGCTAACACACACAGACACACAACTCTGGGTTTTGTTATTCTACCTTGCACCTAGGTGTGTGGAGGGGAACGCCCACTCATTTGCTCCATGGCACAGATATGTTTTGTGAGAGGAAGGTACAGTCATACCTTGGATCCCGAACGCCCTGGAACTCGGATGTTTTGGCTTCCAAAAGCCGCAAACCCAGAAGTGATCATTCCGGTTTGCGAATGTTCTTTTGGAACCCGAACAACTGACGGGGCTTCCACAGCTTCTGATTGGTTTCAGGAGCTTCCTGCAGCCAATCAGAAGCTGCGATTTGGTTTCCGAATGTTTTGGAAGTAGAGCGGACTTCCAGAACAATTCCGTTTGACTTCCAAGATACGACTGTACAGGTGTAACTCGAAAAATTAGACTATCGTGGAAAAGTCCATTTATGTAAGCAATTCTTTTCATTAGCTACTGGAATTTAATACATGAGATAGACTCATGACATGCAAAGCGAGCTATGTCAAGCCTTTGCTTGTTATAAATTGTGATGATTATGGCATGCAACTGATGAAAACCCCAAAGTTGAAATTATTGTTAATTTGGGGTTCTCATCAGCTGTACGCCATAATCATCACAATTATAACAAATAAAGGCTTGACATATCTCACTTTGCATGTCATGAGTCTATCTCATATATTAGTTTCACCTTTTAAGTTGAATTACTGAAATAAATGAACCTTTCCATGATATTCTAATTTTTCGAGTTTCACCTGTATGTACTGTAAATACGCTTATTAAACAACAACAACAACTTTGATTTAGTGTTTTGTGTGAACTAGGATGGCATTTTGTTTCTTTGCTGCAAGAGGAAACTTCTGTCCATCCCAGTTAAAAAGAGAGACGACCAGAGCAGAGGAAAAAACAACTGAGAAAAATCTGTACGGGCTTCTGGTAGCTAATGGGTGGAACTCATTTATGGGTCTCTCCCATTCCATCTTGCTGAGACTATGTATCACGCTACTTAGGAGCGAGATAGGAAGTCAGATAAACATCCTTTCCTCTTGGGAAACAGACTTAAGCAGCAGAAATGCAGAATAATGCTGAATGCCGTACAATCTGCCCTGTGTTCCGCTTCTGTTACAGTGGTATTCTAATTCTATTTGTGTATTTGAAAATAGGATACTCAGCTTTATTCATAAGTTTCCGGAAGGCTGACAAAAACTTACAATCAGTCAGCACCAAACTCCCCATCTAGCAATGCTACTATTATAAACAAGTAAAGAAAACAAAATAAAAAATCCTTCCAGTAGCACAGGGGTCCCCAAACTAAGGCCCGGGGGCCAGATGTGGCCCAATCGCCTTCTCAATCCGGCCCGCAGACGGTCTGGGAATCAGCATGTTTTTACATGAGTAGAATGTGTCCTTTTATTTAAAATGCATCTCTGGGTTATTTGTGGGGCCTGCCTGGTGTTTTTACATGAGTAGAATGTGTGCTTTTATTTAAAATGCATCTCTGGGTTATTTGTGGGGCATAGGAATTCATTCATATATTTTTTTCAAAATATAGTCCGGCCCCCCACAAGGTCTGAGGGACAGTGGACCGGCCCCCTGCTGAAAAAGTTTGCTGACCCCTGCAGTAGCACCTGAGAGACCAACTAAGTTTGTTATTGGTATGAGCTTTCGTGTGCATGCACACTTCTTCAGATACATGCACACGAAAGCTCATACCAAGAACAAACTTAGTTGGTCTCTAAGGTGCTACTGGAAGGAATTTTTTTATTTTTTATTTTGTTTTGACTATGGCAGACCAACACGGCTACCTACCTGTAACAAGTAAAGTCTGCAGAGAAAGGAAAGTTTTTGTACCTTATTGCCTGAGATTTACATTTTGGCAAGCTTTGAGATGTATGGTTTGCAGTAAGAACAGAGAATGATAATGTCGAATTTGACCTAACTGTTTAGTGAATCTGTTATGACAATATTGTTATGACAATAATAACAGAGACAAAGTCTTGGTTTTCATTTCATTCGTTCAGGCAGAAGCCTCAACAGGCATGGAATCTAGCACCATTTTTATGTTGTGAAATAGCACTAGCCACAGCGATCCAGCGTGGAAATACTGACACCCAGCTGGGTGTCTGTCATATCCGTTGAAAGAAGAGCGTGGCTCATTACGATGGAGGGAATTGTGGTTTGAAGTAGAGTGAAATTAATTGGTCTGCCAATGGAAAGCAAACACTGTCACCTTTCAAATGGGCATCATTTCTCCCTGCCAGTGTGCAGTAGCCGAGAAAATCAATTTTGCACTACCTTGCAGGAAAGTCAAAAGTTCAAACAGCACACCATTGTTCTGAGGGAAAGGTCTGTTTTACATTTTCATAAAACATCATAAAACGTGCAGGTGCCAAGACCAAGTTGTTCGGTTTTCTCTTGATATTGCAGCCAACAACTACAGTGGGTAGAAGTGATATATTATAGCTTTCTTTTAATAGCTCTTAAAAAAGAAAAAGCGCTGTTTATTCGTTTTCTTTTTAATTATTTCACATCTCTCGCTCTTCCTCACCCTCCTGCCATTATCTGGTCCTTATGTGTACTTTAAGGTGTTTTTTTTTTAAATGGAATTGTTGCTCCTCATGGTTCTCCCCTCCAGCACACATATGATGTCATTGGCATTAAAAAAAAGCTAGCTCATATTTTCCTCCCGTTTAATTGGGATTCGGTAGTTCTGGGCAAAACCTGAGTTTTAAAAGAAAACAAACCCGTTGCCAGTGACTTACGTGCAGTAGCCGAACAACCCAGTTGTGATATCAAGAGCCTTCCCATTATACCAAGTTCAACGAGGTTTACATACAATTGCAGCTGAGTGGCTTGTACCCTTGGCAATGAATCCACTGTTGCCTTATCTATTAAGTATTGCAGATATTAAAACTGTGCAGTTCGAAGCAACTGGAAGCATGAGAACGGACTCCTTTTGGAAAGAAATCATTGTCCGGACCCATGAAAATATTATTCAAGCTTTTAATTGCAGGTATCTTTGAAACTAAACAGAAGCATCCAAACAGAAGCATCCAAAAATATGCTTACAATATCTTGTGCTGTCCAGGACAAGCTCAGCATCTTAGAAAATATGAAATAATCCAAACAGACCTATAAGCAAAGCTCTCTCTCTCTCTCTCTCTCTCTCTCTCTCTCTCTCTCTCTCTCTCTCTCAGCACCCATTTGCCTGGAGCTGTTTTCCCTGAGAGCTTTGTTTACATCATGGGTAGGCAAACTAAGGACCGGGGGGTGGGGGGCAGATCCAGCCCAATCGCCTTCTAAATTTGGCCCGTGGACGGTCTGGGAATCAGCGTGTTTTTACATGAGTAGAAAGTGCCCTTTTATTTAAAATGCATCTCTGGGTTATTATGGTGGGGCCTGCCTGGTTTTTTTTACATGAGTAGAATGTGTGCTTTTACTTAAAATGCATCTCTGGGTTATTTGTGGGGCATAGGAATTCATTCATCCCCCCACAAAAAAAAATATAGTCTGGCCCCCCACAAGGTCTGAAGGACATTGGACCGGCCCCCTGCTGAAAAAGTTTGCTGACCCCTGGTTTACATCTTCATGCCACACAGTCTTGAGACAAGAGACCCAAAGGCAACTCAGTTCAAAATACCTTTTGCAGCCCTGTATAGGGAAGTTTTTTTTAAATGTATGTTTTATTATGTTTTTACATGTTGGAAGCTGCCCAGAGTGACTAGGGCAACGCAGTCAGATGGGAGGAGTATAAATAACACCATCATCACCATCATTTTTTAAATTATTATTATTGAATAGGACATCCCTATTTTCACTGGAGAAATGTTGGAGGGTTTGATATTTTATCATGTTTTTAATATTCTGTTGGGAGCTGCCCAGAGTGGCTGGGGAAACCCAGCCAGGTGGGGGGTATAAGTAATAAATTGTTGTTGTTGTTGTTGTTGTTGTTGTTGTTGTTGTTGTTGTTGTTGTTGTTGTTTTATTTGCTGGTCCAGGGCTTGCAATGCCTTGCCTAATACATATGTTATGGAGAAAAACAGCTGGGTGTCATCATCATCCCAAATCTCCTAATGATGTGATTTAACCACCAACCTTCTTCCCAGGAAACTCTGAGAACAGGGGTCTCCTACCAGCTCTCAGCACCCTTAACAAATGACGGTTCTCAGGATTTTGGGGGGACGCCATGACTGCTCAAAGTGCAGATGTGGCTGTAGCCCCTGGTCTCTTAGGCTTTAGGTTTCTTGGCATTTCCCAGAGTTTGTGTTTACATCTCTTGTTTGTTTAGCGCCGAACATGTTCTAAACATCAATGAGCAGCAGCGATGAGTCGTTAAATTGAACAGAGGCATCTCGGCGTCATGAAAACTGCCCATGTGAAAGGAATGGGGATCGTTCTCCGGTACAGATGAAGCAATAGAGAGTTGAGACCACAGAACAGACCTCGCTGCCCTGACGTCAGAAGCCGCAATAGTCATTTCTGTACGGCTACAATTTCCATCCAAGCAAAGGGCAGCCAAGAGTATTTAAACATCTAAGACGTAAATAATACTCATTTGCAGTACTGGAGGAAGTGTTTGTATGGAGAGGCAACCCTTAAAATAAAGAATGAGCCATGGATTTTAGCTATGTTAAGATAGTAGATGGAAACATAATTACAGAGTACATGAAGAACTTCCAGAAGTCCGTAGGTGGTTTCCTTTAAACTTGCTCTCTGTTTGCTTTTTCTGAGCCCCTTCCTCCTGCCGATTGGCAATTTCCTTTTCTGTTTATGTATTTGTTCCTTTCCAGCTTGGTTTCTCTCATCCACTCACAAACGTGGGCTTTTTTAAAAAAAACAACAACTGTGCCTGGCATCATCCCATGCCGTTTCCTCAAGATATGTGCCTTCTTCCTCTTGGCTCTGTGAAGTTATATCGAGAACTGGCTCCCATTTGCTTGACTCCCTTTGTTCGGTGTCCCCTTCCTTCATTTCCCCCTCCCCATTCTTTAAAATAAAAGGTTCCCTCTCCTGCTCTTGTCTCCTAGGGTTGCATTGCTTTGAAGTGAATGAATCAATCAACCACAGAGACAAATGGATTAAGCCTCTAATGTCTTGGCACGGCAGTGGATTCCAGCAGCTGCCGCTGGATTCTATGGGCACAGCCTTCCCTAAGGTAGCGGAGCCAGCAAAGTCCGTAGCAGCCGCCTTCGAAAGATGCACAATTTGTCCATTCAAGTCAGTTTCTCAGCAACGGCATCACCCTACATCTCATTGCAGTCTTTTACTTATTTGCAACCCAGTTCCCAGTGTCCCCTTCCCTGCCTCTGCTCCTTGCACAAGATTGTCTCAGCAGATGTACAAAGAAATATTCCTCAGCTAGTACTCACAGATCCATAAAAATCAAATCAAGAGGTCTGTTAGATTGGACCAAAGGTCCTTCTAAGCCCACCATTTGAGAACAGCACATGCCTAGATGAGGCATGGTTAATCTGTGACCCTCCAGGTGTTGCAGAGCTATTGTGCCCTCCAACATTTCCCTGATGAAATAGGGATAATAATAATAATAATAATAATAATAATAATAATAATAATAATAAAAAAAAAAAACAAAATAACACATCAAACATTTAAAAACTTCCCTATACAGTGGAATCTTGGTTCTTGAATGGCTTAGTTGATGAACAAATCAGCTCCCGAATGCTGAAAACCCAGAAACAAGTGTTCAGGTTTTCAAACATTTTTCGGAAGCCAAGCATCCGATGCGGCTGTCAGCTATTGTTTCCGGGGTGCCTGCACCAATCGGAAGCTGCGCCTTGGTTTGCGAACGTTTCGGGAGTCGAACGGACTTCTGGAACGGATTAAGTCCGAGAACCAAGGTTCCACTGTCCAGGACTGCCTTCAGATGTTTTCTAAAGGTTGTATAGTATCATATGATGTGGCTAAATTCTGCACTTTAGCTATTGAGAAGCGTAAATCTCTTTTATTGAATAACACATTGTAAAGTTCCTTTGTGTAATTGTTTTATCTCTGGTGATGTTGTTGCCGATTTTTCTCTGTTTGGATTTATGATTTTCTGTGCTGCTGGCTTTTGCCGTAATAAAACTGACTGACTGAAAGGTTGTATAGTTATTCATCTCCTCTGTTCGAGGGTTGCATAATTCCATGCCTTCCAACACTTGGGCATTCCCATCAGATGTCAAGGAAATAAACAACTATCTGATTTTTAGAAGGCATCTGAAGCCAACCCTGTATCGGGAAACTTTTAATGTCTAATGTTTTACCATTTTTATGTGCAGTAAACCGCCCAGAGTGGCTGGGGTATAAATATCATCATCATCATCACCATCATCATCATTAATATTAATATTGTTACTCTGGTGAAAATAGGAACGTCCTAAGGAAAAGTGAGACATTCCGGGATCAAATCAGAAATGGGGGTGGCTTTTGTAAATCCAGAACTGTCCCTGGAAAATAGGGACACTTGGAAGACCTTAACTATGATGCCCATTGGTCCCCAAAAGCATGGCCAATGACTAGGGAGGATGGATGGGAGTTGCAGTTCAGCAACATCTGGAGGTTCGCCACCCCCGAGCGAGATACCTCTGAAAATTCCAGGGCTTAAAGGCAGCATTCCTCCTCCACCCCTTGTTTTCCAGCAACAGATGTTCTGAGGTCTATAGTATCTGAACATGAGGTTCCACTGAGTCACCGTGACAAATTCCTGGAGGATGAGGCTATAGCTCAGTGGTGGAGAACATGCCTCCATCAGCATTAGGTACCCTGGCACCAGGAAAGTTCAGCCTAGGATGCTGTTAAGTCGGGGTGATGGGGAATGTCTGGGATCTTCATATGGTCAATAGGCTACACCAGCCATCTCCTATACAGTGGTACTTTGGTTTAAGAACAGCTTAGTTTATGAACAACTTGGATTAAGAACACTTTGGTTTATGATGGGACTTCTGGAATGGATTACGTTTGTAAACCAAGGTACCACTTGTATAATTAATGTTTTGGTAACACCTCCCCCTACATTTCCCAAAAAAACATTTGCAGCGTATAGGTTTCATACAACCCAACAACAAACCTGGGTTACATACAATACTGGCGTAAAACACAAACACACGTAACCCACTGAATATCTTGAAAGCAGCCTCTTGTTTTATATCATGCCCACAAACTGGGGTTCAAATTGCAAAGTAAAGTCAAAAGTCCAAAAATCGATGTAAGCAGAACAAGGCTTTCCGGAATTAAGTCCACTTGTTTCGCCTTACGGCTTCTTCAGCAGCTATAAGTCTAAATAATGTAAAATGATGCAGTATAAAGTTGTATTCTTGAAAGTATGATGAACTCAATTAAATTATACAAATATACTTTCACCGCCCATGAACTATGCCAAGCAGTCTCCCTAGTTGTTTTGGGGGGTTGCCCCTGTTTCTGGTGCAGGTCAAATAAATGCGCCCCTGCTCCCCTCATTCTCTTAGATTCAGGCAGATGACTAGGTCAGATCAGATGCTTCAAGCCTGCCGCTGCTACATGGGAGACAGATTGAAGAAAAGAAAATACGAATACAGGCCCTGCCCTGTAGCTTGACCAATTGCGGCTAGGGGAAGCTGGGAGCCAGGTGGAGTCAAGAAATAGGGTGTGGGGCACTGGCCTACAATGGCCCCCACCTGAGAGGAGCCAGAACTGTGCTCCAGCTGAAAAAAAGCATTGCCTATCACCTGGTGAAGGAAATTAGCGGGATTACAAAGTTACATGGAAATTCGGTTGTTGGTGATTTGAATGCATGTGTCCTTCTCTTTATAGAATAAGTATTTGTCACCTGGGAGCAAAAACTTCCCCATCATCCCGCTGCTATTGTGTCTTTTTTTATAAATGATTTTTATTATTTTATACTATACGACTACAAAAAATAAAACATACATTCACATACATTTTCCAATTTTGGCTAACATAGCCGTGACTTCCCTCAGACCTTCCACATGGCTTTCAGAATTATATCTTAATATTATACTTCTTTAATCTACCATTGCTTACATTATCATAAATCTCATACATACTCTAACTACCATACTTACAATAATATTTCTACACATTAACTACAAAGCTTCTTGAAGTCCTATTAGCGTATTCAACTGCAAATTGTCTTTCAAATAGTTCGTAAACTTAAACCAGTCTTTGATGAATTTCTGGTCCCGCTGTTCCCGGATTCTTCCCGTCATTTTGTCCAGTTCTGCATATTCCATCAGTTTCACTGTCCAATCTTCTTTCGTCGGTATTTCTTCTTGTTTCCACCTTTGTGCTAGCAAAATCCTAGCTGCAGTCACTGCGTATTGGAAAAGTTTAATGTCCTGTTTTTCAATGTCTGTACCTATAATACCTAGTAAAAAGGCTTCAGGTTTCTTAACAAAATTATATTTCAACATTTTTCTCAGCTCATGATATATCATGTCCCAATATGCCCTCACCTTCTTACACTCCCACCACATATGATAAAAGGTACCGACACTTTCCTTACATTTCCAACACTTATAATCAGCCTTATACATCTTTGCTAATTTAACTGGGGTGCTATTGTGTCAGGTGCATGATGTGAACAAGTGTGAGTGACCTTTCAATGATCTAAAGAAGAGAACGCCAGAAATCATGGCAGGCTCTGCGGTGGGGCGGGAGTCAAAATAGCTCCCCTTTGGGGAAAAAACGTCTCTTGATTGGACGGTCATGGTGTCAATCTGGGCTTCCAAGGGTGGGGATTGGCCGAGGTCCAATAGTGGGGTTGTCCCTCCCTCGGCATCTGAGACCAGTTCTGTCTGTTAAACTGGGAAATTCAAAGAGAGCTTCCTCTTTGTCCAAAGAACGCTCAGATGGGGATGTTCTAACATCCGTTGATTTCTTGCTTTCCTATGTTTCTTTGTTCTGAGAGAGCGAGAGAGCGCATATGTGTATCTCTGCCTTTGGAAAAGGGGATGAATAAAAGACCCATTTCAGCAACCTGGTAAGCTGAGGGTGCTTTTGGACAAACAACATTATGGGCCAGGTAGTTATGCCATGGATTCATTCCCTCTCCGTCTGCCCATGATCACTTTAGCAAATATGCTACTGATTGGACAATGCATGAAACTCAGGGCTCTTTTTAGTTCTTTTATAAAGACACATACAGTGGTATCTCTGGTTACGTACTTAATTCGTTCCAGAGGTCCGTTCTTAACCTGAAACTGTTCTTAACCTGAAGCACCACTTTAGCTAATGGGGCCTCCCGCTGCGCCGCCAGAGCACGATTTCTGTTCTTATCCTGAAGCAAAGTTCTTAACCTGAAGCGTTATTTCTGGGTTAGCGGAGTCTGTAACCTGAAGCGTATGTAACCTGAAGTGTATGTAACCTGAAGCGTATGTAACCCGAGGTACCACTGTATATCTAAATGTGTGTTTTATTCAGAAAACTGCTGTGTGCTGAGGTTCAAGCCTTGCAGCCAATCTCACATTTTAATTCTCAGAGGACATTTCAGAAATATCCCTTTCCAGATTGTGGGTCAGGCTTGCCTGACATCCGGCAGAACCAAGTCCCATAAGTGGATAGACCTATATATTTTAATTTTATGATACGCCAGCCATGCTGGGCGGCTTCCAACACACATAAAAGCATAATAAAATGTCAAGAATTAAAAACTTCCCTATACAGGGCTGCTTTCAGGTATCTTCTAAAAATGTGTAGTTGTTTATCTCCTTGTGTAGTTATTTATCCCCTTGGCATCTGAAGAGAGGGTGTTCCACAGAGAGGGTGCCACTACCGAGAAGGCCCTCTGCCTGGTTTCCCTGTAACTTCACTTCTTGCAGTGAGGGAACTGCCAGAAGACCCTCGGAGGAGGACCTCAGTGTCCAGGCTGAACGATGGGGGTGGAGATGCTCCTTCAGGTCAATGCTGTTTAGGGCTTTAAAGGTCAGCACCAACACTTTGAATTGTGCTCGGAAACATACTCTGCCCCAGCTCCTGCCAACCTAGCAGTTCAAAAGCATACCAGTGCAAGTAGATAAATAGGTACCGTTGCGACGGGAAGGTAAATGACATTTCCGTGCGCTCTGGTTTCCGTCACGGTGTCCTGTTGCCTCCAGAAGCGGTTTAGTCATGCTGGCCACATGACCCGGAAAGCTGTCTGCGGACAAACGCCGGCTCCCTCGGCCTGAAAGCCAGATGAGCGCCGCAACCCCAGAGTCGCCTCTGACTGGACTTCACCGTCCAGGGGTCCTTTACCTTTTACCTTTTCAATGACGGAGAGAACTGCAATGATGACCCACTGAGCATTGTTACTGACATTCAGTGCACAGCTGCCCTGCTAGCGTATCGCCGGAAGGAAAGTATATTTGTGGCAGCGCTTAGCTAACTGCAGTGTCTCCTGGCAAATGGCTTCCAGGTCTAGCGGAGTTTTGCACCGGAAAACTACTGTGCTCCTTCCAACCAACCCATTCATGCAGGGGGTGGGGGTGGAAACAAGCCCTGTTCTGCAAGGATCCCGCAGTGACTTCTGTTGTACTCCAGGCCTTCTGGGGGGGGTGTGGTGTCAGATTCATTACCAGATTGTTGTCATGTGGCCTGCTTTTCCACAAATGCGTAGGTGGTGCAGAATGTCATGCCCAGTCAGGGTCACGAGAGGACACCCCTTATCTGCACCCCAGCTGCGTCAGCACTGGCTTCCTATATAGTCTTCAGAGAGGAATTTGAGTGGCTGGATTTCACAGGCTCTTTCGAGGGATGAGGAAAAGCATCTCCAGCTGCATCTCTGCTGTCAGTGCCTTGTCGGTCTTGCAGCGGCCGTGGGGAAAACCTGCCCTCCCCCTGGAAGTCTGCTACCGAGCACTGGGCCTAGAGAACGAAAGAGAAGCAGCGATGCTTCTCACCCGGGAAGATACTGTAAATGGCTCCTGGCTCTCTCTCTCTCTCTCTCTCTCTCTCTCTCTCTCTCTCTCTCTCTCTCTGTATTCCTTTTCCATTAAGTGGGAACGTGAAAGGATGAAATATTGCTGCACAGAGGAACCATGCGATCCTCAGACTAAACACAGCGGTCTGTCTCTCTTAATGGATTTGCCGGCTTTGTTTAAAGAACTTGAAAGCTCATTTGTTGCTGTAACCTAACCTCTCCACTTTTCATTTCCCTTTCTAAGTTCGGCAGAGGGATCTGGGTCCTCGAGGCTCTCCTCCATGCTGGAGAGAACAACAACCTGCAACGGGCAGGTTGTGGTTCAAGGAAGGAACTAGGGGTGTCGGCTCCTGTGGGCTGAGCCCTTTTGCCCCCCAATATTTGGGGGGGTAGAGACCAGGGCCCCCCAATGTGCCAAAAGTGCGGAGGAAATGCGCAGAACAGAGCACAGAGTGGATCCAGTGGCCTGGTCCTCCTCCTCCTCCTGCCATGGAGGGGAAGGAGGGTGGAAGCAGTCTCCAGCTAGTGGCAGTGCCAAGAGGAGGAGGAGGAGGAGCCGCCAGCCATTGAAGCTGTGCAACATCCGGACATCCTGACATCACTCGCATGACATTGGCCCCTCCAGTTGCCCTTGGAAGCCGGTGCCTCTGAAAGGAACTCAATGCAAGCTGCCCATTTCTCTCCAATTTCCAGTAGGCTGTTGTTTAGTCTTACCAGTTTCTGTAATGACCCTAAACGTTGTTGTAAGTATTATGTATTGAAGTTCTCACCCTAGGCCACTAGGGGTGTTGTGTATATAGTTTCACTCTGCCCACCGTGACTGCAGTTCTCACTCAGGTCCACAACATGCAAATGAAGGATTGAGAGTGCCGTTCACGGATTGGGTAGCTAGAGAGAGTTGTTACTGTTGCATGTTACTGAGTACTATATAAGCAGGCTGGCTGAGCCCTTCAGTTCAGTTCTGTTCCAGCCTGAGAATAAAGAGAGCTGCTTGGAGAATCACTGTGTCATCTGCTATGTCCACCCACTACTTAATACTTTTGCCCCCCAATATTTTGGGGGCAGAGACCAGGGCCCCCCAATGTCACAAAAGTGCGGAGGCAATGCGCAGAGCAGAGCACAGAGTGGATCCAGTGGCCTGGTCCTCCTCCTCCTCCTGCCATGGAGGGGAAGGAAGGTGGAAGCAGTCTCCAGCTGGTGGCAGCGCCAAGAGGAGGAGAAGGAGGAGCCGCCAGCCATTGAAGCTGTGCAGCCATTGTGTTTGGCTCCGCCCCGGCTCCTCTTGACATCTTGAGATCACTCACATGACATTGGCCCATCCAGTTGCCCTTGGAAGCTGGTGCCTCTGAAAGGAACTCAATGTAAGCTGCCTGTTTCTCTCCAATTTCCAGTAGGCTGTTGTTTAGTCTTACCGGTTTCTGTAATGACCCTAAATGTTGTTGTAAGGATATAATAAAGCTAACGTACCTGTATACAATTCCCATGACAACAGGCTGTAAATTTAAAGAAATGATTGAGGGGCCTCGCAAGGACCAGGTGCAATAGAATAGTCATGAGACAGAACAGCCCCTAGTTTGTAGGATGGAGCAACAGAATGCAAAGTTGAAGGAAACAGGCCTATTCTCAGCTGGAAAAGAAATATCTTCGCTCCAACCCACAGTAACTGGCAACAATGTTAACTCTGTCATTACTCATTACTATACCAGGGCAGATGGTTTAAAAAAATTAGACCTCACTGACATTGTGCATTTTGGAGTCCTACATATCCACAGGACAAAATTGCACGTGGTCTCTTTTAGGGCTGGGTGATATGTCAACATATTGTCCAAAATCGGTTTGAACTCCATATTGTGATATTGGTTTCATAACTTTTCACCTGGCAATATATCGTGTGAATCATGATGCGTGTGTGTTTGTGCTATGCAGATATCACGATGCGGGGGGAAATCTTGAAGCTGGCCAGTGCCTCTACATAGTTCCATCCTTATTTCGGACATTATGATATATCAGTCCTATTGCAATGTTTAGCTGGTGATATATCACAATGTTGAAAACCAGATATCGCCCCGCTCTACGGTTCGCCTCTACATAATTCCATCCTTATTTCAGAGATCGTGGTATTTTGGTAGGTTGTGATGTTTATCCGGTGATATATGGCGATGTTGAAAACCAGATCCTGCCCAGCCCTAGTCTCTTTAAAGGAGGAGGAGGAATTTGCAGTTTAAGCAGGGTGGGCTGGGTTTCTTCCCATTCCCTTGTCCCCAGGACCTTTTCTGACCCAGGCCTTGGCCAACTCTGCCTCCAAAGCAGATTGGAGATCCAGTGTTAGCACAAGGAAACAAGTATCCGAAGGGCCAGAGGCAGATGGCAGGGTCTAAGGCAGTCCTTCCATACCAATTACAGGTTGGTAGCCGTGTTGGTCTTCCATAGTCAAAACAAAATAAAATAAAAAATTCCTTCCAGTAGCACCTTAGAGACCAACTAAGTTTGTTCTTGGTATGAGCTTTCGTGTGCATGCACACTTCTTCAGATACACTGAAACGGAAGTCACCAGACCCTTAAATATAGTGAGGGAGTGGGGAGTGATCACCCATTCCCACCACCCTTCTGAGTAATACCCCTCCCCACTCTCTCACTATATATAAGGGTCTGGTGACTTCTGTTTCAGTGTATCTGAAGAAGTGTGCATGCACACGAAAGCTCATACCAAGAACAAACTTAGTTGGTCTCTAAGGTGCTACTGGAAGGAATTTTTTATTTTTTATTTTGTTCTTCCATACCAAGTTGGCAAGGTAAAGAAAGCAGATCCATCTTTGTAGCTCCTAAGTGAGACTTTTTGCTCAGCTTCAACAGCTGAATCTACTTTATAAGGTCTTATAAGACCTTGTGTGTCTAGTTGGCTTGTGGAAGCAGAAGGACTGTACTTGATTGGTTAACTTGATCGATTAATTTAGAAAATTTATCCTATACCCATTGAATGCTTTTGCATCACTCTGGGCGTTTTAAGAAACAAAACAGCCTAAGAGATTCTTGTACCATGGAAGGAGTGGCTTCTATTACAATTGGAGGAAATGTGCACTGACAAAATAATTCTGGAAATCAATCAAGACTCAAACGTCATATTGGGGTGTATTGTACCATTTGACCCAGTATGGTTTCCCCCCTGTTAAACTGGGTGAGTTTGCATAATTTCTGGACTTGTTGAGTTTCAGTAGAAGACATGTGGCAAATGTCTTCTTCATTTCTGCATGGCAGCTTAAAATAATATTTGAGTAGGCTGAAAGCCTAGGGAAAAATGAGTAGCGTAGACTTTTAGTCTTCATTGAGGCTTGATATTTGTCTATTTTGTTTGCCAACAGGTATTCTGATATTACTTAATCTGTTAAAAGGGATTTTCTTTTGTGGATTGAACCCTACGCCCTCCTTCCATCTCCAGTAATTATAGTAATTATATGTATATGGGACGCAGGTGGCGCTGTGGGTTAAACCACAGAGCCTAGGGCTTGCCGATCAGAAGGTCAGCGGTTCGAATCCCTGCGACGGGGTGAGCTCCTGTTGCTCGGTCCCTGCTCCTGCCCACCTAGCAGTTCGAAAGCATGTCAAAGTGCAAGTAGATAAATAGGTACCGCTCCGGCGGGAAGGTAAACGGCGTTTCCGTGCGCTGCTCTGGTTCACCAGAAGCAGCTTAGTCATGCTGGCCACATGACCTGGAAGCTGTACGCCGGCTCCCTCGGCCAGTAAAACGAAATGAGCGCCGCAACCCCAGAGTCGTCCACCACTGGACCTAATGGTCAGGGGTCCCTTTACCATATACCTCTGTGTGTGTGTGTGTGTGTGTGTGTGTATGAGATGATGATAGATGAAATGTCTGGTTTTGGGACGTGCTCGAGTGGATCCATTCCAGACACTTTGAGACGGATCTGACCAATAATCCCGCTTCTCTAGAATCATGAGAAATTGGTTGGTTCAAAAGGATAGTTATCTCTCTTCAGGCTTCTATTTCACTTGGGTGACCTGATGCACTGTAGATTACCTGCTTCTGAAAAGCTCCGGCAGACTGTGAATAAGATTTTGGCGAGTGCTCTCGGGCATCTCAGTTTTCACAGAACACAGGCCCCCTTTCGAGAAATATCTGCCCTTCAAGTGACTGCAGTTTGGCCTCGTTTGGTTATGGGGTAAAAAAAACATAAAAGAAAAGAACCACATGTTCAGTTCCCCGGAGTGAGTGGTTAAAGATATTCCAGAGGCAGCTGTTACAGGCATAGTTCGTTGGGGAAGGAAAAAATAATAATATTGGCGACAGATGATCTTTCCCCCCCCCTCAAAGAAGTGCACTACATGTTTATAAATATAGAAATGGAGCATGAGGAAGCAGGCAATCTGCAAAGCAGCATTAAAGCCTCCCAGACCGAATGTCCCATTTTTATTTAGGATGTCCCTGTTTTCATTAGAGAAATAAAGAACCATAGAATTGTAGAGTTGGAAGGGACCCCAAGGGCCATCTAGTCCAACCCCCATGCAATTCAAGAATCTCAGCTAAAGCATGTTGGAGGGTATGGTAGGATATCCCTATTTTCATCGGAGAAATGCTGGAGCTTGTGGAGTTATGCGAGCCAAGGAGATAAGTAACTACACAACTTTTAGAAGACATCTGAAGGCATGTCCCTGTATAGGGAAGTTTTTAAAATGTTTGATATTTATTATTATTATTATTATTATTTTATTATTATTAGTTGGAAGCCTCCCAGAGTGGCTGGGGCAACCCAGTCAGATGGGTGGGGCAATAATACTAATACTACTACTACTACTAATAATAATAGAATAAGATGTCCCTATTTTCATCAAAGAAATGTTGGAGGGTATAATCTTGTATTACACACACACACACACACACACAAACACCCCATGTTAAAAGTATCTTTAGAGCACAAAGAATCCTGGGAACTGTAGTTTGTTCAGAGTGCTGGGAATTTTAGCTCTGTGAAGGGTAAGCTACCGTTCATAGGATTGTTTTTTGGGGGTGCTGGGGGTTCTTGAAACGTATGGTGTGTGTATACAGAGGTCCACTGAGCATCTGAACTGGGCCTAAGTGAGTTGTTTTCACCCCAAGATCCATTGGTTTTCTTTACAGCCATGCTTGCGACCAAAACATTCAGTATTCAGCACCGGGTCTGTTTGCAATTTCTTTTCAAGCCAAAATGGCAGGCTTTGAGGCAGAGGTGGAGAGAACAATGGAGGAGGAAGTTGGGAAGAAACACGGGGGGGGGGAATATATGAAAAGGCAGAAGAATAAATACATTTGAGATTTCTGTGCCCAAAGAAGCGAAAAGTTTTCCATGCACATTTTCGCGAAGTAACGTAGGATCTGGCTTTGCAGGCTTACAGCTGGCCTGTATTTAAACGATTAAGGAAAAAGCCGCTGATTAACCTCTCTTGGCTCAGAAGCTGACATACAAGCATATTTGTTACTTGTTTGAAAATGATCTAAAGTCCTGGCTCCGTGCAGAAGAAGCGCTACGGGGCGCGAGGCTAAGTTGGGGTCATGTGGAGTTACTGTTCCTCTTAGGACCGTAAGCAAAAACTGTGGCTCAGCATTCATCAGTGGAGAACGCTACTTGAGAGAGTTAGTCCAGGGCAAACCCGCTGATCTCTTAATGGTTTTTTTATATATATATGTAGATATGTAGATGTTGATTTGCTAAAAGCAAGAGATACCCAGATCCCTCCTTTGAATGTATGAAAACCACCTCTATTTCCAGACCCTCCAAGGATCCCTGTTTTCCAGAGACCGTCCTGGATTTACAGAAGCCATCCCGGTTTCTGATTTGATCCCAGAATGTCCTGCTTATCCTTAGGGCATCCCTACTTTCATTGGGAAAACGTTGGAGGTTATGAAGTTATGTGATCCATGAGCCAATGAGATAAGTAACTATATAGCCTTTAGAAGACATCCCCTGCAAAGGGAAATTTTTTGGTGTTTAATATTTTATGGTGTTTTTGCATCTGTTGGAAGCCACACCACCACCACCACCACAATGTTGTTGTTGTTGTTGTGTTGTTGTTGTTGTTGTTGTTGTTGTTGCTGCTGCTGCTGTTTAGGACACCCCTATATTCACTTCATTATTATTTAAGATGCCCCTCTTTCTCCCCTGTGGGGGTAACCAGCAAATGGGACGGCCGGTAATGCTGGAGTTCCCGCTCCCACCGCGCCGTGAAAAGGGTCCGCTGGCTACGATCTGAAGGTTTAGCGTGTGAGTTCGGAAAGTTGGTTGCCTCTGAAGTTTTCTGCGAGCGTCTGTGAGTTCCAAAGGTTCCGGAGAAGAAGAAAAACTAAACTAAACGATGGCCAAAAACTAGACGGCCAAATAAAAGGTTTTAAAACGAAAATGAAATAAACACAACGGAGACTGCAGTCTGGTGAAGAAGCCTTCCGCTACCCTGCGTGGTTGGTTTCAGTTTCTCTTTCTCTCTATGCTTGCCACGCAACGATGTTCTCACTCGGCTTGCCTCACGCTTTCTCCACACCACAACAGGGAGCGGCGCTATTTATTGAAGGGTCAAACAACGTCATAACAAGCATATCAACCAATTACAATCCTGTTACTGTGCTAAGTTTAGGCGGGAAACAGACTAACGACCGTTACCTTATTTAAAACTAGAGCGCCTATTTTAATCGCGGAAGGATCCATGCAGTGAGCTGCCTGTCGGATCCTTTTTACCCTTCCTTCTAAGGGCGGAAGGATTTCACAAGGTAAACATAAATAACCAGGTGCAAAAGCACCTACAAAACATATTCCCACACTCCCCCTCTCGGTGGGAGAAGGATCCTGGTCCCTATACAGTGGTGCCTTGGTTGTCGAACGGCTTGGCTCCTGAACAAATCGGCTCCCGAACGCCGCAAACCCGGAAGTGAGTGTTCCGGTTTGCGAATGTTTTTTGGGAAGCCGAATGTCCGACGCGGCTTCCGCTTGAGTGTAGGAAGCTCCTGCAGCAAATCGGAAGCCGTGCCTTGCTTTTCGACTCCCGGAACGGATTAAGTTAGACAATCAAGGTCCCACCATATCGTTCTCCCTGTGGCTGGAAAGCAGATGAGAGGCACCCCAGTTTTTGAACGGCAAACAGCCGAAAGGGAGAGAATTGGACACCCTCTTCTCCCTGCTGTTGTGTCAGTCAAATTTGCAGCTTCCTTGCAGATTCGGGGGGGGGGGAAGCTGTGAAGAGGCTGATAATGTAGCTCCCTGTAGCTCCTCTAGCATGGCTCCTAGTTCCTGTTATAGTTATAGTTGTTCTTATTGTTATTTCCCCAGGAGGTTTAAAAAAACAAAAAAACCAACTCCCTCTGGCCTAAAAAGGTGATGATGCGCATGGAGCCAAATGATTTGCTGCCTGTCTGAAATGTAGCAGCTGTCCGAAGCTGATCGACTCATCCTTCTCCGGCAGGTGCAGTTGCAGCTGGTAGAAATGGCAAGATATTCTTGGGTAAAAAAGCTCAGACACATTGGAATAGGATGTTCTTTCTTCCTCTGTGGGATATGCATTGATCCAAGGGTCCGTGCCTATTGATCAATTCTGTTCAAAATTATGTAGCACCAGGGAGGGCCTTTCCCCCCCTGTCAAATGCACCTTGGAAGCAATTGGAAAGGACCTTTCGAAAACGAGCTACTAGGACATTTTCTTGTCTCTTTTGAACAGTCCAATGCTATGCATGTTTATTTGGACAAGAATCCCTCTGCGGGTACGTACTAGCAAGTAGGCATGCAGAGGGTTAAAGCCTTAAACGCACGGTGTTTTCCACTTCCAGGAAAAGAATTCCCAGCAATTTGGAAACTTTCCAGCTCTACTATCACCTGAGTATTTCAGGCAGCTGTAGTAGGGACCGCCAAATCTCTGGGAAGATAATTCACCGTTTCTTGACTTTTAAAGATCATTCCCCTTCTTCGCCCAATCCCAGCCCCCAAACACAACCCCTTTCCCCTGTTATTCCCCAAAAGCCCAGCAGTGGCCATCTGTTTGGCAAATGAATGCACCTGAAAGGATATTACATAAGCAACATAAGTTAGTTGCTAATCCTAGATTTTAAATTTCTTTTACAAGTGTCTTAAAATTACAAATTGTGCTTAAATAGGATTAGACTGGGGGGGGGATTAAGGAATACAGTTCTTTCCATACACACTGGCATTGTATATTCATGAATGTGGCCCAAGTCATTCCATTTTTTTACTTTGATTTAAGTCCAGTTGATTCAATATCTTGGTGGATGAGCTACCCCAAGAGATGGACATTCGGGGAGTGCAACCCTGAATTTCTCCTCGTTGGTGTTGAATACCATCAGCCATGGTATCCTTTTGGACCATCTCAAAGGAGCATGAGAAGATACTTTGACAGATTTTGTCATTCCTGGGAGGTAGGTCCCAGACAGTGGTTCTCCTCCAGGGCCATCGACTTATGAGGTGCTGCAGGATTCCATATTGTCCCCATATGCTTTTTAGTCATTCTGCTGTCCCGAGATTTGGGACATGGGCGGCGCTGTGGTCTAAACCACTGAGCCTCTTGGGCTTGCTGATCAGAAGGTCGGCGGTTCGAATCCCTGTGACGGGGTGAGCTCCTGTTGTTTGGTTCCAGCTCCTGCCCACCTAGCAGTTCAAAAGCACATCAAAGTGCAAGTAGATAAATAGGTACCGCTCCGGCGGGAAGGTAAACGGCATTTCCATGCGCTGCTCTGGTTTCGCCAGAAGCGGCTTTGTCATGCTGGCCACATGACCCGGAAGCTGTCTGCGGACAAACGCCGGCTCCCTCGGCCTATAGAGCGAGATGAGCACCACAACTGGACCTAACGGTCAGGGGTAAAAAGGGAAAGGGAAAGGGAAAGGGACCCCTGACCATTAGGTCCAGTCGTGTCTGGCTCTGGGGTTGTGGCGCTCATCTCGCGTTACTGGCCGAAGGAGCCTTTACCTTTTCAGACTGATGGCACTCATCTCTCTATCTCCCCTGAGTGTGGTGTAGTGGTTAAGAGCGGTAGACTCGTAATCTGGGGAACCGGGTTCGCGTCTCCGCTCCTCCACATGCAGCTGCTGGGTGACCTTGGGCTAGTCACACTTCTTTGAAGTCTCTCAGCCCCACTCACCTCACAGAGTGTTTGTTGTGGGGGAAACAAAAATAAAAAAAAAAAAATATTTCCAGTAGCACCTTAGAGACCAACTAAGTTTGTTCTTGGTATGAGCTTTCGTGTGCATGCACACTTCTTCAGATACACTGTTGTGAGGGAGGAAGGGAAAGGAGAATGTTAGCTGCTTTGAGACTCCTTCGGGTAGTGATAAAGCAGGATATCAAATCCAAACTCTTCTTCTTCTTCTTCTTCTTCTTCTTCTTCTTCTTCTTCTTCTTCTTCTTCTTCCCCTTTTCGCCAGAGCCTAAGGATGCGTTGGGAACCATAAACTATCAGCTGCGAGTGACTGGAAGTGGGAAAACATAGGAAGTGAATCTGGATTGAAAAAGGACTGCTGGATCATCAGGTAACCAGTTCTTCTGGCAATAGGTGTACAGCTTGTTTTAGGCATGGTCAGAGCTGCAGATTTGGGCCACAGACTGGGCATGCCCAGCATGCTTTTTGGGGCCTCTGCCTCTGCCACAGGGCTTCTGTTGGTGCCTGCCACCTTCTGCTGATTGGATTCTAACCTCTTTATTTGGTTTTTCCATGTGTCTGTTTGCAACATTCATTGTTTGTTTCTTTAATTTCTTTGAACAAAACCAGGCCCTAATTTAAAACACGCAGATAATAGGATTGCAGCCTTACTGAAAATCCCGCAGGAGGTAAACACTCGGGCCCATCACCAATAGCCTAATTTTTCATCTAGTGGAAAGCAAGAAATGTACTTCTGCCCTGGCCAGTGTGAGGCGACAGGGTCTGGGGTTTGAATCTGCCACTCTGCTCCATACCAACTCCCTTGAGGATTGACTTCTCAGCTATTAATTTTTAAAATCTGTCACTAATGCAAGTAATTGGTGTGCATATATATAGATATACAACAGCGTAAGGACTCAGCTACATTAGTGAAGAAACAGCAGTTTTAATGCACTATAAACACTCAGCATCAGATGGCGCAAGAGAGCAGGAATTTTAAAATGTGTGATTTTCCATACAGATTTTTTTTCTTTTGTTAAAACGATCAAATTTCTGACTTATTTATAGCAGGTTTCCCCCTGTGTCTAGATCCACCCTAAGTTAGCTATCAATAGTAAAACAACAGCCATATCGAAAACCAGCAGGACACTTTTCACAAAGAGAGCTTCCCGCCTCCCAAATGACAGCAGGGAGCAGGACTTTACGGATTTCTTTCAGCAGAGAGTCCTAGTATACCCGGGGCTGCTACTGAGAAGGACCTGTTTTATGTGGATGCTAATCGGGCCTCTCCATAAGAATTTGGAGCAGGACCTCACCAGATGTTTCTCAGATTTGGGGAAGGCAGAGGGGAGAGCGGTTTGCCACAGAGCGTACACTGGCTCAGTGTGAAATGTCTGTGTATGTTAGATATGTTTCGAAATACCTGGACTGTCACATTCACACATGTAGGTGTACACCTAAAAACAGAGCACGTGAAGAGGCTTAGGAACAAACAGCGTATCAGGGCATGTTTCCTCAGAAATCATTACGCTACTTCCCTCATCCCGACGGTTCTCTGGCCTTCACCTAGAATCTGTTATTTCCATGAGTAACACTGTCTTTTATTATTTATGTATGAGGACTAAACTTAAATAGATATAAATACATATGAACAGCATGGCCCCAGAAGCAAGAAGTAACGAGGCGGCTTCTAGAAAGGTTGGCTTAGACAAATTGGCAGACACTGCTCTGTAGTGTAGACCGTCTCCAGACGCCATCCATTCTGGAGCAGAGTTTAATGCAGTCTCATTCTGCAGTGCTTCTTTGAGTAGCTGGTCTGGATTTTGTGCCTTCCTTAAGAAGGGCGAGTGGCGGGGCTCCTGAGGTTCTGCGAATCCACTTAGGACCGGGTTGTCTTTTGCGGGGTCCTCAGAAAGAGAAGACCAGTGAGGGCTTTTCAAGTTGGGTCTGGGATGGGATTTTTCACTAAGCGTGGGGTGAGTGAGGCAATCTCCAGAACAGCAAGGTACAGAAGGACACTTTTCCGGGTGATTTTTGGAAGGCGAGGAAGCATGTTCTCTTCTGGGGTGCTTTTCGGTGGGCGAAGAATCTCCTTTTGCGTGCCTTGGGGTCGAGAGGTCTTCAGGGCGCCCTTTGACCTTTATTGAGTGAAAAACAGAATGGAAAGGTTTCTTACAGCAAGGACATTCCGCCTTGGTTTCCAACAAGTCCTTTGTACAAGAAAAGCAAAAGCTATGTAAACAAGGGTTTACATATAGCATATTGCCAAAAGTTCTCAAACAGAGAGGGCACGTGGAATATTGAGACGCATCAGGCACCCTTATTGTCTGGTGCAAATCCTCTGGGCCAGCTTTGGGCGAAGGGCTTTTGGCCTCTGTGATCTCCTCATTTAGTGACATTGGATCTGTAAGTGAGAAGAGGAACATTTTAGCATCCGCAGTGCTATTGAGAAGGTTCAGAACCAGCGCTGTCAACCTTCCTTTTTTTTTTTTTTTTTTTTGCATTGGGAAACGGCCATAGCTGTCAACTTTCCCTTTTTTTGCAATGGGAAACGGCGCTGGAATAAGGGAATTTCCCGCCAAAAAAAAAGGGAAAGTTGACAGCTATGTTCAGAACTAGGGTGAGGAACCTGTGGCCCTCTGGGATGTTGTTGCATTGCAACTCCTGTCATCTCTGGACTTTAGCAATGCTGGCTGGGGCTGAGGGAAGAAGGAATCCAACACAACACGGAGGGTCACAGGCTCCCTTCACGTGCTATTGAGCAATTTGGCGTGTTAACCAGGCTCATCTCAGTAACCTTTACAGTGACCCACTGAACAGCATCAGTATTCCCAACTGAGGACCTGAAACTTAAAGATAGTGGCTTGTTGAAGGGTGAGGCAAGATTTGAATCCAAAGCTTCCTGGTTCATATTATCATCATCATCATCATCATCATCATCATCATCATCATTTCAGTTGTTTTAAATGATAAAAAGTCTCAAAACGGTTTAACAAAAGTAAAGCACAACACACACAAAACAGTCTAAACCCAGAAAATTTTAAAACAGTGATAATATACAAATAGAGTGGTACCTCTAGTTACGAACTTAATTCGTTCCGGAGGTCCGTTCTTAACCTGAAACTGTTCTTAACTAGAGGCGTGCTTTCGCTAATGGGGCCTCTTGCTGCCGCTGCACCGCCGGCACACGATTTCCATTCTGGGGCAAAGTTCTCAACTCGAGGTAACTCTTCCAGGTTAGCGGAGTTTGTAACCTGAAGTGTTTGTACCACTGTATACAAATGCTCACCCTGCAACCAATCAATAAGGGCCAAGTGTTACCCACCCTACTCAAAGGCGAGCACCACCATTTTGTTCAGTCGTTCAGTCGTGTCCGACTCTTTGTGACCCCATGGACCAGAGCACGCCTATCTTTCACTGCCTCCCGCAGTTTGGCCAAACTCATGCTAGTCGCTTCGAGAACACTGTCCAACCATCTCATCCTCTGTCATCCCCTTCTCCTTGTGCCCTCCATCTTTCCCAACATCAGGGTCTTTTCATGTTGTTGTTCAGTCGTTCAGTCGTGTCCGACTCTTCGTGACCCCATGGACCAGAGCGCACCAGGCACGCCTATCTTTCACTGCCTCCCGCAGTTTCACCAAACTCATGCTAGTAGGAGGCATCATTTATTAACCAGTTGCCTGGATTAGTTTGGTGCCTAAAACTGACAAAGGGGTCACCAGGTGTGTCTCCCTGAGAGAACATCCCACAGATTGGGGAGCACCAATGATAAGGCTTGTTCTCAGGTAGTCACCCTTTATACCACTCTTGGACTAGACTCAAATCTGAATCTCTTAGAGGCTGCACTACACTATTTGCCACCCAACAATTCTCCGATGAAAATAGGGACATCCCATTCCATAGTGATAATTTTACTATTTATATCCCACACATCTTACTGGGTTGCCCCAGCCGCTCTGGGAAGCCGCTAAAATATATAAAAAACATTATAAAACATTAAACATTAAATAAACTCCCCTATACACAGGATTGCCTTCAGATGGCATGGGGGTTGGATAACTCCATACCTTCCAACTTTTCTCGAAGGGACATCCTAAGGAAAATCGGGGCATTCCAGGATCAAATCAGAAACCGGGACGGCTTCCGTAAATCAGGGACATCCCTGGAAAATAGGGACACTTGGAGGGTCTGCAGTAGCACCCAGACAGAGATTCAGGACAAATGTAGACTTTTGTAGAGGCAAAGCTTCTATGGCCTTAATTTAGCTTTATATTTTAATAGCAGCCTTCTGGAATTCAAAGAATGCAAAAACTCATTGTAGTTTTGAAAGGTTCAGTCCGCCATCTTGATTCAAAAAGGCATCCGATTGTATCCAAATATAGATGAAAACCAGCTCCTTGATCTCAGGAACCACTGAGCAAGATTTGGTTACAGTATCTTAAGAGCTGTCCGAACGCATAGAGAACAAACAACTTCCCAAAATGTACAGGTGTATTTAGTACTTAGTTGATAACCATTACCATTGCAATTAAACAATTGCGTGCAATTAAACAATTCCTCCCCATGAGGCCGGAGGATCATCACCTGGTTGTGAGTCGTGGAGGTCTCTCCCTGCAAGCCCCTTTCCACTTGGCCTAGGGGGTGAGGCCCACACTCACCGGCCCTACTAAAGAGGCTCCTTATGAGGCCGGAGGAACATTGCCTGGCTATTGTTTTATTGATTGAATGTGCTGTAAACCCGCTTTGAGATTTTAATTAAAAATATAAAGCAGTATAGAAATTTTAAAAATAAATAAAAATAAATAAATATCTTAAGAGCTCTCCGAATGCATAGAGAACAAACAACTTTCCAAAATGTACAGGTGTATTTAGTTCAGGGGTCAGCAAACTTTTTCAGCACTGTCCCTCAGACCTTGTGGGGCGCCAGACTATATTTTGGGGGGGAAAATGAACGAATTCCTATGCCCCACAAATAACCCAGAGATGCATTTTAAATAAAAGGACACATTCTACTCATGTAAAAACACACTGATTCCCGGACCGTCCACGGGCCGGATTTAGAAGGCGATTGGGCCGCATCTGGCCCCCAGACCTTAGTTTGGGGACCCCTGACTTAGTTGCTAACCATTACCATTGCAATTAAACAACTTATCACATCTTCATTCATCCCTCCCAACTTAGTCTTCCGTCCTCCCTTCCCCTCCCCTTCAACACAACCCTTGGAATTTCAAACCCACCCTGAAAGGTTCAATTAAAACCTATGTATTTGTTATTGAATCTGTTACACATTCAGGCCTCTACATAAGCACAGCAAAGAAAGAAATCAGGAAAGCTCAAATGAGAGAGAGAAAAGCAGGGAGAGAAGGAAAGTAAAGCGGGGAAGAGAGAAAGCATCAAATGACTTTCAATAAAAAAACCTTTTCGTTCTGCATATACCCCATAAATCCTCTTTATTCCTCTCTTACATACTTCGATTTTGACATCACTGAAGGCTCATGAGATAAGCCAAGAGACAGTTCCACTAAGAGCCAAACAAATTTCTCGGGGACTGGAATGGGCAAGGGGGAAGACATAAACCCTTAAGTCCCCAATGAATGATTCGAAAGCCCCATGATGGGTTGAGGAGCTCCAAAAGAATTTTGACAAAACAGGCGGAAATATCCCGGGGGGGGGGGGTTGGGCAGTGAGAGGATGAGGTGTTCGGGCCTGCCAGAAAATAGCAAGGATTGTTCAAAGTGTTACATTAGAAACCTGGGCCGCACGTGGAATAATATGTTCTTTAATTTTAAAATAAACAAGCAAACACAATATACACAATAATTTCTGCTACATTGGGGGGTCTTCTGGCTGGGAAGGACAAACGTACATTTTAATGGCGAAGTGAGTTGCTCAGTGAGTCTCTCAGGATAGATGCACATGAGATGGAAGTGGGAAGATGCTCTTCAGGGTTCCAAGACGGTTAGAGTTTGTGAGAGTTCCAACTGCCACTCCCAGTCCCTCCAAGTGTCCCTATTTTCCAGGGACGTCCCTGATTTAGAGAAGCTGTTTCCCGGTTTCTGATTTTACCCCAGAATGTCCCGCTTTCCCTATTTTCATTGGAGAAATGTTGGAAGGTATGGAGCTATCCAATCCCCAAGCCGTATGAAGGCCATCCTGTATATGGAAGTTTAAAGGTAAAGGGTACCCCTGACCATTAGGTCCAGTCGTGGACGACTCTGGGGTTGCGGCGCTCATCTCGCTTTACTGGCCGAGGGAGCTGGCGTACAGCTTCCGGGTCATGTGGCCAGCATGACAAAGCCGCTTCTGGCGAACCAGAGCAGCGCACGGAAACGCCGTTTACCTTCCCTCCGGAGCGGTACCTATTTATCTACTTGCACTTTGACGTGCTTTTCGAACTGCTAGGTTGGCAGGAGCAGGGACCGAGCAACGGGAGCTCACCCCATCGCAGGGATTCGAACCGCCGACCTTCTGATCGGCAAGCCCTAGGCTCTGTGGTTTAACCCACAGTGCCATCCGTGTCCCTATAGGGAAGTTTATTTAATGTTTTATTATGTTTCCAAATATGTTGGAAGCTGCCCAGAGTGGCTGGGGCAACCCAGTCAGGTGTGTGGGGCACAAATAGTAAAATTATCATTGTGGAACGGGACTTTCCTATTTTCATGGGAGAAATGTTGGAGGGCTCAGCGCTTTCCGCAGAAGAAATCCAAGAAGTCATCTCTCAGTGCTTCTTGCTGGCTATCTTTCCTGACAGACCTTTGGGAGTAATGGCTTCCAAGCAAGGACAGCTACCAGAAGACAGCCTGGTCCTGATGTGGGCAGCACAGGAACTTTTTAAAGCAAAACAAACAAGATGGCAGGGTTGGGGAATGGAAAACTCTGACCCTTTCATAAAGTTCAGTAAGGTAAGTTAGCAACCTTCTCCCGAAAATTCAAAAGAAATATATTTTTGCTCTCTCACATATATATATATTTGGGGGGGGGCATGTAAGTATCATTTTGCTACCACCAACCAAAGTTTGAGAGCTAAAAAAAAATCTGCACAGCTCTAAAAATCACATTTTTGGCTAATAGGCAGGTAAGAAAAACCCTTCTCAGTTTTATGAACGCGACCCTTATATAACCCAAAGGTTATGTCAGAATATTGTCCCAGTTACTTGAAAAAGGTAGAGTGGCTGTCTGGAAACTGTTGGGAAAATGACTTTCTTTTGACCCAGGAGCAGCCTTTTTCTGCCACTTTCAAATCAGATAGAAGTTTAGAATTGCAAATAAATAATAATAATAATAATAATAATAATAATAATAATAATAATAATAAATTTATACCCTCCCCATCTGGCTGGGTTTCCTCAGCCACTCTGGGCGGCTCCCAATAGAAAATTAAAAACATGATACAACATCAAACATTTAAAAACTGCTCTACTTAAGGACTCCCACAGCCCTATAAAAACAAAATAGGAACTATAATGACGTACCTCATGGCTTGTGGAAAGCATCAGTCAGATTAGGAAATGTTTGATTCAGGTACAAGATGAGACTAAGAAATCAAAAGAGACACATCTCTTAATTTCTAAGATTCTGTTAACGTTTATGTAGATGCGGGAAATTTATTCCTTTGCCCCTCCCCCCCTCTCCAAAAGTATATTGAATTAATTAACATTATATCTCTGGCAATAGGCAAGAAATTCAGCTCTGGAAAACAGCAACCATGGTGCTTCATTGGAAACATATTGGTCACTGGAGGAACACAAAACCAAATTCAATAGATCATTAAAAACAAATGCATATTAAAAGTTTACTTCCCAGGGCTGGAAATGATGATCAGAAATGTACCCAGCGCCAGATTTACGTATAAGCTAAACAAGCTATAGCTTAGGGCCCCACTCTCTTGGGGGCCCCCAAAAAAATTTAAAGGAAAAAAAACTGGATGTACATTTCCAAAATATAAGATAAAAAACAAATAAAATAAAACCTACATACAGCAACAGTGTTTTGTGTTGTGTAGGCTCCTATGATGTAAGCCAGGCATAGGCAATGAGATAAATAGGTACCGCTCGGCAGGAAGGTAAATGGCGTTTCCGTGCGCTGCTCTGGTTTCGCCAGAAGCGGCTTAGTCATGCTGGCCACATGACCCGGAAGCTGTCTGCGGACAAACGCCAGCTCCCTTGGCCAGTAAAGCGAGATGAGCGCCGCAACCCCAGAGTCATCCGCGACCGGACCTAATGGTCAGGGATTCCTTTACCTTTACCTAAAGGTCGCTTTGAGGTGGGCTTTTCCCCCAGCCGGAACTCAGTTCTGGCACCTCTCAGGTGGGCGCCCTTGCTATTATAAGAGAACAAGGGAGGCGTCCGTGGTGGGTTCTGGCACCTCTTTCCCTAGAAAAATAGGAAATAATGATCCTCCAATGCTTTAATACTTTTAGTGAGGACAAAGGTGGCTGTCTGAAGACAAATATGTTTAGAACTAAGAGAAGGAGAAGGACTGAGGCAAAGGAGGAAACAAAGCACAGGAAGAATATGACTTAAGGAACCTTGAATTCGTTGTACAGAAAGGAATCTGTCCAGAGACCCAGAGCCAATCTCTGCTAAGAGCTAGCCTAAACAAACACTAGATCACATGCTACAAATGTTCTTGGTCTGAATGACTTCAGGCCGTAGGTGGGGGAATCACATGGTTGACTGTATTCCCACATTACCAGCAAAATCCCTGCATGATCCTGGGGGAAGAGATTTTCTTGCCTAAAAGAAAATCTCTCTAGCATTCTAGGCGCAAGATTGTTTATTTGTTTATATGCGAAGTCACGTGACCCACCACCTGCAGGTCGAAGTGGTGCACTCTCAGTACAGCTACTGTTTTGGAATAGAAGTTGCTCTTTTGCCCTGGTCCGTGGTACCCCATCCACTGGGATCACGTGGCTTCCGAAATCCCCTCGTGTGACCTTGCAAACAGTGGGACCGGGGAATGCGTTTAACCAGGGCAACGAGGTGAAGGGAGGATAATGCAGTCCTCGCAAACTGCAACATGCAAATGAGGCCAGAGGGATGGGAAAGATTTGCGGAGCAGGTTGGACGCAGGGCGATAGTTTCTCTCTGTCTTTGTGGAGAAGCATTTTATCGTATCCTGGCAATCTCTGGTTAGTGCTAGGTATATGATTTAATTGACAACAGACAGAAATCTAAACCTGACCTCTTACCACCCCCACCTCACCCCCGCTTTTTTAAAAAAAGGTTCTCTGTGGTGAAGGTCCATGAGGGTCAAAGGAGAGTTAAGGGGGAGATGGGAGCGAAATGATAGGTGCCATGTGGTTTTCAAATGTGAAACAGATTGGAGGTGAAACATTGGGATGAATACCACATACTAAGCCCCATTTGCATGACAATTTGTTGACCACGCACACTTTTCTGTCTTGCCACTACTTTGATGCATCGGAGAATAATAATAATAATAATAATAATAATAATAATAATAATAATAATAATAATATTGGGCGGCCTCCAACAAATATTAAAATACAATACGAAGTCACAGATTAAAAACTTCCCTAATGCGATATCACAACTCAGAAGAAGAAAATTAAATATACACAATCAGTTAAAACTGGTGGCACTGTTCCTTCTCTGGCATATTTTGTTGTTGTTTAGTCGTGTCCGACTCTTCGTGACCCCATGGACCAGAGCACGCCAGGCACTCCTGTCTTCCACTGCCTCCCGCAGTTTGGTCAGACTCATGTTGGTAGCTTCGAGAACACTGTCCAACCATCTCGTCCTCTGTCGTCCCCTTCTCCTTGTGCCCTCCATCTTTCCCAACATCAGGGTCTTTTCCAGGGAGTCTTCTCTTCTCATGAGGTGGCCAAAGTACTGGAGCCTCAACTTCAGGATCTGTCCTTCCAGTGAGCACTCAGGGCTGATTTCTTTAAGTTTGATCTTTTTGCAGTCCATGGGACTCTCAAGAGTCTCCTCCAGCACCATAATTCAAAAGCATCAATTCTTCGGCGATCAGTCTTCTTTATGGTCCAGCTCTCACTTCCATACATTACTACTGGGAAAACCATAGCTTTAACTATACGGACCTTTGTCGGCAAGGTGATGTCTCTGCTTTTTAAGATGCTGTCTAGGTTTGTCATTGCTTTCCTCCCAAGAAGCAGGCGTCTTTTAATTTCGTGACTGCTGTCACCATCTGCAGTGATCATGGAACCCAAGAAAGTAAAATCTCTCACTGCCTCCATTTCTTCCCCTTCTATTTGCCAGGAGGTGATGGGACCAGTGGCCATGATCTTAGTTTTTTTGATGTTGAGCTTCAGACCATATTTTGCGCTCTCCTCTTTCACCCTCATTAAAAGGTTCTTTAATTCCTCCTCACTTTCTGCCATCAAAGTTGTGTCATCTGCATATCTGAGGTTGTTGATATTTCTTCCGGCAATCTTAATTCCAGCTTGGGATTCATCCAGTCCAGCTTTTTGCACGATGAATTCTGCATATAAGTTAAATAAGCAGGGAGACCATATACTTCACTATAAACATTGACAACTCTTGGCTCTGCTTACAGTTCCCCACAAAATGCCCACTGTAGTTGTTGACCAAGGGAAAACCGGAAACGAGAAAATAAAACCAATTAAGACAGGGGTGAATGTTTTAAATAGGTCGATCCTCTGCATTGTAGCAAGCTGACTTGACACAAATGAGGTTTATCCAGAACTCATTATAAATGCTTATTCACGTTAATGAAGGGTGGCCGAGAACTTAACATTTTAGAGCACAAGCCTAAGCGTGTCTACTCAGAAGTAACGTGGGATTTTCTCCTAGGCAAGTGCATGTAGATTTGTGAGATTTATGTTACGGAAGCCGCCGATCGAAGAGTGTGAAATGTGAACATTACATTTCTAGGAGCGAGCAGAACTTAGACCAAGCAAAGAACAACAGCCACAAAAATCTGTAGGTATTGCAGGCGGGCTGGAGGTTGCAGCTCTCAAAACTCCTCTGGGATCAAGCCAACCTTTCATGACTGAAAATGTGTCTGCTTGCCTGCTTTTTTTTTTTTCTTTACAGGCTGGAGTAGCAACGAACAAAGAACTGGCCTGTTCCCAATCATGATAGAAGCCAGCCCTGGATGCATGAACCTTTTCAACTACTGTAGGAATACGAACCCCTGTCTCTCTTTTCCTCGTCCCCTAGATAAACATTTTATCCAGCGGTACCAATTATGCACCCCAGAAATGCTTCTTTCAAAGAAACGCCCATTGTCTGGTGAGTTTGTCTCCCTACCCAGATCTTTCCATCGCTCCCTTGTCCCTCGTTGCTTGTTATTCCCCCCCCTCTTTCTCCCCCCTTCCCCCCTCTCTCAAAGCTTTGAAACATGTTGTTTCCAGATGTAGGCCCCAAGTGCCCTGTCAAGAGCTTCCTGTCCTGTTGAGTTCAGAGCGGATGGAATTACACAAGACTTGGCTGAAAGAATCCAATCCTCCATCTCCTTAATTAAACCCTGGGATTGTACAGAGGCTGCCCTATTCCTGGCAAGGACCCTCTCGCACCCCCACCCCGCAACGTAGTAAACGAGCGACTCATTAAAACCATGACATCCCCGCTGACGAGGTGTTCGAAACAAACATTTTCCCCTCGACAAATAATACGGCCGACCTAACCAATTAACTCTGCAGAGCGGCCATTGAGGGCAGCTCAATGTTTGCACCCTTTCTGACTCAATGGTGGTGTAGTGGTTAAGTGTGGTAGACTCGTAATCTGGGGAACCGGGTTTGTGTCTCCACTCCTCCACATGCAGCTGCTGGGTGACCTTGGGCTAGTCACACTTCTTTGAAGTCTCTCAGCCCCACTCACCTCACAGAGTGTTTGTTGTGGGGGAGGAAGGGAAAGGAGAATGTTAGCCGCTTTGAGACTCCTTCGGGTAGTGAAAAGCGGGATATCAAATCCAAACTCTTCTCTTCTTCTTCTTCTTCTTCTTCTTCTTCTTCTTCTTCTTCTTCTTCTATGGCAGGACCCTAAGGTAGAGACCCTGAATAATAATAATTGATTACTTATACCCCGCCCATCTGGCCTGGCCTCCCCAGCCACTCTGGGCGGCTCCCAACAGAATATTGAAAACACAATAAAACATCAAACATTAAAAACTTCCCTAAACAGGGCTGCCTTCAGGATGTCTTCTAAAAGTCAGGTAGTTGTTTATTTCCTTGACATCTGATGGGAGGGCGTTCCACAGGGAACCACTTGGGCGCCACTACCGAGAAGGCCCTCGGGTGCCACTACTGAGAAGGCCGTCTGCCTGGTTCCCTGCCACCTGACTTCTCGCAGTGAAGGAACCAGCAGAAGACCCTCGAAGGAGGACCTCGGTGTCCGGGCTGAACGATGGGGGTGGAGATGCTGGGCCAAGGCCATTTAGGGCTTTAAAGGTTAGCACCAACACTTTGAATTGTGCTCAGAAATGCAATGGGAGCCAATGTAGGTCTTTCGGGACTGGTGTTATATGATCTCAGCGGCCGCTCCCAGTCACCAGTCTAGCTGCCACATTCTGGATTAGTTGTAGTTTCCGGGTCACCTTCAAAGGTAGCCCCACATAGAGCGCATTGCAGTAGTCCAAGCGGGAGATAACCAGAGCATGCACCAGACAGTCCGTGGGCAGGTAGGGTCTCAGCCTGCGTACCAGATGGAGCTGGTAGACAGCTGCCCTGGACACAGAATTGACCTGTGCCTCCATGGACAGCTGTGAGTCCAAAATGACTCCCAGGCTGCACACCTGGTCCTTCAGGGGCACAGTTACCCATTCAGGACCAGGGAGTCCCCCACACCTGCCCGCCCCCTGTCCCCCCAAAACAGTACTTCTGTCTTGTCAGGATTCAACCTCAATCTGTTGGCTGCCATCCATCCTCCAACCGCCTCCAGAATAATAGGAGGCTTGATAGACCTTATGTTGTTGTGCCTTTTTCACAAGACAGCAATATCTTGCTGGGTAACCAAAGTAGATTCAGACAGCATTTTCCCCCAGGGACATAAACCCATGTGGCGGAAAGGTGTCTAAAATTTGCACGTGCTGGTTTACATGTATAGAGATGCCTCTGGGAATTTAAGACTGTGTGTGACAGGGGTGATGCCAGCCACCCTTTAACAACATTTGGAAAAGCCCTGTTAACTTTTAAAAGGTGGAGCGGGGGAGACAGATGCAGATGACCTGGGCCCCTCTGAGCCATCGCCTAACGACACCACTGATTTCTCATGCTAAACACCTTTTGGATAGTTTTATGAGGCCAAAATTAAGTGTGTGTGTGTGTGTGTGTGTGTGTGTGTGTGTGTGTGTGTTGTTGTAGTCAAGCAAGCCAATCATAGAATCATAGAATCATAGAGTTGGAAGAGACCACAAGGACCACCCAGTCCAACCCCCTGCCAAGCAGTGTAGTGTTACAAAAGTTGGGTACCTCCTGGTGCCCCCAAAATAGGCTAGGTGGTGCCGGTCAGGAGAACCCCCATAACTTTGGGGAGGATGGGGGGGGCTATCATTCTGTCTGGCTTCACAACCCCTCTGGTATAAATTCAGAACTCAATTCAGGTGTGGGTGAGGGATCCCAAAACCCTCTACCCCGGAAAAGTGGGGTGTTTAAATCGCCCATAGACTATAATAGAGCAAAGCCACATCACAGGAATGTTTTGGCAACTTAAACGCTCTGAGCTCTGGGAAATGGATGTGGGCAGGAGGGTCCTTTTGCACAGACAGGCGGAGTCCCCCAACCCCCAGGCGACCCCAGAGCAGAATAATGACACAAGACAACGTGCTATGGGATTAAAATTGGCCACAACTTTATTAAGATTCAGATGTAGGGAGACCTTGGCTCAGGCATGGGCGTTTATCCTTCCCAGCCCCCAGCCAGGGATCTGGGAAACTTCAGGGTTATCCAGAATGTGTGGGGATTGGGCTGGCTCTGGAGAACATATGTTCAAGCAGAGAGCCCGCCCCCCATTCGCCGTCGCTGGAGGGGGAGGGCAATGACAACTTCTCGGCATATGGCCAATGCCTCCCCCCAGACCCCTTTAATGGGAACCCTGATATCGCAGCCACACTGGGGGCATGGGGTCACCGCCAGGAAGATGACTAAAGGTTTCTGCCCAAGGCCTGAAACCGCCAAAGTTATGACGTTTTGCTACGGGAAAGGCGAAACCTGCCAATGCAGGGAAATTCCTTTCCAGCCCTTCAACAGCGGCCTTGACATAGCAGCGCCTGCGTACCTGTGGAGAAGAGGTTAACCTGCAAAATTAAGAGTTAATTGAGGGAGTGGAGGGTGGGAGAAGCTCTGGAGCCCGACTGCTGTTTCCCCAGGTAAGCTACGCCTTCTATTGTGTGGGCTGGATGGTCCCTCCCCTTACCTGGCCAATCCCCCTGGCAACGCTCCCCCAGGCGGGAATGGACGCTGGCTGAGGTAGGCGGGGACCACTGGTATCCAGCCTGGGGAAGGCAATGCCAGCCCAAACTGGCAGGAGCCACTCTGGGATCCAAGGGGGCTGCGCGCGACCACGCAAAAGTCACTCCCCATTTAATGTGGGGAACAGTCATTGCCCTAGCAGCTTGGCCCCTATTGAAAGTAGAAAGTAACAAAAATAACATGAAACGAATAAAATAAACAGAAACAAACGAGCAATGAACTAAACGCGATTTTACCAAACAAACTAAACCATTTCCCCCTTTGATATCGGAAATGAATGGAGTAACAGACACATGCTGGGAGACCAGCTGGGAAGGGAAAAAAGACTCTGAGCCCCATACCAGTTTCTCCCGGGATTTGCAGCTTATGCATGTGTGAGAATAGGTTGCCCGTTTGATTTTTAAATGTTTTGAGAGCTGCTTTTGCAGCCCCTGTTAAAGGCAAGAAGGTGAGATAATAATTTCACTAAATAAATAAATAGAGTGGGATTCACTTAAGGCGTCCCATCAGCGGAAGCACTGTGCAAAGTTTTGTGCTTGTGCAACGAGGATTCCCGCTTCGGCAGTGTCGCCAAAATTGACTGGGTGGTGGTGGTCAAGGGAACCCCCGGAACAGCATATTGGGGGGAGGATGGGGGGGCATCATTCTGCCTGGCAAGCTGAAATCCTTGCGCTGATGGAACTTGGCGTGACATTGAATTCCTTCCATAATCTCCACATTTCTGCCTTTTCATAGAAACCAACTGAAACGTTTACATAGCTTCTACAATTTGTCCAGGCTTTGACTCGAATGCAGTTGTGAAGGAGAGGAAGTTTCTGAGTTAGAGAGCAGCCATTGGGAATGTCTATCAATGCATGTCTTTGTGAGTATAATATTATATAGAGGACTTTATCCAGAAGTCAGATGTGTTGCCTTTGAAAATGGCAACCAAGAACTGATCTTAATGATCTAAGAAAATAATAAAAACCAATGATCCTTGGTTTTTATTATTTTCAAATCTTTGTGCATTGTGGCTGCTTCTAGTTTAATTAAGCGTTTTTCATTAGATATCTGAAGCTCTAGAATTGTTATTATAATACATTCTAAGTTTTTAAACTTCATTATGTGTGATTGAGCAATTGTTGAATAAATATTAGATAATTACCTTTTAAAGGCATTAGGTGCATTGTATAAACCTCTTTCATGCCCAGTAAGTGTGGGATGCCTTTGCCCGGTGGCACTGTGGCCCATAAAGGTAAAGGTAAAGGGGCCTCTGACCATTAGGTCCAGTCATGGACGACTCTGGGGTTGCGGCGCTCATCTCACTTTATTGGCCGAGGGAGCTGGCATACAGCTTCCAGGTCATGTGGCCAGCATGACTAAGCCGCTTCTGGCGAACCAGAGCAGCGCACGGAAACGCCGTTTACCTTCCCGCCGGAGCAGTACCTATTTATCTACTTGCACTTTGACGTGCTTTCGAACTGCTAGGTTGGCAGGAGCAGGGACCGAGCAACGGGAGCTCACCCGTCGCGGGGATTCGAACCGCCGACCTTCTGATCGGCAAGCCCTAGGCTCTGTGGTTTAACCCACAGCGCCACCCGCCATAGACTGCAGCAAAATACTGGGCAAGGTTTTGCCCAGTATCTTCTCTGTGTGATGGGCTCATGGGAAAAAGCTGTCCCATGAGCCCTTGCAAAGGGGAGGTGAAAGCCTATATAAGGCTGCTTCCCCTAGAACTCAGAGCTATTTTGCTTGAGAGCTTCCTGCCTTCCCACCCACAGGATAGAGGCTTCATTGAGCAATTTTGGGTCGCTGGTTGACAGGGCAGGAAAGGATTTCCCCGCCCTCTCAACCTCATTGGGGTCCCCCCCACCTTTCCCTCAGTAAAATTATGGCCTTCCTTTGTTAGGCGAATAACGTTTGTATGAGGGCGGAAATCGTATTGGGCGGGATCAACATAGTATGGGGGCCCCCATAAGGGACCTGAGAAGAGGATTGACCACAGCACCCCCAAGCTTGACGAATCGGGCTGGTAGGAATCTGCACCCAGGTCGTCCGGTGAGAGCTTGCTTGCTTGGCTTGCATCACGGCAAGGTTCAACACTGGTCGACTCCCATCGCACAAGCTTGAAGCGTTCCAAACCCAGTGGATCCATTCCATCAACATGGGGCTTCTGGAATGATCAACTGATCCTGGCTCCAATGCCATGAGAACCCTTGCCCTACCTGCTGTTGCCAATGAAGATCCAGCCTGATTTTACTCTATCACTGTTATACAGTCTGCTTATTTTGCTGCTCTCGTGGGTCACGTAATGTGTCTGCCTGGGCAAATAAGGATGCTGTCCCTTTGGGGGCACTTATGAGATCTGTTTCTCTGGGTTTTTTGCATGCCAGAAATGGTTTAAGCTCGCTATTTTGCTGTTTTGCAGCTGATATTTGTGTTTTAACCTTTTATTAAAACTGTAAGTAACCTATCCAGAGATCAATGTAGTTGATGGTGACATATGACTGTTGTAAATAAATCAATATACCGGTAACCACATATGATGGGGACTGATGGGAAAGGAAGTGATCCCTAAAGCACGAAGGCCTCGATCCATTTAGGATTCTGTGTTGCTACGACCTGTTTTGCAACATAGCAACTTCAAAAGTTGCCTTTGAGTATTTTGTTGTGCAGACATCTATGCTCCATACAGAAGGAAATGTACAGAATGTTCCTCCGCGATTATTGTTCCACTAGGAAATCATTCACAGTAATACCCTGCAAGCAGAGTAATTACTATTTACAATGATCTGATAAAGATGCACCGATCTTATATTTTCCATTAGTACTGGACTATAGTAATTTCCTGTCTTTTTATAGTGTAGGCACTTGGGATTCCAACTCATTCCCAGAACTCTAAAACCATGAGCAGTGAAGAAGAAAAACACCCTTTTCTCTAGGATAGATGGTGGCTCACACTTCATCACAGGAAATTCCAGGGCGATGGAAGCAGGCCATTATAAAGCTTGGCTACTCAGTCCCAAAATTCTAGACTCAGCAGTGCCCTGGAAAAGGTTGGGAAATAACTGGGGAATACCAGTTAATCCTGAAGTCCCACGTGCGTGGGGAACTACAAAGAAGAAATGGCTGGCTGCCTGAATTCAAGAAAGCATGCAGGGCTTGACTCACTCTTTAGCCCAAACAGCCCCCAGCTGAGTATAAAACACAGATCTATGCAGCAAGGCACGAGAAATATAGATTGTTAGACCTTTAACGTCCCAGTGTTAAGCGCTTAAAACGCTGCTCCCCCCGCCTTTACTCATCTCAAATAGATCACAAACTTAAGTAAGTTTAAATGCTTTACTTACACTAGTCACAGACATCTCACTCATATATCATTCAAGGTTTACAGCAGAAATAATAATAATAATAATAATAATAATAATAATAATAATAATAATAATTTATTTATACCCCGCCCATCTGGCTGGGTCTCCCCGGCCACTCTGGGCGGCTTCCAACAAATATTAAAATACAATACAAAGTCACAGATTAAAAACTTCCCTAAACAGGGCTGCCTTCAGGTATTTTCTAAATGTCAGGTAGTTGTTTATCTCTTGACCTCTGATGGGAGGGCGTTCCACAGGGCGGGCGCCACTACCGAGAAGGCCCTCTGCCTGGTTCCCTGTAGCTTTGCTTCTCGCAGTGAGGGAACCGCCAGAAGGCCCTCGGTGCTGGATCTCAGTGTCCGGGCTGAACGGTGGGGGTGGAGACGCTCCTTCGGGTATACAGACAAGGTATTCTTGGTTACATAATGCAGAAGTTGGTCTCAGGCACGTCTGGAGTCCCAGCCGTGTGCTCAGCTTACACGGTTCAAAATGCGGGGGGGGGGGATGAGAGAGGAACTGGAAACAAACAATACTTCCTCCCTAAAGGTAAGGCACCTAGCTGTGTCTTCTTTAGCAATTCACAGCTCTGTGGTCCTAAAACCCTTTCTTATTGGCAATTATGCACAGTTGTGTTTGACTGCATAAAATCTCCCACAGAAAGGGGACGTGAAAAGCCATCAACAAAATCAATCCTAAGGGATGGGATGAGACTGATCTATCAATCTTACATAGAAGACAACGGGAGTGAATGAAGCGGCAGATCTTCCTTTCTGCCACCCATTTTCTCACTCAGTGGCTCCTAGATGAAAGATGCCCACGGGGCTGCCATTTCAACAGTCCTTGTGTTATAAGTAACCGAAATCCCACTGTTGGGAGTTGGCTATGAATTATCCACAAATAAGCTTAAATGTGACTGAACACCAGTTTTTGTTTATTTTGAGGATGGGAGAATTCTGTGAAAACAAAGAGATCAGAAGACAGGACTGGATTGCAATTTCCAAACTGGTTGATTTCCGTTTAAATGGGAAGTTAAAATCCCACTGTCCCGAGGGGAATAAGATCTAAAACGCTAAAGGTTCAGAGTTACCTCCCTTTGTGATGGTTTTGAGCTTTCCCACAGGTAGTGATTACCAGTGACTCAGTAGACAGAGGCCTCCGGTCTGAATTCTTTATTACATGTTACTCAAGCAGTCCAAACAAACTCATCAGTTCTGGTAATATTACCTCTTCTGAAGAACTAAGCTTTTGGAATCATGCAAATTGAGGCTTTTAAGACAGATCAACAGACCCTTCCTTCTGAGTAGGATTTCTTCTTTCAGAGTGCTGTTTTTATTCATTAATTTCCAACTACAATCACATATTATAGGGATCAGAGGGGGGAGACATCTGAGTACACATCATATCCAAGTAATTTAAGAAGCAAATTGTTCCGCCCATCTATAAAACTCAGCATATATTGTCACGTGTATAAGAACCTTCAAGACAAGCTTTCTCTTTATTTCTTGGGAAATGGGGTATTTGAAGTCAAACCTATTTTAATTGGAAAGGAAGAGTATCAACATGTTGTTGTCGTTCAGTCGTGTCCGACTCTTCGTGACCCCATGGACCAGAGCACGCCAGGCACGCCTATCCTTCACTGCCTCTCGCAGTTTGGCCAAACTCATGTTAGTAGCTTCGAGAACACTGTCCAACCATCTCATCCTCTGTCGTCCCCTTCTCCTTGTGCCCTCCATGTATCAACATGGGTTTGCATCAATAGGAAATAGAGAGCAAAGGAGTGTCATAGAGCTTCATTATGCTGATGACAACATAGTGTGTGAACACTCAGAGGATGACCTCCAAACCATCCTAAATATCTTCACAGAAGCTTACGAAAAGCTTGGCCTATCGCTCAGCATCCAAAAAACCAAAGTGCTGCACCAACGAGTACAAAATAACCCCTCTGCACCGCCACAAATCCAACTCAATGGTGTAACTTTGGAAAGTGTTGATCACTTCTCCTACCTGGGCAGTTATATTTCCACAAGGGCCGACAATGATGCTGAAATCCAGCACTGCCTGAGCTCTGCGAGTGTGGCTTTCTCCCGATTGAAGTGCAGAGTGTTGGAGGACTGGGACATTTGCAGGGAAACGAAAATGCTTGCTTACAAAGCTGTTGTACTATTAATTTCACTGTGCACTTGTGAAACAAGGACCACTTACAAACACGATCTCCAACTCCTCGAAAGATTTCATCAAAGGTGTTTCTGAAAAATTCTACACATCACTTGGGAAGACAGGCGAACTAATGCCAGTGTACTGGAAGAAGCAAAGATCACCAGTGTCAAAGCAATGATTCTTCAACATCAACTTTGTTGGACTGGTCATGTTGTTCAGATGCCTGATTATCATCTTCCAAAGCAACTACTCTATTCCTAACCTAAGAATGGAAAGTGGTGATGCCGATGGACAGCAAAAGAGGTTTAAAGACACTCTCAAGGCAAATCTTTAAAAATGTAGTATAAACATCAACAACTGGGAAACACTGGCCTGTGAGCACTCCACTTGGAGAACAGCCTTTACCAAAGGTGTCATAGACTTTGGAGATGCTCAAACTCAGGATGAAAGGGAGAAACATGCTAAGAGGAAGGCACATTTGGCAAATCCTCATTGTGATCAACTCCTGCCCAGAAACTTATGTTCCCACTGTGAAAGGACGTGTGAATCCAGAATTGGCCTCCACAGTCACTTTCGGACTCACTGTTAAAACTGTGTTCATGGAAGACAATCTTCCTCGTCTATGAGTGATGAAGAAGAAGAAGAAGAAGAAGAAGAAGAAGAAGAAGAAGAAGAAGAAGAAGAAGAAGAAGAACCCAAGAGGTTAGCACTGGTGATTTGGGTGCAACTCTAGCAGGGACTTGGAATGAATAGCGAGAGCGTATGCTTTGAACATACTCAAACCCCACAATATTTTGTTACCTTCTTTCCTGTAGTTCAGCATTACGTACTTCTGGTTGTAAGGTAGAACAGTGAACCAGGAGTTTCCTGTGCAGACATTCCTTTAGACAAGATTTATAGGGTCTGGTTTTCCTGCTTTCAATCATTCATTTCCTTTCTAAAGGGCCCATTCCCCTTCCTTGTCAGTTGCTTAAATTAGGGCCAGTTTGTGCCCTAATATAACACTGCTTTTCTCCTCTTGTCTGTGACCTGAGTGTTTCAGTGCTGTTTTCTTTCCTGAGTCAGGAAGAAAGGGGCAGCTGGTTGCTGCCTTCCACTCATCGCTGTTATTTAACATACAGTATGTTTGCTTTCCTTCCACAGCTGCCGTTCTTTTCTGCCTTCCACACCATCCTGCATTCAGTCTCTGGCACCTTTGCTGGGAGCCAAGTCCTGCTCATTTGCATGTGTGCAGCTCCATAGAGCTTTGAGATTTCCCAGGCATCCAAAGAATTTCTTGGTGTATCTCCGCCATAATTTATTTTGCTGCGCAGCCTCATCCCATGAACACATATTATTGGCACCCTTGGTTGGAAACAAACAAACAAACCTTGCTGCAGAAAGACTAACAATTTCATTTTAGGACCATACGTTTGGTTGAGATGAAACCACTAGCTACAAGGTATAAAGTCAATTTATCAGGATTATCCTGGCTTCAGCTAACCTCACATTCCACCAGTTGTGCAATGCTGCCTTTGTGCTGGTTCACAGCACACGTGTATGTTCTCACTGTGGTGCTAAGTGGATCATCCATGCCATGGATTCATGTTCCCAGGGTTGGCCTTGGATAGACAAATGTGGTCACAGGTGCAGGTAAAGTGCCCCTTTGCCATTTGACCAACTTTTAAATGCCTTTGTTTTTATTGTATTTGTAGCCCATTTTACAGCTTAGATGCACGATCCCAACCCCACCCCCTCTGTCATATAAGACAATAAATTTGAATCAATGGATTTGATAATAACCATTCACATATGTGCGGTTTGATGGATAAGAACATGTGTTTTGAATTTTCTCATGGAGAAAAAGAAATGAAGAAACTTGAACATAATGCTGGCCTCTCAGAGCAGTCTTGCCAGTTTTCAAGTGAAGATGCTGTCGTGGTTGCAACTACTTAGTTGAATCACTAGCTGCTTATTATTATTATTAATTATTATTAATTATTATTATTATTAATTATTTTATTTATCTGGGTTGTATGTCGCCCATCTGCAGACTGGGTACGGTGTGCCTGACCCAGCTGTTGCCACTGAGAAAAGAAAGCTGCGTGCCTTTCCCCCACCCTTCTCCTGTGCTCCCAAGGAAGGAATGGACGTTCCCCTCACAGATTTTGCGTGGTCGCGATATTAAAGCCCCTGGCAACAGGTTGATAGATACTCCAGCAGACGATGACCGTCAGTACACACAAATGAAATACGGTTGCCTGACTTTTAGACCTGGAGCTGTTGCACTGAGAAAAGAAAGCTGGAGAGGCCTTTCCCCCACCCTTCTCCTGTGTCTTCCTCATCCAAGATCCAGAACCCTGGCTGGGGGGCTGGGAAGAAAGGCAGGAACTGAATATTAATAAAGTTGTGGCCAATTTAATCCCATAGAAGTTGTCACGTGTCGTTATTCCTCAGGGGACTTTGATTCCTTTTGAAAATGATGGGGTACGTGGAACTGACAAGATTAACGGCAAAGATTGGAGACAGAAATGATGAGACATTCCTTGAGGACTGGAGACCTTTTATTGAGTATTTAAAGAACTACGATAGTGAGATGAAAACACGAGCAGGGCTTGAAATACGAGCAACAGCATGAATCATTGACAAATAGGTTATAATGGATGCGTTGAATAGTATGTGAGAAATATGCAGCATTCAGAGGTAAATATGGAAACCATTGAAGGGGGGGCGGGAAGTCAATGGATAATAATAATTTAATAATTTATTATTTATACCCCTGCCCATCTGGCTGGGTTCCCCCAGCCACCCTGGGCAGCTTCCAACACAATACCAGCAACAAGTATAAAAAAGTGATAAAATATCAAACATCAAAACTTTTCTAAATACAGTCGTACCTCGAGTTACGTCCGCTTTGGCTTACGTATTTTCAGGTTACGTACTCCAGTACCCCGGAAGTGTTTTTTGGTGCGCGGACGATTCAGCGCATGTCTGCGTGGTCTGTGCATGTGCAGAAGCGTTCTGCGCAGAAGCGTGATATCGTGCTTCGCGCATGCGCAAAATGAACGCTCAGGTTACATACTTTTCGGGGTCTGAACGGCGCCCCGGAACGGATCGGGTATGTAACCTGAGGTACCACTGTAATAATAAATCTGCTTAAGCCTTACCCTCGCTGTGTCTGCTTCCTTTCCTTTGGGGAGTTCCAGGAAGAACTTGGCATCATTTTATGCAACACTGGAGGCTGGACAAAGGTAGGAGGTGGGGAGGGAAAGGTGGGCACACAGGCAAGGAGGTGGCAGCAGGGGGGGTTACAGAGTCAGTGGGGTGGGGGTGCCCCAAATTAATGGGGAATAGGGGGCAGGAAAGAAGGGGTGGAGAAGACATAACCTGAAGGGTAGGAGGAGGGGAAGGGTTCGATCTTTGGACATTCTTTATAATCTTCCTCCGGTGGCTAATAATAATAATAATAATAATAATAATAATAATAATAATTTATTTGTATCCGCTTGGCTTCCCCACTACTCTGAAGTGAGCTCCCAATCGAGTGTTAATACAGCATTCTGCCTTCAGATGTCTTTTAAACAATAATAGCTGCTTATTTCCTTGACTGTGAGGTGAGTGTTCCACAGGGCTGAGAGCCACTTCAGAGAAGGCCCTCTGACTGGTTCCCAAGGTCACCCACAGCTGCAATGGGAGAAGCCCTCGGAGATGCGAACCTCGGTCCATCCAGAACAATGGGGGTGGAGACGCTCCTTCAGGTCTACAGCACCTGGTGCTACGACTTCTTCTCTTCATTGCTTTCGAAGGAGACCTCCTCCTGGGCCTTAACAGTTGTTCCCATACTGCAGGGTCTACTTTTCTCCTCTCCCTTTTCTCTGGCTGAGGGACTGGTGACTCTTCCCCTATTTGGAACTCATTTTTTCAACTTTTCCTCCTTTCTTCTTATTTCCATAGTTTTCATCTCAAACAAGAGATTCGTTTTCTTCACTTCCATTTCAAATATTTCTTCCTCTGTAATAATTGGATTGTATGGTCTTCTTGAAATTCTTTGTGGTCTTATAGTTGCTGGTTTCTCCAGTGATAGTGGTCTGGTAGGTATATATGAAATTTTTGTACATATAAAACATAAAGATTTCTTACATTAAAGTACCGAGTTCTTTCGAGCCCTTCGACATCCCTCCCTCAATAAGTTCCTTCTTTAAGTCCCTGTGTCCGTGGGATTACTGCGCAGTGCCCACGGACAGCCGTTACTGGAGCGCATCTTTTACTAGGGCCAGTTTGACCACATATGTTCTAGCGCCCGTTAATTTAACGGGGTTAATGTACTAGTATAACCATAATTATCATTAAAACAATTCCACATTGTAAATGTCCTTACATCCCTGCCAAAGATTTTAACAGTTTACAGTGGTCTTTTAAGTAAATTACAAATTTACTCCAGTCTTTAGAAAATACTTGATGTTCCTGGTTTTGGATCTTCCCTATAAATTTTGCCATTTCCGCATATTCCCATCAATTTCGTCTGCCATTCTTCTTTTGATGGTATTTCTCCTTCCTTCCATCTCTGGGCTAGTAGCATTTTCGCTGCCGCTGTTGCATACATAAAATGTCTTTTATCTTCTCTTGGAAACTCTTCACCTATAATGCCTAGTAAAAAGGCTTCCGGTTTTTTGACAAATGTATTTTTAAACGTTTTCTTTAATTCATTATATATCATTTCCCAGAAAGTCTTTACCAATGTACATGTCCACCATATATGGTAAAAATTGTCCTCTTTCTCTTTACATTTCCAAAACAATTTAGAACCTGTTTTATACATTTTAGCAATTCTACTTGGTGTTAGATACCAACAATACATCATTTTCAGCAAACAGCATGCAGTAAATTTTATTTCCTCTTTCCATAATTTCCCCCAAGATGAAAGTTGGATATTATAGCCAAAGTTTCTAGCCCAGTGTATCACCGCTGCCTTCACTTCTTCATCTTCTGTATGCCATTCTAAAAGTAATTTGTACATTTTTGATAAGACTTTCACATTGTTTTCCTACAGATCAATATCAAACCTTGATTTCGTTGTGTCAAAACCTTTCTTTCTGTCTGCCTTAAAAACATCATTTAATTGGTGATACTGCAACCAATCCATTAACAATTCTCTAATATCCTCATTTTTTCCCAGTTTCAATTGGTCTCCTGCCTCTTTTATTGAAGGGCATTCTCTACAAAAGAAAACAACACGCTTATGTGGCTGGCTGAACAAATCCAGCTGAAGAAAGGTCTACGTTGAAATTTGCAAAGGTTTTTTTATGGGTGAAAAATCAATAAGATTTACTGGTATTTTAATTTTTTTAAGGAATTAGAATAAGGAAAACGTCTATTCTGGCAAAAGCGCAGCGTGACAGCAACGGGGAATTTAGATGTGAGGCCTTTGCGTTCAGCCTCCTCCCAAGGGGATGAAGGAACTGCGCCAGTTCACGGCCTTCTGTAGCTCATCGTGTTATGAAATGCAAATTGGCAGAGGTGATGAAGAAAAAGACTGACACGCTGGCAGGACTCTCCTTGTTCGTACCACTTCTCCTCCCTTCCACCGTTCTTTTTCCGTTCTCTCTGCAGAAATGATTCCCCACCCCCTCCCCAGCCGCATGTCTGGAGGTACCTTTCCTCTTTCGTTTGACCAAAGGGCTTGCGGCATTATTCATATCCCAGAAAGGCAGGAGAGGGAGGGAAGAGGTTGGAACATCTGGATTGCAGGGTGTCTGTCTTGCAGCACGGGCCTTTGAAGAGGGAAACATTCTGTTTTCATTTCTCCCCCCCCCCATGGCGTCATGTGACGTGCTGCTCTTTGTTAAACTTTCTAGCTTCTCTATTGGCTGAAAGTGTTGTTTCACTTGGAGGTGGAGAGGTACAACCTCGAGGGGCAGCCGTGGGCCATTTGGTTAGAAAACTAAAACAAAGAGCTTCAGCCGATGGTTTTCTAGGGTCCAGACCCAGATGTGAGACTGTCGCAGATGCAAAGCACAAACACAGAAACCCCTAAGATACACTTAGCATCTCATCAGAAAATAAATCAAGTGTAGGAAGGGAAGGGGGAAAGACATTTGTAAGGCTATCGAGCAAAAACCTGAACGCTTGAGTTAGGAAAAAGATATGAATGTGAACCAGATATTCGCCATAAAATGTCTTAACGTGTTATGAATTATCACCGTCTATCGAATGCAAATGCACAAACCAAGCAAAGTTAAGCACTTTTAAGGGCCTTTGAGTTCAACAGCAGGAATCTAAGCACTTTTGAAACTTCTGTTTAAATCATTGGACTTCAAGGTACTTAACTTTAATTGGATTGTGTCGGTAGTCAAGAATCCTATGTAAGGAAATAGGCTGGTTTAGTTATGCAGGATTCATGACTCATTTTAACTCTTACAAATTCCATGAGTCACTCCATTAAGACCAGTTGATTAGTAACAGACAAAAGCATTAGTCAGACATGTGGCTATTAATTTCTGGTCATTAAAATTGATTAGTAACAGACAAAAGCATTAGTCAGTACACATGTGGCTATTAATTTCTGGTCATTAAAATGTGTCATATTGCTTAAATGTGTGTGTATCAGTCATCTGAATAGTGTGCCACGATGTCGAATATGTCAGATGAGTGGCACTGGTGTTTGATGATGTTTGATTCTCATTGTGGGTTGGTTGCAAAACTGGACTTAAAAAAAAAGTCTGCTTTTCACGGTGTGAATTTGTCCTCATTCCTTTTTATTTATAAGAGACATTTTGATCACGACACAGAAATTTACATTTTACCCTATCACTGTCATCATTGGCATCATTTATTAGACTTGCTAGCCTCTTGTATTGTAGAGGTCTCCAGGTGACTTAAGCATCATACTAGTCCTTATGAAGTCTAGAAAAAGAAGAGTTTGGATTTGATACCCCGCTTTATCACTACCCGAAGGAGTCTCAAAGCGGCTAACATTCTCCTTTCCCTTCCTCCCCCACAACAAACACTCTGTGAGGTGAGTGGGGCTGAGAGACTTCAGAGAAGTGTGACTAGCCCAAGGTCACCCAGCAGCTGCATGTGGAGGAGCGGAGACGCGAACCCGGTTCACCAGATTACGAGTCTACCACTCTTAACCACTACACCACACTGGCTCTCACGTGGCTGCAGTGAGAACTGCAGCCACGGTAGGCAGAGTGACTATATACAGGTGAAACTCAAAAAATTAGAATATCGTGGAAAGGTTCATTTCTTTCAGTAATTCAACTTAAAAGGTGAAACTAATATATGAGATAGACTCATGACATGCAAAGCGAGATATGTCAAGCCTTTATTTGTTATAATTGTGATGATTATGGCGTACAGCTGATGAGAACCCCAAATTAACAATTTCAACTTTGGGGTTTTCATCAGCTGTACGCCATAATCATCACAATTATAACAAATAAAGGCTTGACATATCTCGCTTTGCATGTCATGAGTCTATCTCATATATTAAACTCCAGTTAGCTAATGAAAATAATTGCTTACATAAATGGACTTTTCCACGATATTCTAATTTTTCTAGTTTACACAACACCCCCAGTTGCCTAGGGTGAGACTTCAACACATAACAATAAATGTCTTGAGTGCTTCCTTGGGGTTCGACCCCAGGGGAAACGGTGCAAGTTATTGGCGTTCCATTTCTGCTCACGTCTCCCTTGAGTTTGCGCAGATTTCAATTTCCTTTCGGTGCTTCTCGCACCTGATTAAACATTCACAAGGAGGGGGAAGTGTGGCTGCAACCCTTCTGGGTTTCTACAGGACGGGTGATTGGTGGAAAGAGATGCTAGGTGAAACCCATCAAGGTGCTGAGCAATTTCCATCACACTTCATTTCGGGGCTGGGTTGCTAGCGATTAAATGTGACCCTTCAGCATGCGAGCTAAGTGAAAATATTGTGCTTTTCTCTTAACAGGCAGGCTTCATTTCCTGTAGCTTGCGGAAAGATGCCCACAGCTGCCCAGCTGTGAATTTAAAGGAATCCAAGAGCCCTGAGTGTCTTGGTCTACCCGGTCGTAAATGCGCTAGCGTTTAATGGAGGCATAGAAGAGGGTTAGAAATTTTCTCAGTGGTTCCTTCCCTTCCTCTCTATGGGCTATGGCACCAGGAACATGCATCTCTAATGAGGAGAACATGATAACATTTTGAAAAAGAAAAAGAGTAGCCAGCCTTCTCATTGCTGAGATAGCAGCTGGGCCGGCCAGGTCTGCTTTCCATCTGAGCTTGACAAGGGTGGTTCTCATTCCCCTGCTCTCCTTTCTCTGCTAATCCTTTCTACAAAGATTTTTCCTGTTGAATAAATCGAACCCGGTGTTTCTAATTGGTAGCTTCCTGCTTTCCCCACTCATATACATGCATTAAAGGGGGGGGGGAGAAAACCCTACAGAGCCAACGGGTTTATACATCTCTTTGCCTTTCGCGAGCATCATATTGATACAGAACGAAACGAAGAGCACTAAAAGCACACACTTCATAAAGTATTTCAGGACCAGACTCTCTGCAGTGGGCCTCTCGCTAGCATAGCGGAGTATGTTGTTTCAGGATTAGGGTGGGAATCAAAAGAAGCGAATGACATCTTCTGTTTTCCTTCCTTTCTGTTTTTCCTTCCTTCCCTCATACTGAGGGAAGAGCATAATTCAAATTTAGCATTCAGATCTGGGTATGATTATTGAGGGAGAAAGGAACGCCTTTCCTCAGTGGTGCTGTGGGTCATGTTGTTGTTTTGTTGTTTAGTCGTGTCCGACTCTTCGTGACCCCATGGACCAGAGCACGCCAGGCACTCCTGTCTTCCACTGCCTCCCGCAGTTTGGCCAAACTCATGCTAGTCACTTTGAGAACACTGTCCAACCATCTCATCCTCTGTCGTCCCCTTCTCCTTGTGCCCTCCATCTTTCCCAACATCAGGGTCTTTTCCAGGGAGTCTTCTCTTCTCATGAGGTGGCCAAAGTATTGGAGCCTCAGCTTCAGGATCTGTCCTTCCAGTGAGCACTCAGGGCTGATTTCCTTCAGAATGGATAGGTTGCTTAGTTTTCTCTTGCCTGGCAGAAAGAAGCCAGAGAGCCTGAAATATATATATTTCTTTGGCATAAAACAATTTGAAAGTAACCGAGTGCCCAGGAAGCCCTCTGCCCTGAACCAACAAAGGCAACCATTCTCTTGAACGAAACGAAGAAAAAAGGCAGGCATTTTTGGAATCACTGTTGCGATGTTCATTTTCGTAGGATCATTAAATTGCCCTCTTCCTGAGACCCTCTTTCAACAAAATGTCAGTCAGCGGCACTTGTAGCTAAATGTCTCATTAGCATTCCCTGACCTTCTCGTGTGGAGGGGATCCGTCAGGGTCCCTGCTGTCACAGAGCAGCTGGTCTTGACTTTTAGGAGGCCATCGAAGCAGGACTCTGTTTCACTGTATTCATTGTAAACATTAGCATATTTATACAGTACATTTGCTTGGGAAATAGATTATTTTATTGCTCACATGCGATACATAACAAACACAGGACTGTCTATTGTTAATCACCACCCCTTAACATAGGAAATTCCTCCATGGTGCAAATTTTGCCGTACCCATTAGCTTTGTTTGAAACCTTTGGCAAATCGCTATGTCTTGGCCCCTTTCTAACGCTGGATCTAAGACTACTGGGGCTCCTTTGTTTGTTGGTAGTAAAGAAATTAATGCCAGATCAGGAATGTGCTGCAAATGTCACATATGCATTTAGTATTCATTTGTTTCATTCATTGCATCTTCATTTCCACTTTGGGAGCCAGAATAGCTAAGATTAAGGTTACTGGGGGGTGGGGGCAGAGTTTAGATATTGTAAACACCCATTCCCACCACCCTTCTGAGTAATACCCCTCCCCACCCTCTCACTATATATAAGGGTCTGGTGACTTCTGTTTCAGTGTATCTGAAGAAGTGTGCATGTGGGAATACATTTGTGGTGCTTCCTGCACTTTGCCGCAGCACAGAAACCTTCCGCGCTATGCACGGAAGGAAAGGAGATCCGGCTAGCAACTGCTGCCTGGATCCCTCCGCGCTTGTAAGAAAGCGCGCCAGAAAAGCCTCTAGCAACGGTCGGGAAGCAGTTTCCCGCCCGGAAACACGTCCAAATGTAATGCTGTGATTGGTTTATGTTAATGTTATGACATTGTTCAGTTTATCAATAAATGGCCCCTGCTCTCTGTAGCGTTGTGTAGAGTGCGCGAGACAAGCCAAGAGAGAACAACCGTGCGAGACAAGCAAGAGAGAAAGAAAGCGAAAGAGAAACCAACGCACAGAGCAGTAGTTGGGAGAGCGCAACTCCACCATTGACTGCAGTCTCTTAGTCTCTTAATTCTTTTAATTCTTTATTTTAATTTGGCCGCCTTCTTATTTTTGGCCGCATCTTTTGCTCTGCCTATCTTTTCCTTTCCGGAACCTTCCGGAACCTTCCGGAACCTTCAGAACTCCAAAACAACATCTCACGACCTTCAGCTTCATAACCAACGGACATATTCATAACCAGTGGGAGCAGGCACTCCAGAATTACTGGCTTATCCCGGAAGTTGGTTATCCCCACATGTGCATGCACACGAAAGCTCATACCAAGAACAAACTTAGTTCGTCTCTAAGGTGCTACTGGAAGGAATTTTTTTCTTTTTTTTGACTATGGCAGAGCAACATGGCTACCTACCTGTAACTAGCTCTTCTTTGTTCAAGCCAAACACTGTCCACTAGAGTCTAGACCACACCAATTCTCTGACATGGCCTTACAGTCTTTATCAATTTGGGCAGCTGTTTTTATCACCCAATGAAACAGAGGCCCTCTTCTGAAATCCATGTGATGGCATGCCAGCATCTAAATTGGTTTGCACACCAATCCCAAACACATTTTTGAAAGTCTTGATGATTTCATGGCCATAATTCAGAAGGACTTTTGAGTTGGGAAATGATCCATGTGTACAGTAGGGAATCTCAGAGCTGACACAGCACACTTGCATTTGCAGAAGAGAACAAGTAACCTCTCTGTCTGCCCGGCTTTGGGTCATTTCCAATATATTTCAGATGTCTCACTAACTAACTGCAGGGAGAACAAAGGTTTTCGTGAAAATATACCAGGTTAGAAGGATTACTGGAAGGCTTTCAAGTTCTGCTCACATTTTGGAAATATTTTTTTAATCCTATTAATATAAATACCATGCTTATTTTGTTTGTTATACTGCCCACCAAAGTCGTTTTCCACTTATAAAAGGGAAATGAATGAAATGGAAACGTCCCATTGTGGTTAAGATGTCTCATCACAAGTCCCATTCATTCTATGTGGGCTTTGCAACCATTTTGTTTTCAGATCAGGGCCTTCAAGTCTCATACCTAGGAGATCTCAGGTCATAAAATGAAAGCTAATATCTTTTTTGTAATGTCTAGGCAGCTATGGATGGGAGTTTTGATGACCACACTTTATGGATGGATTTGTTCTTACTGCCAGCTTGATCCTTGCCTTTCCAGGTCAATGGTAAAAGAGCAAGTAACTAATCAGAAAATTGGTTCAGGAGGGCAGGATGCAGAGGAAATAATAATAATAATAATAATAATAATAATAATAATAATAATAATAATAATAATATTTATTACATGCCCCGCCCATCTGGTCAGGCTTCTCCAGCCACTCTGGGCAGCTTTCAACAGAATATTAAAAACACAATTAAACATCAAACATTAAAAACTTCTCTAAACTGGGCTGTCTTCAGATGACTTCCAAAAGTCAGGTGGTTTTGTTATTTCCTTGCCATCTGATGGGAGGGCGTTCAACAGGGAGGGCACCACTACCGAGAAGGCCCTCTGCCAGTTTCCCTGTAACCTCACGTCTCGCAGTGAGGGAACCGCCAGAAGGCCTTCGAAGGAGGACCTCAGTGTCCGGACTGAACGATGGGGGTGGAGACGCTCCTTCAGGTCTGCAGGCCCAAGGCCATGTAGGGATTTACAGGTCAGCACCAACACTTTGAATTGTGCTCGGAAACGTAGCCAATGTAGGTGTTACATGGTATCGGCAGCCACTCCCAGTCACCAGTCTAGCTGTCGCATTCTGGATTAGTTGTAGTTTCTGGGTCACCAAGATTGGCCCTCTGAGTTCTTGAAGAAATGTAAACTTCTTCAAGCTCCTCGCCATTGGAGCAGAGGTCACGTGGCAAGATGACACATTCCAAAAATGAGATCATGAATCGCCTCATCTGGAAGGGAAGAGGAAAGCTAATGGGTGAGGTGAGCCAAAGGGCAGACAGATGTGAGTCAGTGAGAGGAAAAACAGTGAGAGGGAAACTGATGGAAGGAAGCCTGAGATGGGCATTGATCACAAAAGCACTGGAAAATGCTCTTCAGAACTGTCAGGCTGAGGGGTGGTTTCCTCACGTATCATTAGTGCAAAATACACCTCTCATCAAATACGGAGGAAATATGGGGGATCAATTTGGAGCTGTGTCCCTTAAAAATCTTTAGAAGACTTGTGGGGATAGGAATGTTGAAAATGTTAAAGGAGAAATGTGCTGGATGTGACATAAAGACCTCTTCAGATCTTGACGAGATAGCTGTGCCTTGGGATCTGTATCCAAGTACAGAATCTGAAATCAGAATTAAGAGACTCTTACGAAATTATCCTCCTTGACATTTCTCCACAGATTGACAGCGTTCTGTGATCTCATCTTGCTTTTGGAGTGCTGTCAGTATTTTAGTGATCTGCCCATTTTTTGCTTTTGATTCCCATACTTGGTTCACTCAGCCATACATGCATGGTTTGCCACAGAGATTTCTCTTTCTTTCTGCTTCCCCACACCCTCCTCACCGCCATAGCGGATATGTGTATGGATTAAATCACAGCACATCAAGGAATCCTGATGTGATCACATCAACTTTTTGGATTGCACTGATTTAATCCATATTCACCTTGGCAGCCTGTAAGAAAGGGTGGAGAGAGAGATACGAACTGAGACTGGCCAAGTGTCAAGCTTTCAATTAAACTCCGAAATTAATTCTAGAAATTCCCCAAAGTAAAACTGTAAGGCGCACTGAGAAGAACATGAAGCAAAGTGAACAGACAGAATCATAATGGAATGTGCTGGAACACAGAGATCCAGAATTGGCTCTAGGGGAAGGTATACCGATGGCTCAGCTGGAGATGGTGGAACCAGACCAGTCTCTAAATGCAGATGGCTGCCAATCAGCTGTAAAGCAGGAGGTAAATGGGGTGTGTGTGTGATTTCAAGCAGAAAAGTGGGAGGTGCTGAACTCTTCTGCCCTGCAGACCTCACCCTGCCAGCTGCTCACATTTTCCAAAGGGAGCTCCAATGGCTGGAAGCCAAACTTTCTAAGAGAACAATGTTGAGAGGTAGGGCAGGCGAACCCAGTGTGGTGTAGTGGTTAAGAGCGGTAGACTCATAATCTGGTGAACCGGGTTCGTGTCTCTGCTCCTCCACATGCAGCTGCTGGGTGACTTGGGCTAGTCACACTTCTCTCTGGAGTCTCTCAGCCCACTCACCTCACAGAGTGTTTGTTGTGGGGGAAGGAAGCTAGTCACACTTAGCTGCTTTGAGACAGCCCTCTTGATAAAGCGAGTTCAAATCCAAACTCTTCTTCTCCTTCTCTTCTTTTACAGGGAGGTGTTTGGTTAATAGAGGTTTGTCTGTTGAGACTCCTGAGTAGTGATAAATTCATATCAAATCCTTCTTCTTCTTCTCTTCTTTTATTCAGGGAGGTGTTTGGTTGATAGAGGTTTGTCTGTTTGAGGGAGATCCTTCCCCTTGCCCCTCCTCCCTCTCCTCTTCTTCTTCTTCTCCTCCTCCTCCTCCAGCACATCTACTTTACAGCTGATTGACAGCAAATGGCCTTGGAAGACACAGGCTTGCAACCATCACGTTAAGTTCTGCCAACCCCTACATTCATTTGTGTATCGAGGCCCCATGACCACCCTGTTTTCTAAGGTGCAAATAACTAGACACCACACTGAATATGGGACTGAGATCAAATAAGGCCACAACTTTGTTGGTTACAGATGTGAAGGTTTCGCCATTGACATTGAGGTAAGCAACTGCATATGCCATTCTCACCCTTCCACTGGGAGTGTTACTAAGGGTGACGCTGGGGGGGGCCCTCTGACCGACGTCAAATCGGGGCATCCCACAAACTGTTCCCATTGGAGGAGTGGTATGGCCCTAGTCTGGGCTTTGGATAGGAGCCACTCCTCCCAGATCCTTTTACCAGGATACCTTTGGAGAGGCAGGCAGAGGCTACAACCTCCCCTCCAAGCAAGACTAGGATTACCCAACGCCTATCCGCTTTACAAAGTTGTGAGGACTGCTACGAGGTAGGCGAAAACCCAAATGGCGGTGCCAATTTGCCAGATTGGGGGGGGGATCCTGCGTGGCCCCTGAATCCGGTGACCGGCATTGCCCACAGCAAGGTCGTACCACCTGCAAAACCCTAATCTGAGGGAGGGTGGGTGAGAGAACTGGCACGGCGAGAGAGAGGCCAACGGCCCAGCAGGCTGGGAATTTATCCTTGCCCTGGGCAAGGGGCCAAGCGCTGCTATTGATCAAGTTGGTCCCACGCCCAGGAGAATGCCCTTCATCCAGCCTGCAATAGGCTGGTTCACAGAGGGTTGCCTGGGGACTGCCCACAAAGTCTCCCACCCAAGAAGGGGCGAACGGACTTCAGAGATAGTTGCTCATACTGTGACTTTGCCACCTTAACGAATAGATTGCCTTCGCGTGAAATGGGTTAAAGTCACCAGGGCTCAGAAACCCTTAAAAAAACTATTTTAAAAAAAATTTGAAACCATATACCCCGTCCTACTGTTGCTCATACGATTTAAAAATGTTGTGACTTTGCATTAATATTACACCTTTTAAAAATTAGGAGCAACGCATCTTCTTTTTTCTTTTCTTTTTCCTTTTTTTAAAAGAATAGGGTCAGATTCTTCCGCTGCCTAAGATTGCCTCCTCACCTTCGGTTCCAAATCCAGATTCTACTTTAATAACTTCATCTCTCTAAAAATTGAATTCATTTAAAGAAAATTCAAATCTAAACAATCATCTTAATCCATAATAATTAATAACAAAGCTTTATATCTTAACAAATTATTCTTATATCAAATCTAAGCAAACTTCTTCTATCCCTTAAACTGCTGCTAATAACATAAAATTCAAATATCCCTTTTCTTGTTAAAAAATAAAATAAATCTTAATGTCTTAACCCTCCGATTTCAGATTACCATAACAAACCATTTATATTCTGCACTTAATACACTTCACCCTATCCCCCCTCTATCCAATGTCCTTCTCCATCTTACACCGGAACCACTTCTCAAATTGTCCTCTTTCCTTGTACATCCACAGATCCAGACACAGGTCAGGGTACTGTTCATCTTTTTTCAGCTTCTCCCATTCAATACTCATTCTTCTTCTATTTGTAGATATCATTTCTTGCCCTTCACTCCCGGCTCACCTCGGGGGCTGGATATAACATTCTTCACCGTCCCGGGGCTGTCACGAAGGACCTTTTTCCGGGAGTAATCTCTCTCAGTTCTTCAAATCCCCTTCAGCTCTATTTTAAAAAAAATTTGATTTTTCTTCATATCCCCACTCAAAACCATATACAGTTTCAGAATAATAATCCGTCCTACTCAAAACGAGTTCAAAAACAAAGCCCAACTGAGAACGGGCTGCAACTCTCAGTTTTCTGTCTTATACCATCTTGCAACTTTTCGCGATTTGAAACCAGGGCGCAAAAAAATAGAAAGGGATATTCTCCATCCTCTTCCTCCCCAAAGGGAGATCACAAGCCTATAAGAAAACATGCCGCCGAAGGGAGGGAGGCAGACTATACGCATTAATATTACAATCAACAGGGAGAACGTCGTCGCTCGTCAAACTCGCCGCTTTTCCGCCCTTTTAAAAACTCCCCCTTTACAGGGGGAGCAAGGGAAGGGGAGATAGCGGGCCCGCCGGGGAGGAGCACGCTCTTCCCGCGCCTCACAGATAGCGGGGCACCCCCGGGCTCTTCTTTTTTCTTTTCTTAAAGGGGGACGGTTTATTAAAATGTTGACTCTGATGTGGCAATGTTGTGTGTGGTTTTTTCGCATGATTTGCCCCTGTGACAAGGTGAAATCTTCATACAAAGCGGCCCTCAGACAGGGAACAAAATGAGCCTCTAAACTGTGCTGTTGGCAATTTTGCCCAAACAGGAGAGAATAGGAAAGCAATCGCATCTTCTTCCTGGGGCTCGGAAGTCTGAGACTTGGCAGGTTTAAGTTGTTGTTGACTTGGAGGTAAAGTATTTGTGAAAGTGTATCTAGTCTCAGAGAATATGTTTATGGTCAAAGTTACCAGAGATCCATAAATTTGCTAGTAGTCAAGTTAGATTTGCCAGTTGTCCCTAGACATCCCATCTTGACAATAGCATGTAATCCTGACAGCAGTTTCTGGCTTCCCTGGTGGGAATAACAGCAGCACAAACCTGAACTGCTCAGGTCAGCCTCAGATGTCTGGAAAATTTGCAGTCAGGATATATGCTGTTTTTATTTTTCAGCTGCCCAGTCGAATCTTCCTCTTCATCTTGGCGAAAAGTAAATTCTTCATTTGGTTGAGATGTGTGGATCACAAGCTGAAAATTAGCAGACACAGGTGCATGCTCTAGTAATCTTCCCCCACAAATAAAATGCTGATATATTTTATTGAATAGTTGCTTTTCTTCTTTTCAAACCTGAGAGATGGAATCCAATGTCACACCTTTCTAGTCGTTCTGTCTGCAAATGTTTTGCAGCTTGCCAGATAGAATGACACCCCCTAACTCTTTCCCCCACACGCTGTTCTGGGGGGACCCACCCCAGGGCCTTTTTTGTGGGGTTTGGGGGCATGCAAGGGGGGGCACACAAAAGTCTGTGTGCAGAACTTCCACTGGTGCAATGGCAAAGATTGCAGGGAGGGACCAAAGGGACAGTTGCCCCCAGCACAAAATTGTTAGGGGGCACAAAATTTCAACACCCGGTTGAACCCTGCACCCTTTCCAGCCCCCTTTAAAATAAATTGCCACGTTTGTGAAGTTAAATAAGCACAAGTTAAATTTACATAAGTTGCAAGGGAGACTCATAAAGCATGTTCTCCTTCATGGAAAGCACGTGTTGCGGTGGGGTCTAGCAAGACATCCCTCTGTTGCCGTGCGGATAAGTTTGGATGGCCACGAATGCGATTGGACTCCTTTGTGTTGTTGGGGAGATTTTGATGTTGCCGATTTTGAGTGACAGCCTAGACATTCCCTGCACGCTGCGTTGAGCTTCCTCTTTTCGCTGCGCGCATCGGATCACCCGCCCATCCTCCCTAATTTTAGGGCTTTGTGCGTTTGACCTTGCTATGCCTGTCATGGGGTCATCTGCTTTTGGGGCAGGGGCCTGGTAGGAATTTTGTCCATTTGGCTGATTGGCTGGTGCCATTTGGTTTTTGCCTTAAAGTAAAGGTAAAGGTAAAGGGACCCCTGACCATTAGGTCCAGTCGTGTCCGACTCTGGGGTTGGTGGCGCTCATCTCGCATTACTGGCCGAGGGAGCCGGCGTACAGCTTCCAGGTCATGTGGCCAGCATGACAAAGCGCTCGCTTCTGGCGCACCAGCAGCAGCAGCGCACGGAAACACCGTTTACTTCCCGCCAGAGCGGTACCTACCTTTATCTACTTGCACTTGACGTGCTTTCACTGCGTGAGCAACAGGAGCTCACCCCTCGCAGGGATTCAAACCACCGACCTTCTGATCAGCAAGCCCTAGGCTCTGTGTTTAACCCACAGTGCCACCAGTAAACACAGAGCAGCCAAACACAACACTCCTAGAGAGGACATGAAGGTAACTCAGTCCTCCAGCTTAACTTCCTGCTTACCTGGACTGTTACAGGACCAGAAGTAGGTGTGGTAACTCGAACAACATCCCAAAGCTCTCCATTTTGCCTCATCCTGAAGAAGCAGCAGAGCATCATAGTTCCCTCATGGAAGCAGCTTCACTGCCCTAAGTTTGTCTGCCTCTTGAAGCCTGTACTGGGATTCGAGTACTTTCTACTTTTAAGAGGGAACGAATATACCTATCTGGCTTAAGCAAGCCTATAACGTTTTCCACAGCTTGCTCACACCTGGGATTGGTCCCTTTCCTACTACATAGCAAATCGTCACAACTTGTAAGGTTGCGGTTAGGCATTGGTTTTAAAATTGGTTGGTGGAGGGGTATGGATTGGCTGTGCCTGCCCCTCCAATGATGCTGCTGCAAGGGTATTCCATTAAAGGAATCCAGGGGCTCGCCATGCTCTTTTCTGAACCCCTGGCAAGGGGCTAGGGCTGCACAAGAGCCCCTGGGAGCATTCGGGGAGAGGTGAGGGCCTGGCACCCAGCTCCATTCTCCTCCCAAAATGTTTTCCCTTACTGACTTCTGCAGGCTTGCGGATGTCAGTTCTGTCCCTGGGCGGGGACAGATAGTCGCAACCAATGCCTAAGCAACCACTCACATTTTGTAAGTTAATAAAGTTGTGGCCAAAATTATGCCAAAAACCTTAAACAAAAATTATGTGTGGAGTGTGATTTATTTGTGGGTGGCTTGGGGACCTCAACACGCAAACAATACCTGCAATGCGTGGAAACTTGATTTTTACAACTAGTCTGTTTTTTAAAAAGGCAAAAGGGGGCCTTGAAAGTTATGAAAATTCAAAAAGAAGCACTTTTATTTTTAAATAGAGTTGTAAAAAAAAGAAGAAGTCTGGCACTCAGTGAAGCATGGCTCAATATTCTACTGGGTGAGGTTCGTCCAGTGAGGGAGAACAATAAGTCCCTTGTTGAAATTCCCACTGCTCTGCTGCCATACAGGAAGGGTATTTGAAGGTCACACAGAGCACACAACTGACCAGCTATATTTTTTACTGAGGGGAGACATAAACCTGATGGATGACAGTGCCATTATGTTCAGCCTTACTAGGAACCCTAGTCTTATGGAATAACAGAACTTTAAAATGTTATTTTTCCCGGTTTGGTGAAATAACCCCACTACCTCCAAGTAGCGACCGAGTTTCTCAACCAGCGTAGTGAACTGTTATTTTGCTGGGCAACCATGAAGCGGAATTAAGTGATGAAGGTTAGCAATTAACATCGGCTCGGCGGTGTGTATCTTGGTACCTTAGCAAGTTGGCACTATGACAGACAGCTATGCTAAAGAAAAACCCACCCCAAAAAACCAAACAGCGGTAGCAGACAAATAAGGCTATAGCTCCATGGATGTGTGTGTGCACCAGGAAATTGGCGAAGGGCCGTGCTTTTTTCCAAGAAAAATAGGTGCCGGAACTCACCATGAATCTGTTACAGTAAGTGACTCAGGACAGCCCTGAACAGATGTCTGTTTGGCAACAGCCAAGTTCACTACCTGCAGAGGTGATAAAAAAACCATGTCTCCCTAGCTGGTTTTGGGGTTGCCCCTGGTTCTGGTGCTGGTCAAATAAATGCCCCCCCCCTCTCTAAGATTCAGACAGGTTGCTGGTGCAGCTCAGAAGGGCCCTCACACAAACATGCACATGTGCAACGGTAGAGGCCTGGCTAGAAAGCTTAAAGCTGCTACACGGGAGTGTTCTCAGGAGCGTCCTACTCTTGCTACACGGGAGTGTTCTCAGGAGCGTCCTACTCTTGTGTAGGACCCTGGCAGAGACACATGCCAGACTGGCATGCTCTCTCCCTCCTGGTTGGTCATTCGGGAGCTTCAAAAGCTTTCATCTGCCCAAACATCACAGCGACTGATACCAAGAAGCATCAGCACACTTAGGGATCCACAGAATGTTTGCAGCATGTGTAACAAACCTCAGCAACTCAGCATTTTGGCTAATCTACTTTAGTGGGACCTCGACTTACGAGCTCCTCAACGTATGTCATTTTCGACTTGCGAATGACTTCCAGGAGAAAAAAATGGCCGCCGCTTCCATTTTTTTCGACCTACGAAGGGGAAGCGGCGGCACGATACCTCAACTTACAAGGTTTTTAATGCGGTTTTCTCGACGTATGAATTTTTTTCCCCTCCGGAGATAGCGCCCTTCAAGTTACGAAAATTTTGACCTTCGGAACGCATTGACATCGTAAGTCGAGGTGCCACTGTATTTACATATAAACACACACGGAGCACTGCAACATGTCTCCCTCTCTCTCTAGCATCAGACAGCAAGAGAAAGAACAAAGGACAATAGTCCCACTTCACGGAACACAGTAACACAAACATCCTGTCTCTGTCACTTCCCACTCCGTGGAATGGAAACATACACTGTTATGTGATAGATAACAATCCCATGACTGCAGACATGGGGAATGAATCTCCAACAGGGAGATGGATTGAAGAAAAGGAAATATTAATTGGCCCCACCCCATAGGTTCACCATTCATGGCTAGGAGCAGCTAGGAGCTAGGTGGAGTCATAGATTAAAAAAAAACCAGTGTAGACTCACACACACTGGCCAGCTTCTGTTTTGACTTCAAATGTTCATTTTGGGCTTCTCAGAAGTAGTAAAGGAGGTGGGGGGGGGCCCCCATCAGCCTGCAAAGGCACCTACTGGAAAGATGCCAGAACTCTGCTCCAGCACGCTCCAGCTGAGAAAAAAAAGAAGCACTAGCTTTGGGAGAAGAAGAAGAAGAAGAAGAAGAAGAAGAAGAAGAAGGAGGAGGAGGAGGAGGAGGAGGAGGAGTTTGGATTTGATATCCCACTTTATCACTACCCGAAGGAGTCTCAAAGCGGCTAACATTCTCCTTTCCCTTCCTCCCCCACAACAAACACTCTGTGAGGTGAGTGGGGCTGAGAGACTTCAGAGAAGTGTGACTAGCCCAAGGTCACCCAGCAGCTGCATGTGGAGGAGCGGAGACGCGAACCCGGTTCCCCAGATTACGAGTCTACCGCTCTTAACCACTACACCACACTGTTGAATAGGTTAGATGAGGTGGAACAAAAGTGAGAAGAATGCAAACAATGAAATTCAGAATGCAGTTATTAAAATCTGGAATAAATAAAAGGAAACCTGGACTTCCGGTTGAGGTGCCGATCAATGGCGGACGGGAGTTTCACCGCTCCGTCCTCCGTTAGGCTATAGGGGCTACCGTGCCTGCGCCGCGGGTCCCTTAGAGCCACGGGAAGAGCGTCCCGTGGACTTTTGGCTTCGTGGGTCCCAGACGTGTCGTCTCCGCTCCTGATTGACCCTCGTAAGGGGGGAAATCAGGCGAGCGGAGCTCCGGCACGGGACTGAAGGAGCGACTGCCTGCGGAGGATCAAAGCAGCGATCCCGCCAGATGTGAGCACCCGGCACTTCCGAAACAGAAAAATTCAAAAGAAACTCTGTAAGTAAAAGTTTTGGACTTTGTGACAAGTTTGGAGAATACTGCTTGCAGAGGAACTTTAAAAGGAAGCCTGTTCCCTTTGAACTGTTCGTATGAACTTGGTAGCGCTAAAGGATTAAAGCCGCGTCTAACGGAAAAGTTTTGCGAACTCTGCCAAACTTCTTAAAAGTTGTTTAAAAGTAACTTAAAGGATGTTTAGAGACTTAAAAACTGTTGATATGGCAAAAGAAGACACCGCTCCCCCTCAGGACTAGGATTCCGGGCCGGTAGCGGGCTGCAATACATTGTTGCCATTTTTTTTTTCGCTGTTGGTGCTTCATTGTTTCAGTGACTGTTTACCAGTGGAGACATTTGGACTTTTTTGTAGCCAGTTACATGCTATTTTGTGGACTTGGTGGTAACACTGCAAGGGAAAAACAGATATTGACTTGGGCTATTTAAAATAGACTCTTCTTGACATTAAGGCATTTATAACTTTGGAGAACTGTAAACTCTTAGCCTAAAAAGGCTGGACTTTCGGACTGGTGGGGACTCCTGGCTCAGCAGGCTCTTTGTTCTCAGAAGAGAGCTGCTGGCCACCTGGTGTTTACTTTTGGGACTGTTGGTCTTCTGCTGTGAATGTCTGAGATTGTTACCATAGCAACTGGAGTGACCTTGAGATTACAATTGCAGAGCCCACAGGAAATGGACACTAGATCTAAAACAACTGGTGCTAGCTCTGCACAAAAAAGAGGCTCTGTTTCCCTAACTCTGCAGGAGCAAATGGAGAAATTGGTTGCAAGCGTGGCAGAAGTTACAGCAGGATTGAAAAATGTCACAGAGGGGCTGAAGCAAACACAAGATTCAGTTGCCTCTGCAATAGAAAAACTCCAAGTGGATATAAAATCTGATATAAAAAATTCTACCCAGACTCTCGAAAAATCAATTGGCCAGATTGAGGAGAACGTAAGGAAAAACAGAGACGAAATTAATAAAATTGGGCAGGAGGTGACCACACTGAAAAAGGACTCTGAGGAAATTAAAGTGGTCAGAGAAAAAATAAAAAAAGTGGAAGAAAAGTTGGACAATTTAGACTTGGAGCAGTTGGAGAATATTGGAACACGACAGAGGTCTGTGGAGGAATCTCTCGCCTTTCTGCAACTACATCAGAGAGAGGGAAACATCCGTCTAAGGGGTCTTCCAGAATTGGAAGGAGAAGACCTAAAAGCTTATATTGCGGAGGTGTTTTCAACATATTGGGAATTAGAAGAGGTAACGTCTCAGCACGCATAGTGAAGGCCTTCAGATTTGGACCCAGAGGTTCCAGAGGAAAGAAAAGCACCAAGGCAGTCAGCGACTGTTTGTTGGTGCTGCACGATAGACACGACAGAGACTACTTCCTGGACTTGCACTACAGAAACAACCTCGTGGTACAGCAGAACAAAGTAATTCTTTATAAGGACATCCCCAGGTACTTTTTAGACAAAAGAGCTCCTTACAACGATTTGGTTACAGAGTTAAGAAGAAAAAGATCTCCTTCAGTTGGGAGTTTCCTGAAGGCCTCGCATTTACGTTTGAAGGGAAAAAGATAAGAATAAGATCTCTGACGGATAAACAAAAGTTTCTGGACAAGCACCTGGAGCAGTTTGAAGGAACTGCACTTGATCCAGCACAACTCTACAAGCTTCCAGGGCTATTTCCACCGCCGTCGAGACCCGAAGGGCCGAGTCAAGATCCAGAGGAGGACAAGAAAGGAGAAGCATCTGGAGGAGCAGAATAAATAAAGGAAAATGACGCTTAAACTAACAACATGGAATGTTCGGGGATTAAATCAGAGACCAAAGAGACGCAGAGTGTTTTATAGCCTAGAAAAGAAGAATTTAGACATAATATGTCTACAGGAGACTCACATAGTTCGACGTCACAGAAGATTATTACAGAACAAGAAACTAGGCCAAGAGTTCATATCATCGGATAAAGTCAAGAAGAGAGGAGTTGTAATATATGCAAAGGAGAAATATAGCCCAAGACAGCTATTTAAAGACGAGGAAGGAAGATACATCGCAATTGAAATCAACGTACAAGGCGAAAAATTTCTGATCTGGGACTTTATGCACCAAACGATGGAAAGTCGATTTTCTACAAAAAAATACATGACTTGCTGTTGGAGTATATGGACTATAAGGTAGTGTGCCTTGGAGATTTTAATGGGGCAGTTTCCACATTAATGGACAGATCACAAAGAACTAAATTAACGAATGATGGGAAGCTCCCAAGGACTTTTTTTGAAATGGTGGATAATTTGAATTTGGTGGATTCCTGGAGATTAAAAAACCCTACAGAAACAGAGGCAACGTATTACAGTGAATCTCAGCAGTCATGGTCAAGGATAGATTACATTTGGATCTCGAATGAATTGGCTCCAAAAATACAAAAGGCAGAAATCGGCCCCAAAATACTTTCAGACCACAATCCGGTACAGTTAAATTTAAAAATGATTTCCAAGGACTCTTTCAGATGGAGAATGGATGACGCACTGATGAGAGATACCAAGCTAGTAGAAAAAGCGGCAAAAAAGATGAAAGAATATTTTCAAATGAATTGGAGCTCCGAAGTGGAGAAAAGAATTGCTTGGGATGCAAGTAAAGCGGTAATGAGAGGATTCCTCATAAGTGAAAAGGCGAAAAAGAAGAAACAACAAAATTTAGAAATGGAGAGATTGTTGAAATTAATTAAAGAAAAGGAAAAGCAACTAAGAGGGCATCCCAGATGTGTAAAATTCAAAAAGAAATTAAATACTTGCAATCCCAATATGCAAATATTATGAATCAGGACATTGAATGGAAAGTAAAAATGATGAAACAAAGGACATTTGAATCTGCTAATAAATGTGGAAAACTACTAGCCTGGCAATTAAAGAAAAGACAAAAAGCCAACGTCATCACAAATTTGGTAGTAAATGAAAAAAACGTAGAGAAACCAGAGGAAATCAGATGGCATTTTCAGAGATTCTACAAGCAACTGTACAAGGCGGAGAAGATAGATGAAGCAGAGATAGACCGATTTCTGGAAAAGAATGGATTGCAAAAAGTCCCAGAGGAAAAGTTAACAATTCTCAACCACCCAATATCGACACAAGAGATGGAAGATGCAATAAACAATATGCAATTGGGGAAGGCCCCAGGACCGGATGGATTATCAGCAAAATATTATAAGACATTAAAAGACTGGCTATTGCAGCCATTAAGAGAAATTTGCAACAAGATACTAGAAGGAGATAGGGCACCAGAGACGTGGAAAGAAGCCTTTATCACACTGATTCCAAAACCAGATACAGATAAGACTCAAATGAAAAATTATCGTCCAATATCCCTGCTGAATGTGGACTATAAAATTTTTGCAAATGTTTTGGCTACAAGGTTGAAAAGAGTGCTGAAAGATTATATACATAGAGACCAAGCAGGTTTCCTACCAGGAAGACAAATAAGCAACAATACGAGAATCATCGTGGACATTTTAGAAAAACTGGAGAGAGACATAAACATAGATGCGGCACTTTTGTTTGTTGATGCAGAGAAAGCATTTGATAAAGTATCTTGGATATTTATGAAAAAGAATTTGCAAAAGATGGGAGTTGGAGAAAAATTTTTAAATGGCATTAAGGCCATCTATACAGAACAAAGAGCAAAAGTAATAGTAAATAGTGTGATATCGGAGGAGATTGAAGTTGAGAAAGGAACAAGACAAGGGTGCCCTATCTCCCCTTTACTATTTATTACGGTCCTGGAAGTCCTCCTGAATATGATTCGAAAAGATAAATGGACAAAAGGAATTAGAGTGGGAGAGAAAGAATATAAATTACGCGCCTTTGCAGATGATTTGATGTTATCCCTTCAAGAACCCGAAAGCAGTGTCCCCAGAGCTTTGGAATTAATTGAACAATTTGGACGTGTAGCTGGCTTCAAACTGAATAAACAGAAAACCAAAGTTTTAGGCAAAAATTTGAGTGCAGAACAGATTCAAAGAATACAAGAATCCACTGGACTTAATTTTGTTAAAACTGTAAAATATTTAGGTGTCAATCTCACAGCTAAGAACTTGAACCTGTACAAGGATAATTATGAAAAACTGTGGATGGAGATAAAAAAAGATATGGAAATTTGGACAAGACTCAAACTGTCATTAATGGGAAGAATTGCAGTGGTTAAAATGAATGTCCTACCAAGGATGCTGTTTTTATTCCAAGCCATACCGATCTTGGACAAATTGGACTGCTTCAAGAAATGGCAAAAGGACTTATCGAAGTTTATATGGCAGGGCAAAAAGCCCAGAATCAAGTTTAAGATTTTAACAGACTCTAAAGAGAGAGGAGGCTTTGCCCTGCCGGATTTAAGACTTTATTTTGAAGCTGCAGCCTTTTGCTGGTTAAAAGATTGGTTTAAATTAGAAAATGTTGATGTGTTGGACTTGGAAGGTCATGATAATATGTTCGGTTGGCATGCATACCTCTGGTATGACAAGGCTAAAATTCACAGAACTTTTAAGACTCATATAGTTAGAAAATCCCTGTATCAGGTTTGGATTAGATACAAAGACTTGTTGGAGAGAAAGACACCTAGATGGATCTCCCCAGTGGAGGCCAAGGCCTATAAGAGACCGAACATGTCTGCGAACTGGTTAAGATATATGGACATATTGCAGCAGGATGGGGACGTATTTAAGATGAAAAGTTATGACCAAGTTAAAAGTCAGGTCCCCGACTGGCTGCAGTATCATCAGGTGTATGAAACATTTAAAATGGACAAAAAAGTTGGTTTTCAGGTAGAAAAATCAAAACTGGAGACAGAACTGATAGAATCGAACTTTAAGAACCTTTCCAAAATGTATAATCTTTGCTAGAGTGGCATACTAAAGATGAATTGGTTAAATCGTCAATGATAGATTGGGCGAAAGATGTAGGACATAATATTATGATGGATGACTGGGAGAGACTGTGGCAGAAAGGTATCAAATTTACTGCTTGTAATAGTTTAAGAGAAAACATAATGAAAATGATGTATAGATGGTATTTGACGCCAGTTAAGATAGCTAAAATGAACAGCAAAATGTCAGATGTATGCTGGAAATGTAAACATGCGAAAGGTACCTTTTTTCATATGTGGTGGTGTGCCCAGTGGTGAATGCCTTCTGGGATAAGATTTATAATGAACTTAAGAAGGTAATGAAAGTTACCTTTTGTAAGAAACCAGAGGCATTCCTTCTGAGCATGACCAATGAAGAGATACCCAGTCAGGACAGAGTCTTTTTTATGTATGCCACGACAGCAGCTAGAATTTTATTGGCAAGAACATGGAAAGGAGAAGAAATACCAACGGTGGAAGAATGGCAGATGAAGATGATGGAATATATGGAACTTGCAGACCTGACCGCCAGAATCCGGGACCAGAGGGAGGAGAGGGTGTCACAGGATTGGAAAAAATTTAAAGATTATCTAGTTAAATAGTGAAATTGAATATTTGAGCAGAATCAAATAGAATAGCGGCTTTAGTAGTTCTATGTTAGATAACTGTTAAAAAGATATTTCTTTTTCTGGTAATAATGATTTATTGGTTAAAGAATAGGTTAAGATTTTGGATTTAAATTTGGATTTATATCCGATAAAGTATTAAGCAAGTTAAGTCAAGACTATGAAGAAATAAGATATATGATAATGGAATAAGAGATAAAGCTACCCATAATATATGTATGATTGTGTAGACAGTGGAAGGAGCAGGGGAAGTCTTTTAAATAAGAAGATAAGATTAAGATAAGTACAAAGTTAGGTGTATTCAAGGTTTGTATGTGTTTCTTTTTTATGTTTTTATATTGTCGTTGTTTGTATTTTGTGTTTCTTATAATGTGTATTTGTATGTTTTCTTTTTTGTATTATTGGAAAATAATAAATTCTTATAAAAAAAAAAAAAATCTGGAATAAATGCAAGTACAGTGGTACCTTGGTTCCCGAATGGCTTAGTTGTCGAACAAATCGGCTCCCAAAGGCTGCAAATCCGGAAGTAAGTGTTCCGGTTTGCAAACGTTTTTCAGAAGCTGAATATATGACATGGCTTCTGCTTGAGTGCAGGAAGCTCCTGCAGCCATGCCTTGGTTTTCAAACGGTTTTGGGAGTCAAATGGACTCCCGGAACGGATTAAGTTCAAGAACCCAGGCATCACTGTATAGCCAATAAGAACTTAATAGTATCGCTTTAACTTTTTCGTGTTTGTCTCCTTGGAGAAAGAGTAGGATAGAAATTTAAAATACAAACAAACAACTCCATTACATTCTTGGACCTCTGTGGAATGATTGATTATCCAGCTCTGAAAAATCACCAAAAAGGGCTGGATGGATTTTTTGTGGGGGCTAAAATCATTTTGCCAAATGCACCTCTTCCCTGATTTTAAATAAGCACTAATGCACAAGGCAGAATTTGCAGGAGCAATCCAAGGCAGGTTTCTTTAACGTGAAGATGTCCGTTGAAGCAGATGGAAAGAGCCAGTATGAGGGACATTGTGTCCTGCAAAATGGACCTCTGGTTTAATCTGATCTGGCAATTCCGGTAAATTACAAGTGGGAAGGTCAAAAGAGAGCCTAATACCCTTGATGATGAAAAGCACAGCTTCAAAGCATGACACGGGGCCAGGACACCAAAAAGCAGATCTTGAGCTTTCTGAATGCCACGTGGAAGCTTGCTTTGAAGTTTACTCTAGCATGAAAGTAACCATCATCGTTGCATTTCTGGGCAATTATTCTGTGTTTCGCTTGGGTGGTGACTGCAGTCAGTGTGGCAGGGCAGGGATTCTCTTCAGAAGCCAAAATTATGGGGGGAAAAGGAGGGAAAATGCTATCCAAAGACACAGATGCGTTATGGGAGTGTCATGACTGCAACGCCCAGAATTACCTTCTGAATGTTCATTCCATTGCCACACTGCAAGGCCAGTTTCCCTGTGTGAAGCAATTTACAGGGAATTGTGGGTTGCTTTTCTATTTTCAATAAAATATGCCTGCTTATCTACAATGCAAAATTCATAATATGACAATGAGAGAGAAAAGGGAAGCACACAGGCAAACATTCCCCTCATCCCTCAAATGCAAGCAACAGATCCCTGGAGTTTATCCTTCAGCCATCTTGCTGCAAAACTCAGATTTCTTCTTCTTTGCTGGTTTAATCTGCTGGTTTCCTTCTAGTGCCAAGTAATTTAGACGTGTGCACAAGGCATTAGCCACCAAATCATTTGACATATTTAACACTCTTAAGCAGACAACCTCTACCCATCAATGAGGAAGCCATCTTAGCTATTAGAATTAGAATTGCTGGTTTGCACAGCCTTTAACAAGACAGAGAAACTAAATATGCATAATAGGAATGGGTGTGGAAGCTCTAAGCATAAGACAGAAGAGTGATCTGATTTCCTTGCGGATGAGCAAATCTATCAATTTCAGCTTCTCTCAGTTTCACCTTTTTCCCATTTTTAAATTCACCAGATCTCCACATCACTTTGCAATTTTTTTAAAGTCCTGAAGAAAATTTACCACCATTTTTTGGGTCTGAAATTTTCCTAAAATTACATTATTGTATGCAACTTTGCCCATTTTCCCAAAGCAATTTCCCCAAACAGAACACATGTGATTGTCAAAGGTTCACCTGCTGCTTTTCGAAAGCGATGATTATCTATGTTTGCCTTTAAATGCAAAGTGCATATTATTTCTTCCCCAACATTACCTATGATATGGTTTGGCTCCAACGGGATAGTGGAAAATCTTCCAGTTTTTCCCCCAGTGGTAAATTTTCCATTTCCATTGCTAACATGAATGGATGCTAATTGTGTCCATTATACGAGCCTGGCAGTTTCAGCGATTTTAAGTTTTGCTTCCTAAAGAGAAATCGGGTCTGTGGCGGAATAATGCCTGCTGATGAATCAGGTTCATCATGGGTTAACCTATCACTCCCATGTTAGGTAGGTGTTCCCTGGGAGGCGGAGCTAGTTGGCATTCTAAAAGGAGGGGGAACAACCTTGAAAGGCAGTTGGGGGTTTGGCAGTTGGGGGTGGAGGATTAGAGAGAGAAAATGAGAGGTTAGGCTTTGGGGAATGGGAGGAAAGGTCATTACCATTGCTAAAGGGATGCAGGAAATATTATAACAAAGCTGAATTACATGAGAAGAAGATTTGTACCAGTAATAACCCGAGACATCCATGTTTTCAAGTTACCTAATAAAGTTAAATGTGCTTAAACGTTCGTTGACTCTGGCAGTGTATCAGTACCTTAAGAGGTGTGACTAAGAGGAGAGAACAAAGCTTTCCTGTGGAAGAGGAAACTGTTTGCTTATTCTCCTGTCATACAGAGGGCTGGACAGTGAAGCCAAGTGTGCCACGTAGTTGCCTAAAGGGAAGGCAAACTGCAGTAGTTGGGAACCCTGGGAGGGAGATCCCATAGGTGGCAAGAGGTTTTCAAACGTAGAGCTGTTGCATTGGGCAAAAGGCCCTTCTTCTGAGCTACGCCAATAAAACTCAGAGACTAAAGGAGCTAGGAGTCCATTTTGTTTTCTTTATTGCAAAGCAATAAGGGTTACAGTCGAATCATTTTCGCAAGCCTGCAACCCCGCCCAAAGGTCTGGGCAGGGGTATTTAGGAAACATTTCAGACAAAGCATTGGTCAAATTAACCAATCATATTTCACTACATCATTTTAGTTTAGTACGCATGTGGACATTACCTAATCTAATACGCATGCGCAATAAGCATTTCTAACTGAAGAAGCTTGGTTCTCACCGATCTGTTACATCTTCGTTAGTTTGCAGATGCATGGGAATCTGTGTTAGGCCTTTGTTCTATGTATCAACTTATGTTCTAGCTTATGAATGTGATTGACGTATTTGCTGTCCTTCTTTCCCAGTAGGGAAGGCAATTCTCTTGCAAAGAATCATCAGTTTCCTTAAAGCAACAGGTTACCATAGCATTTCTATTATAGCATATTCAATGATTTATTGGGGTTCACATTATATTCATTGTGGCCCCTTTGGGCCACTGCTACAACCTAGAGCCCTGAGGTACCCCAGAGACAACTCCCGTATGAACACTGAAGGATTCATCCTAGTTGTCAGTGAAACCTAGGGAGTGTCTCTGTTGAGGAAGTATTGAGGGGGGGGGAATAGGATCCCTCACAGGGTCCTCCCTTAAAGAGGGCACGTATTGTGGTGAGACCTGGCAACCAAACCGCTGTGTTGTGGGTGGGAGTGATTGACAACCACAACAACCAATCAGTAGGTCCCTCGATGGAGGGTTCAATATGACCAATGGGACGCAAGCTAAACGGATTGAGGGACCTACAAATACCCATGCACGTGACCCAGAGCTTCCTCTTTCCAGCGCATGCATCGGAACACCCACCCACCTCTCCCTACTTTTAGGGCTTGTGCGCTTGACCTTGCTATGCCGTCGTCTGTCGTTGGGACACTTGGCTGATTGGCTGTTGCCATTTGGGTTTCGCCTGCCGTGTAGCAAATCGTCACAACTTGTAAGGTTGCGGATAGGCTCTGGTTCAGGTGATAGGGATGGGAGAACGCTCTCGCCATCCCTATGTGAAGGGTATTCCGTTAAAGGAATCCAGGGACTCGATGGTTTGGTCAACCCCTGAGAGGGGGTTGTGCCCGTGCCTGAGTCCAGGGGGACATTTGGGATGGCGGATAGAGCAGGTCCCCGGCTTTCCGCTATCCAGGTGTTCACCCTTGGCTGACCTATGCTGGAACCCTGGGTCAGCGCTACCTGCGGAGCAGGGATCTAGTTGGAACCAGAGCCTAGTATGCAACCAATCACTTGCTGTAATCAATAAAGTTGTGGCCTAAATTCTGCCAAAGACCAAACCAAAATTTGAGTCATATCTGAATTTATTTGGGGTAAGGTTAAAAGGTCTGAATGCAAATAAAAGAAACATGCTAAACTAGATCACTCTCTAGGACTCCCAAACATTTTATGATGCAAATCACCCTGTGCACGTCAGTCTTAATTTGCAAAAAAAATTAAAAAAATATCCAATTATTTTTTTCCCAATTCCCCGTTTTCCAGGAAAGCCCACATCACTGTAGCTGGGCATTCCTAGTGTTGCTCAGAGCTCTGTCCCAAATTAGACTTGTGCAAAGGAATTATTTCCCACAATTAACTGTGCATTTTACAGTTAAAGATCCCTGTTACTGAATCCAGAGGGCTATTTGTTTTTCCAAAATGAAAATAACATGCAGGCCAGTTGCCTCTGTTTCCCCTCCCCTGTTCCAACATGCCATGGAGCAGGCAGCCAAGGACCATAAATGTCAGCTTGATGCCACTGAGAGAGATGGAGGGGGGGGGGACGACAGCAAAGCATTCAGGACCTGTTTCCAGCTTTCCTGGAAGAGGAAACACTGGACGCTTTGTGAGTTTCCCTGCTGGATCCCTGCCAGTGCACTCAGCTTTCCAAGAAGTTGTATTTCAGTATAAAGTTGCCTGCATGCCTGGTGGGTTTTCAACCTCTAGTAAATTATTTGGGTGAAGGAACTGGGGTTAAGATGGGGGTGGGGGTGGGAAGGAGGGGATGCCACCAAAGGGCAGACCTAACAAATAAAAAAAACAATATTGTCCCAATGCCAAGCTTGCTAACAGTTGGCAAGACCAGCCAGGGCTTCAAGTTGCAGACATTTCTAATTTGCACAATAGGCTAGCTTTCAAGGATGTGCAGGTCTGCAGATCAAAGAGCAACACCCCCCCCGACACACACACACTCCCTTTCCCCAACTGAGGGTTACAAACAGCAATTGAGCACATCATTACCACACGTCAAGTGCTGAAAATCCTTGCTGTGTGGAGCCAGTAGGAATACCTGCCAAGTCCATAAGAAGGATCATGAAGAGAAGAAGAAGAGTTCGGATTTGATATCCCGCTTTGTCACTACCCGAAGGAATCTCAAAGCGGCTAACATTCTCCTTTCCCTTCCTCCCCCACAACAAACACTCTGTGAGGTGAGTGGGGCTGAGAGACTTCAGAGAAGTGTGACTAGCCCAAGGTCACCCAGCAGCTGCATGTGGAGGAGCGGGGAAGCGAACCCAGTTCACCAGATTACAAGTCCACCGCTCTTAACCACTACACCACACTGGCTCTCATGCGAATGCTTTGCTGCTTCCAGGGGGAGTTGGAATGCACTGGAACGAATGGTTATGAGCTGCCCTTTGGCAATTTGGGGGGCTGTCTCTGGTTCCCCTTAAAGACTGGCCAGATGTACCCATTAGTTTACAGCAGTGGCCAACTCCCAAGAGACTGCAATCTACTCACAGAATTAAAAACTGGCAATGATCTACCCCCTTGGGGGGGGGTCGGGTCAAAGTTGTTGAGCTTTTTTTAGGTGGAGCCAAAGAAAGTTGCTTCTTTGGAGGGAGCCGGTGATCTACCACAGATGTCCAGTGACCTACCAGTAGATTACAATCTACCTGTTGGACATGCCTTCGTTAGTAGATGCCAGACCCTCCAAATGTCTGTTTTCCAGGGACAGTCCCAGATTTACAGAAGCTGTCCCAGTTTCTGATTTGATCCCGGAATGTCCCGCTTTTCCATAGGATGTCATTTCATCTCAAGACAACTTATTTTGAGGGAGAATTGGTCCTCCCTTCATGCCAGCTTTTTGATTATTACTATTAACCTGAATACTTTTCAACTGTTGCAGGAGAAGGTGACTAGTTTCCTCACTTTAATTAGGGGTATTCAGAGGATCTTAGGCCCCTGCCCAGCCCTGCTCTGATTTATAGCCACATGGCTTCCATTAAACGCTGAGCACAGAATCGGAACTTCTCATGTCATTTCCAAATAGAAACCAGGTGCTGCTCTGAAACTCAAAGATGCCAGGCAAACAGCTCTTGTTGTTATGTTTTGTCTGGAGATGATGTTACCAGAAGAAGAGGAATTGTGCAGAGGAGTATTTGATTTCTTTCCAAGTGCTTTGAAAACAAAGAAAAGAACCTCCTCACTTGGTATTATTTGAGTTCCGTGCAAATTAAGGTAAAATAGAAACTATATTTTTACTTAAAGCCTAGATTATTATTTTTATTTTTAAAAAAATCTCACCTAGCAACATTTTTAGCTGGACCCTGCTTTTATCTTCAATCTTTGCTGAGGGCAGAGGGGGGGGGGAAGGAATTCAATGTGGAAATTGCTTTTGCAGTGATTAGAAGTGGGCAGGGACACAGTCATGCAGCAGAAGATTGCCAGTCTTGGAAGAAATGTGATACAGAAAGACAAAGTAATTCTTAGATTGCAATTCTGTACCCCTTTACTAATTCAATGGGACTTGATTCTGAATAAGAAAGGTATAGGACTGTGCTGTTAGGCATCATTCCAATGTACATTATTCAAAGATACAGGTACTTGCGTGTCAAGGTCCCAAGACAACCCCCCAATAATTCACACTTCACACATCAATTTAAGTTTAAGGTTTTTGGCATTATTTTTGGCCACAACTTTATTTAAATACAACCAATGTGAGTGGTTGCTTAGGCATTGGTTCCGGCTATCTGTCCCCCGCCCTGGGACAGAACTGACACCTGCTATCCCTCTGGCAAAGTCAGAAGGGTAAACACTTCCTGAGAGACGATAGAGCTGGGTGCCAGGCCCTCCATGCTCCCAGGGGCTCTTGCGTGGCCCTAGCCCCTTGCAGGGGTACGGACAAAAGCATGTCGAGCCCCTGGATTCCTTTAACGGAATACCCTCGCAGCAGCAGCCTTGAAGGGGCAGCCACAGCCAACTCTGCCCCTCCACCAACCAATTTTAACCAATGCCTAACCACAACCTTACAAGTTGTGACGATTTGCTACGCAGTAGGCAAAAACCAAATGGCACCAGCCAATCAGCCAAATGGACAAAATTCCTACCAGGCCCCTGCCCCAAAGCAGACGACCCCATGACAGGCATAGCGAGGTCAATCGCAAAAAAGGCCCTGAAAACAGGGAGGGAGGGCAGGAGATCCGTTGCACGCAGCCAAAGTGAAAGCGCAAGCTGCGTGCAGGCATTTTAAACGGCTATGGCTGTCAATCATGAACTTCCAACATGCCTTTTCCCCCAGCAACCTGAAGAGCCCCAATCACAACTGTGGCCATCCAAACTAACCCGCCCAGCAACAATCTGGTGTTGTCCTGTTAACCCTTCACAACTGTGGCCATCCAAACTAACCCGCCCAGCAACAATCTGGTGTTGTCCTGTTAACCCTTCTGCAACATGTGCTCTCCATGAGTGGAGAACCCGCTTTACTGCTGTCAGTTTCTTTCTTGTGAAATAAACTCAAAGATAAATGAAAAGTAAGGCTCTTTGAGATCCTGTATTTTTGTTCCTTATTCGAGAAATCGGGTTCTACCTTGAGTAAGAGCACGTGTTCCGGTCGGGACCTGGCAAGACACTTCCCTGTCCTGTGGGGGTGGGGCCGGTAGCCGGCCTTAGCTGCAATAGGGTCAGGAGGTGTTGCTGGGCAAAGCTAGATGTAGCAAATTGTGATGGACAGTCAACGTCCTTTATATTCCTCTGCACGCAGGGTGATCTCTCTCTTGGCTGCAAGCTTCGGATCACCCATGCCCCCCCTCTTTTTCTTAGGCCTCTGTGCTTGACCTTGCAACTGCCTGTCATGGGGTCGTCTGCTTTTGGGGCAGAGGCCCAGTAGGAATTTTTCCATCTGGCTGATTGGCTGTTGCCATTTGGTTTTCGCCTACTGCAGTAGCAACTTGTCACAACTTGTAAGGTTGGCGGTTAGGTTATTGTGTCCAGCATTGGTTATTCCGGTTGTTGGATTTTCTGGATGTGGTGGTGCCCACCTCCATGGTGATGATGGTCATGGGGAATTCATGATGGTGATCCAGGGAATTATTCTAAAGGAATCCGGCGGCTCTTATGCTTTGTCCGAACCCCCGGTAGGGGATAGGGACCTAGGGCCGTAGCCGAGCCCCCGGGACCTCTGGGGAGAGGGTAGCTTTGACCCCAGCTCCTTAACTCTCCTCAGTTGCACTTTCCCAATCGCTGGCTGTATGCCAGCCTCTGTCCCGGTAGGACAGTAGTCTGAACCAATGCCTACGCAACCACTCACCGAATTTGTATTTAAATAAAGTTGTGGCCTAAATTATTGCCAAAAACCCAAACAAAAATTATGTCTCCTGTGTCAATTCATTGGGGGGTGGCTTGAGGTCCTCGATATGCAACATTTTTTTCCTGTGAAAATTACAGATGATAGATTATTTGAACCTCAGCCCTGGTCACCTGGAACTTAAATATTTCATTGGACTTGCAGTCCCCATTTTGGCTTCTGTTCCTAGTCTTAATTGACTGGTAGCATTAGCAATGGAAACTGCGGTTTAAACCTCAATCCTGTAAGAGGAAGTACTTCTGCAATGATATGTTCACCTCTGTATTTCCTGTTTACACTGTTCGCAGGAATGTGTAGAAGGTGCCTCCCTAGAATATAATGCATATCTATGATCATCATTCCCCATATTCCCCTCTTCCAAAGAACAAACAGAAATTATTTTATGCCCAAGCTGCTTATATAATTACACTTGCCGCATATATCAACAATTCTAAGGAGAGTTTCCCATATCTCTGATTTATTATTCAATACAACTGGCCTTGTGCCTTGGGGACATCATAGAATCACAGAAATGTAGAGTTGGAAGGGACCCCAAGGGTCATCAAGTCTAACCCCCTTGCAGTGCAGGAATCTCTAAAGCATCCATGATAGATGGCCATCCAACCTCTGCTTTAAAATCTCCAAGGAAGGAGATCGTCCACCACCTCCTAACTGTCATCAGCTCTTACTGTCATAAATTTTTCCTGATGTTTAGCCGGAATCTCCAATCTCTTGTTACTTGAATGCAATGGTTCAGGTCCTACATTCCAGAGCAGGAGAAAACAAGCTTGTTCCCACTTCCATGTGGCAGCTCTTGAGATATTTGAAGATGGCTATCCTATCTCCTCTGGAGAAAACTAGTCTCCTCTTTTCCAGGCCTTCATTCGTGTGACTGAGCGGGGAAATAAACTCTTGCGCTTTATTGCTGGAGCAAATCTATTCCTCCCGCTATGAGGCAATGCCAGTGTTCTTTCCCATGCGCAAAACACGCACATACTTTCGTTCGCAGCAAAGCAGCAGGAGCGAATATCTGCCGGGGACAGCGCTTTGCATGTCACTGCTCTGGATTTCATTTCTCCTGGAGAACGCAAGCCAACATGGAAGTCAACCAGAATCCCATAACCAGTGGAACTGAGCGTCTGCCATTGGATTCCTTTGACAAGAGGAGGGCTCACAGATTTAACGCTGTCTTTTTCTGAGAGCATCTTGTGTATGGCACAACAAGCAAAACTAAAGACAGAAAATCAGCTGGTGGCTTTTCACATGGGGAACCCAGTGCTGGGGGAATGCTTCACCTACTGAACTTCATAGGGCCATAGGAATCTGCCTTAGGAGACCCTGGGCCCATCGATCTCAGGATTGACTAACTGGCAGCAGCTACAGGGTTTGGGGCAGGGGATTCTCCCAGATCTTCCTAGGTCCACCAGGGATTGGACCTGAGACCTTTTGCATCCAAAGGGTATACTCTGAGTGATGATCTCCTTCTACTTCCATTAGGCTCTTCTTAAATAACAAGTCCACTGTTGTTGTTCAGTCGTTCAGTCATGTCCGACTCTTCGTGACCCCATGGACCAGAGCACGCCAGGCACGCCTATCCTTCACTGCCTCCCGCAGCACAACATAAAATAATAAATAATAATAATAATAATAAATAATAATAATAATATTAATCACCCCGCCCATCTGGCTGGGTCTCCCGGCCACTCTGGGCGGCCTCCAACAAATATTAAAATAAAATACAAAGTCACAGATTAAAAAATGCTCCCAAATGCCATTATCACAACACAGAAGAAGAAAATCTAAATACACACAATCCATAAAACTGGTGGGACTGTTCCTTCTGCTGGCATATTTTGTTGTTGTTTAGTTGTGTCTGACTCTTCGTGACACCCCATGGACCAGAGCATGCCAGGCACCCTATCCTCCACTGCCTCCCGCAGTTTGGTCAGACTCATGTTGCAGCTTCGAGAACACTGTCAGGGTCAACCATCTCATCCTCTGTCGTCCCCTTCTCCTTGTGCCTCCATCTTCTCGAACCATCTTCCTAGGTCCACTCTTTCTCAGGGGAGGTCTTTTCCAGGGAGTCTTCTCTTCTCATGAGGTGGCCAAAGTACTGGAGCCTCAACTTCAGGATCTGTCCTTCTAGTGAGCACTCAGGGCTGATTTCCTTGAGAATGGATAGGTTTGATCTTCTTGCAGTCCATGGGACTCTCAAGAGTCTCCTCCAGCACCATAATTCAAAAGCATCAATTCTTCGGCGATCAGCCTTCTTGATGGTCCACACTGCCTTGTCGTGGCGAAGGGGCTTGAATTACTCAGGGAAGCTATGGACAGGTCAAGATGGACAGGTCATAGTGGAGAGTTTGGACCAAACGTGATCCACCTGGAGGAGGAACTGGCAACCCACTCCAGTATCCCTGCCAAGAAAACTCCATGGACAAAGACAACAAGTCCACTTACCAGTACCTTAAATGGCCAGGTGACATTGCAACCTGGCCACGAGCCTGGTCAGTGATCTGGCAGCCGGCTGGGGAGGACTGCAGGCTTGTGTTCAGACTGGCCTTTGTTGGCAGGTCTTGGTCCGGGGATTCCCCACGGGGTGGGCCCAACCACCCAATGGGCTTTGCTTGGGTCTGCCCCCTGGGGAATAACTTAAGATGAGCCCAGCACTGCTCCTCAGTTTCTCTGTCAGATCTCCCACCCTCCTTCCTCTTTTTCATATGTTTTTCTTTCATGCTAAGACTGCACTGTGCCGCATTTCAGCATCTGAACACAAGCGATCAATTTGCAAAGAACTTCATTCTCAAGCAAACCCACGTGGAGATCTGAATTCTTTGCCAGCTGGAGATTCTTCTTGCTGATTTCAGCAGCAGAACGTCCACTGCAAACATCGCAAATGCTTGCTCTTCTCTCAAGGTCTCTGGTGTAGGCCTGGTGTAGAATTGTGGACTGTTTCCAGACTGCATGTTTGCACTTGGAAAACAACAAGATGGTTTCTCGCTCGGTCAACGCTGCATGTTCTGAGCGCTGGAAGAAAAGTTGTTCTGAGCTGCTGGAAGAAAAGTTGTTCTCAGCATGCCCATGGAAAGCGCTGCTTACTTTGATGAAGATCAACCAGCACGTAGCAAAATGATCTGCAGAAGTATTTGTTGAACATGTATTCTGACATGTTGAATTACGTCCCGCTTCTTCAGCAGTTGAGAATGTTACCAACCACTCAGAAGAACAGTAACAACGTCAACAAATTTTGGCAGGTTGCATACGACATTTCTTTCAAAGCAGATGCTGGTTGAACAAGCAGAGCCACAGTTGGCGTTTCCACTCATTAACACTGCCTTTCTTGTTTTACTTTCTATGGGCTTGATTTCCCTTTGGGGGAATGTTGTGGCATAATTTATGTGGAGGAACTAATCCCCACTTTCAGTGTTTGGGGGGTGCCGTCCCCAGTGCTCCATGCATCATCCTATGGTGGCTGCCTTGTGACAGGTCAACAGATGCTGTCGTGATGCACTCTCAAGCATGGGGGTGGATTAAAGGCATCCACAAAACACTGCGCATGGAGCACCGGTCATCCGGTTTATTCCAAGGTCCACAAAACTCAAGCATCTTCTGAACATTGAAATCTGCTTCTCTACCAAGGTTTTCAGTGCATACCATAAAATGCTGAAACCAGCAAACCCACATCCTGGGAATTTGGACTGCAGCTGTTGGGCCATGTTATTTACCTTCCCATTGACATTTTGCAAACCCTTATCCATGCATCTCTGTCCCTTTCCTGCAGGACAAAATGACGGGGTTAAAGTTAGCTGTTCAGTCAATGTCAACGGGAGCACTAGGTTCCAGGAGCAAAATTCTGTCCTTCGTCTAGCCTGCCTATTTCCTCCTCTCCTTTTCACGCTTTCAGTTGGCACTAGAACCTGTTGAACAAAACACATAAATCAACCTGAACAATGGAGATTGTTGATAATTCTATCAAATTTGCTGTGTTGCGAATCTTTAGCAGCAGAAGCAACAGAGTCTCTGGTATGTGGCGCCTTCATTACACCTTTAGGTTCCTGGTTCCTTTTTATCCAGGCCTTTGGTTGATCTGATTGACATCCTATGCCCTTTTAACATGTTTTTTTGGGGGGGAGGGGGGCTATTGGTTTGTTGTTTTATTTTAGTATGTATTTTGTGGTTTTATATCTTGAGTTTATTCTGTGAACTGCCCTGAGATCCCTGGGTATAGGGTGGTATATAAATTCTAATAATAATAATAATAATAATAATAATAATAATAATAATAGCCAACAATTTTTCACTGCAATCCTATGCATGCTTTCCTGGGAATAAATCCCATTGAATGGAGAGATACTGAGTGGATGTGCTGTCATTGTGATATAAGACTTTGTAGGCTAAGCCTCCATCAGTTGTACTCAGTTGGTTAGAGCGTGGTGCTGATAATGCCAAGGTTACAGTTTCGATCCCTGTATGGGACAACTGCATATTCCTGTGTTGCCGGACGAGAGGATCCTCAGGGTCCCTTCAAACTCTGCATTTCTATGACTGACTCGAGTTGTATTGGGAATGAGGGCAAAAAGAAAGAGTCGTCTAGGGGGATTCTACTCATGGCACAGCACCCACGGGTGGTGACTTGAAAACATATTTTCTGCTGTTGCGCCTGTTTAATAATAATAATAATAATAATAATAATAATAATAATAATAATAATAATTTATTTGTTGTTGTTCAGTCATTCAGTCGTGTCTGACTCTTTGTGACCCCATGGACCAGAGCACGCCAGGCACGCCTATCCTTCACTGCCTCCCGCAGTTTGGCCAAACTCATGTTAGTAGCTTCGAGAACACTGTCCAACCATCTCATCCTCTGTCGTCCCCTTCTCCTTGTGCCCTCCATCTTTCCCAACATCAGGGTCTTTTCCAGGGAGTCTTCTCTTCTCATGAGGTGGCCAAAGTACTGGAGCCTCAACTTCAGGATCTGTCCTTCCAGTGAGCACTCAGGGCTGATTTCTTTAAGGATGGATAAGTTTGATCTTTTTGCAGTCCATGGGACTCTCAAGAGTATTATTATTATTATTATTATTATTATTATTATTATTATTATTATTATTATTAATACCCCACCCATCTGGCTGGGTTTCCCCAGCCACTCTGGGCGGCTCCCAACAGAATATATTATTAAATAATAAACAATAAAACATCAAACATTAAAAACTTCCCTAAACAGGGCTGCCTTCAGATGTCTTCTAAAAGTCAGATAGTTGTTTGTTTATTCCTTGACATCTGATGGGAGGGGCATTCCACAGGGCAGGCAACACCACCAAGAAGGCCCTCTGCCTGGTTCCCTGTAACCTCACTTCTCGCAGGGAGGGAACCACCAGAAGGCCTTTGGAGCTGGACCTCAGTGTCCAGGCTGAACAATGGGGGTGGAGACGCTCCTTCAGGTATACTGGGCTGAGGCTATTTAGGGCTTTAAATGTCAGTACCAACACTTTGAAATGTGCTTGGAAACGTACTAGGAGACAATGTAGGCCTTTCAGGACTGGTGTTATATGGTCTCGGCAGCCACTCCCAGTCGCCAGTTCTGTAGAATGACCTTCCTTCTGCCATACCATGAAGCCGCAACCGCCGGTTACTTCAGACACCTTGAAAAGACTTGCCTTTTTGCCCACAATTTCCCTGTCCCATAAGATTGAACCCTGTATTATGTGTTTGAATCCCCTGAAACTGTTTTGTTTGCTTTCGTGTGTTACGCTGAAATCTTCAGCACCTTAGAGACCAACTAAGTTTGTTCTTGAAGCTTTCGTGTGCACTGAAGAAGTGTGCATGCACACGAAAGCTCATACCAAGAACAAACTTAGTTGCTTAAGGTCTAAGGAATTTTTTATTTTATTTTGTTTGACTATGGCAGACCAACATGTACCTTCTGTACTGAAATCTTCATTAGATTTAGGTTGTCTTTTTGCTTTAATGGACACTGATTTTATATTGTATGCTGCTGAGAGATTCTTTAGCTATTAAAGAGTACAGAAATACTTTAAAACAAATAACAGAACCTTGAATTAATGTATTGGGAGCCAGTGCAGATCTCGCAGCAAGGGCATCCTTGCAGGCTCCAGACCAATTTAGGGTGGCCCCACACTGAACGCATTGCAGCAACCCAGTCTAAAGATGACAGCTCTTCAAGTATCAATGTTAAGCATATTGGTTATAAATTCTTTTATGAGCAATGCTGGAAGGAGTTATACCACACTGAAGTTGGCACCGTTAATGAAATGACCTCATCTTATTTGTTGTGTTTAAAGGCTTAGACATTTTAATGGGGGCTGGGGAAGGAGCAGACATGACTCTTTTGGACATTAACTCAGAGTTTGTTTGTACTTCTCAATTCTCTTGAAAAATATCTCTTTAAAGGCCTGTCTTGAAACTCCCGAAGCCAACACAAATAATATCCCAGATTTCAGTAGTGAGCATTGGGCTGTTTTAATACTCTGCGAAAAACTCAATGCTGAATTGAACAGGGCTTTCTCATTTAACTGGTGTCTGCATTTAGCTTTCTCAAACATCCTTTGAAGCCGTTTCATTTGCCCCAGACCGTTTTCTTGCAGCTTTAGCACGCCAGCGACACTCCCATTGGTGTGCTAAACTGAGCCACACGGTAAGTACATCGCATCGTGGCAGGATGTGCATGGAGCCCTTACCCGTATGGTCTGTTTTGACCATTATATTAAGGATATTGGAGCAAATGTTACGTCCTGAAACCACATAATAGGCACACAAAAATTGCCAGTGTAGTTTTCTCACAGCTCTATGACCAAGCATGCCTGCTCTCACTTGTAGCTGAGGTGCACTCCAGCGCATAGACATGGGATATATGACTGTAGAAGGGAAGGGAAGGGAAGCATAAGGCCTTTGACCATAGCCAATATTCACAAAAACATTTTGATGCCATTACAGAGATACAGGTTGATTCCAGATGGCTCCCCCCCCCCAATATCATCAATCTTTACTTGTTTGCACAAAATTTACAGGAAGGTTATATGAAGTCTACCTATTTATTGAGTTTTCCTTCTGGTGTCGGGATAACCAGTTTCTGGGATAACCAGTCGTCTGAGAGCCTGCTCCGGCTGGTTATGAAGGTCCGCTGGTTATGAGGGTTCTTGAAGGTCGTGAGGAGTTTTCGGAAGTTGCAAAGGTCTGAAGAGGATAGGACAGGCAGCAAGAAGTATAGCAAAAGGTGTGGCCGAAGAAGCAGGAAAGGAGGCCAAATAAAAAAGACTGCAGTCGGTGGTTTCAAGTGCACTCAATGCGAGCGAGCTCTCTGTCTCTCTGTCGTTCCGCTCGTCTCGTCGCCGAGCCAACAGGAGCAGGGCTATTTATTAGCAAATTATACAGCATCATCACATAAGCATTAACCAATAACAGCATTGCAATAGCCAGTGTTTCCGGGCGGGAAACCAGCCTTGTGACCGTTACCAGGAGGCTTCCTGGCGCGCTTTCGGGGAGGCGCAGAGGGATCCAGGCACCAATCTCCGGCCGGATCTTCTTTCCTTCTGTGCAGTAGTGCAGAAGGATTAGCAAAGCGGCTATCACGCGGGAAAACCCCAAAACATATTCCCACATTCTGGTTTGCTGGTGGGGAGGTTATATGATGTCGTGCGAATCAATTCCCCTTGCCAGTTCCATTGCTGCAAAAAAACAACAACCTTGGGTTTGTTGCGCAAGAGGCCAGATCCACAATCATTGTGCAGCCTGAATTTGCCAATATGTGACGGGATTGCTCCCGCAAAATAGGGAAGTTGGGAAGCAGCCCTAGAAACATGACATACAGCCAACATACATAACAAGACTTCTTGTTTCCAGAAAAAAAGTGTCCCCTGGTTTGGTTTGGTTTGGTTTGGTTTGGTTTGTTTTTTAAAAAAATCCCTCTCCTGCTGCATCAGACAATTCTGTGGCAAGGGGAAGTTCTAGCTGGAGGATCTGAAAATACTATTCTCAGAGAGAGGAAGATGACCTCCCTGCCAACCTGTCCTTCACACTCACTGGCTGCACCCCTTAGCTTTTCCAAAAGAGCAGACCGCTCTGATGCACAACCCGTCTACCTGTGGCTGATGTTGCCAGCCTTCGTGTCACATCTTCAGACATCTGTGTAACACGGAGTTGGTCTTCCAATGGGCCTCGTGCCTGAAGCCAGCTCCCCGTAGAGCACATCCCTGGGAATCCTGCCATCTTCCATTCTGTGGACATGGCCAAGCCGGCGTAGATGTCGCCGAGACAGGAGTGCAAACGGGCTGTGAAACGTGGGCTTGGGAGAGCGCATCTTTCTTTGAAACTCTGTCCTGCCCAAATCTTCCAGAAGCAGCACCTGTGGAAGGTATTGAGGAAGGCATTGCTCCTGACGGTTGTAAACTGCCCAAATCTCACTGCATACCATAAAGTAGTGTGCTCAACACATAAGCCTGGGAAGACCTTGCCAGTGCTGGGTTTATTCATAGCCTGGCAGGAAGAGAAAAATAGTGTCTTATTTCAGATGTGTATATTGCTTTCTGGAAATATATATGTTGTTGTTCAGTCGTTCAGTCGTGTCCAACTCTTCGTGACCCCATGGACCAGAGCACGCCAGGCACGCCATATATATATATATATATATATATATATATATATATATATATACACACACATACATATATATATATACACACACACCATATTTTTCCATCTATAAGACACCTCCATGTATAAGATGCCCCCTATTTTGGGGGACTCCAATTTAAGAAAATGGGGGGAGATACTATCCGTGTATAAGCCGAGCCCAGATTTTGAACATTATTTTAGAGGTAAAAAAACCATAGTCTTATACACGGAAAAGTCCGGTATATATCAAAACCCTTGTTTTTTCTTATAATCACAGTAATTCCATATGCTAAAATTCTGACAGGAATGTTCACGCAGAATCATAGCTGGAAACTGAGAAAATCACACATAAAGACAAGCTGCTGCAAATGTTCCATGACTGAACAGTTCCCCCTAGTGTACTTGGCTACGACAAGGTACATTTACTGTGCTTTGAAATGGCGAAAGATACTCAGTGATCACTGGTTCATTATACTTCGGGACCCCTAAATAATCTACATAGCATTACTCCAGGATGCAATTACATTATGCTAGGCTGTCCCACAAGCATACAGAAAAGTAATACGATGAAGGAACTAGCGCTAGAGCATATTCTGTCAGGATACAGCCATCTAGAACCGCCATTTTGTTTTTGTTCCGAGAGATGTGCACGTGGCCTAATGCATGCTCCGAAACCCCAAAAGGGATGAATGTGGAGCAGAGTACTTCAAGGAGATGCAGGGGAAACTACAGAGCCCAGACTTTGCTAGAACTTCCTCAACACAAATCAGTCTTCAAGCACCAATATACAGGTATCTTCCGCACACATATTTACCCTCAAAACACACAGGTTTGTAACCCTGTGTATCTGGAGGAAGGGAGAACTGGTTTGGGGAATGTGAAGTGGAGTAGTGGCAAATGGGGGGGGGAGGAAGGGCACCCCAGCCCCCTCTCTGCTTCTCTACTCCTCCTAAATTAGATTGCCACACCCACATACATTGCCATTGGGATTCTCTTGAATGTGTTTACACACAGTATTTCACTAGATTCTGGGTGGGTTTAAAAAGCAAAACAAACCCGACCATTTCATCTTCTGAGATTCACTCAGCATTCCTGGCATTAAAGAGCCATGGATGAAAGAAAAAAAGAGAGAGAGAGACTCTGGTTCGGTACAGAGAGAAGCAGCCCCCTCTTCCTTTGTTTTCGCCTGCTTCTCATTAGAGGGGACAACAAATCTGTATAATTTGCAACTGTGGGAAGATGAGTGCTGTTTATGGTGAAACACTCATATACACAGAGACGGGAACAAAGAGGAGAAATTTGATGACCAGCCACTGTGATCCAAAAATAATTTGTCATGGGCACAGTGGCTCATGAGGTGGCGCAACATACTTTTCCGGAGAGTATGACACATGCGAACATGTGCGCGCACATGCATAGGGTGCTGAAATAAAATGGTTGCCACATGCTAGGTCTACGAAAATGAATAGGAGACAATCAGCTCGAAATAGATCGCTTATTCTCAGTACTGAATTGCGCTTCTAGGCCCCCAAGCCACCCCCATGAGAGAATAAAGACACAAGGACACAGAATTTAGGTTAATGTCAATGGGCAAAATTTAAGCCACAACTTTATTGGTTACAGAATGTGAGTGGTATTGGCTTAGGCATTGGCATCAACAGACTACATCTGACTCCTGAGAAACAGTCAGATTATCCGGGATCACTTTCTACGTTGTTGTTGGCTTACTACTTCGGCACCATAGAACGCAAATATAAAGCTTTACAGCTTGGCCTACCGGATAGCATCTATTACCGTTATATAGTTTCATTCAAAGACTCACATTGCTTCTACAGACCTTCTGAGATTCACAGACCTTTGTTTATTTGGCTTTAGATTCACAAGAGAACCTTATAAGTGTATATATTTGTTTATGTTGTACTATGTCATGTATAAAATGCAATAAGAATTGTAGTGCTACTGGTCATCGTGTTGCCTGTATTGTCGTTGATTCCAGTTGGCAACACAGGGGTTAATTGTTTACATCTGACTCCTGCCCGCCTTGCAGGAAGTCTGGTAAGGGTAAACCACCAGTAGGGGGAGCCCCGCTGATGCGGATCGACTTGAGCCCCTCTGAGTTCCTGCTGGGGTCGTGGCATGGCCCTAGCCCCTCCCCGGGCTTCGGACAAGATCCACACCCCTGGATTCCTTTAACAGAATATCCTTATGCATGGAGGGGCAGGTGATAGTGGTGCAAGGCTGAAAGCGGAGCTTCCAGAGTCGCATCATGGTTTAAATTGGCCCTGGTCACACCCCCTCAGTGCCCTGATTGGTTGTCTGGCAAATGGCGTGGCCAGGACACCCTCAGCGTGACGTGGGACGCTACCCCGCACCGCGGTGAGGCTGGGGTGGGACCTGGTGGCCCGAACGCAACCCAGTCCCACTTGGAAGCGGAAGCGGTTAAGCTCACATCATTTTCCTCTAGAATAGACTTTAGCTCAGTGCCTTACCTTAAAATGGGCCTTAGTTCAGGGAAGGGTCACCATATCTTGAAAAGCAAAAAAGAGGACATCCCGAGCCACTCGGGCTGGCCGCAGCCGCAGCGTGCGGAGCAGCCTGAGCTGCCCGAGCCCCAAAAACCCGGACATTTCCTTTAAAAACGTCAAAATCTACCTGGATGGGCATGTTGGCCCCCTAAAAGAGGACACGTCCTGGTTTTCCTGGACGTATGGCAGTCCTAGGAAGCGTCATATCTGAATGTGAGGCACCTGCACCTGCAGTTTGGACTGGGAAATAATCCGAAACTCTGGAGAGGTTCTGCCAGTCGGTGTAGACTGACATCCCTTCCAAATGTCCTGATTTTCCAGGCACTGTCCTGGAATTACGAAAACGTCTGATTTAATCCCTGAATATTTAATCCCTATTTTCCCTGCCAATGCCACAGCTGCCAAGCTCAGGGAGGAGGATGAGCCAGCGCTTGTCCTGACAGCATCTCCCATTGCCTCTCCACAGACTCAGGGGGAGCAGAATGCAAGGAGTATTGGGGGTTTTTTTTTAAAAAAAAATGCTTTGTGCATCTGCATCTAATCTGGCCCCTTTCTAAAGTTAATTTATCGATGTGCATTTTCCTTTTTTTTTTCTTCTTCTTTTTTTTCCTACCGAGAGAAATGTTTTTATTAAACACGCAATCCAATTTAAAATAAAAATGTTATGTTCAGTTACAAAATGAAATTATTTATACTTGGACATCCGTTCAGGTGTTTTAAGTCCATGAAGCCTAGTAAGCAAGTAGCAGAACATGAGACCTGTGCATTTCTGGTTCAGTAGTAAATGACTAATTGCAGCGGCTGCCAAAGAGACTCAAATACATGCCAAAAGAGGATAACAACAGTTGATATCTCTGGTGAGTCCTTTGAAGAACGTGAGAAGAGAAACAGCGAAAGAAGACAGGCTCGGGGGCCTTTCCAGGTTGGATCATTTTGCTGATACACAGTTTGTAACTTATAAATATAGATACAGTATAATGGAAATATCTGGAAAACTCATTGCGCGTCGAGGTCCTCAAGCCACCCCCCAAGAATTAAACACAGAGATATAATTTTTGTTTGGGTTTTTGGCAATAATTTAGGCCACAACTTTATTTAAATACAAATTCGGTGAGTGGTTGCGTAGGCATTGGTTCAGACTACTGTCCTACCGGGACAGAGGCTGGCATACAGCCAGCGATTGGGAAAGTGCAACTGAGGAGAGTTAAGGAGCTGGGGTCAAAGCTACCCTCTCCCCAGAGGTCCCGGGGGCTCGGCTACGGCCCTATCCCCTACCGGGGGTTCGGACAAAGCATAAGAGCCGCCGGATTCCTTTAACGGAATTCCCTGTACCATCATCACCATGATTCTGGAGGTGGGCACCACCCATCCAGAAATCAACACAATAACCAATGCCTAACCGCCAACCTTACAAGTTGTGACAAGTTGCTACTGCAGTAGGCGAAAACCAAATGGCAACAGCCAATCAGCCAGATGGAAAAATTCCTACTGGGCCTCTGCCCCAAAAGCAGACGACCCCATGACAGGCAGTTGCAAGGTCAAGCGCAGAGGCCTAAGAAAAGGGGGGGGGATGGGTGATCCGAAGCTCGAAGCCAAGAGAGGGATCACCCTGCGTGCAGAGGATTATAAAGGACGCTGACCTGTCCATCACAAATTGCTACATCTCACTTTGCCCAGTAACTCTGCCTGACCAATCCTGACTAAGGCCAGCGTCCAGCCACTCCCTACAGGTCAATTTAGTGTCTTGCCAGGCCCCGACCGCAACACGTGCTCTTACTCAGGGTAGAACCCGATTTATCTCTTTTTGAACTCTTACAAAGACACACTGAATACAAACTAAGCAATCCTAAGGTACCAAAGAATAAAATGCCATTGGGATCAGGGGGTTTTCTCAGGATGGTGGAGAGTGCCTGTGCTGTGTCTGATAGGAAATAATCAACAGGGGGTAGGGGTACCCCCCAAAAAAATGGGGTGTTGAAGAGAGTCCATTGTGGGGGAGCGAGAAATGTCTCTATTTTCAACTGAGGAATGTTGGAAGGTAAGTAGAGTGGTACCTCAGTTTCTGAGTGTCTCTGCATTCTTTTTTTCTTTTTTCTCCATTGACTTTGCCAACCGCTCTTTCCCAGAGCTAAAACTGCCCTGCCCTCTGATTTACTCAACGATGAGAGAACATAGAGCAGGGTCTTGTTACCAGGAGACCAGAGATAATGCATCCTATTAAAGATCAGAATCAGCTCCTTCACTTGGGAACGGAAATTTCGGAAGCGTGCAGCAGCACAGCCTGTTTCCGTACACACCTACAGCAGCCATCCCTGCCTTTAAAAGAAACATTGGCTTTATCTGCAGGCAGGAATGGGAGTTGTCATGATATCAAAAGCAAACAGGACTTTGTTTCTTAAAACAGAAGTACTGTGGCCAAAGTTAGGAGAGGTGGCCCGGTGCTCCTCAAATCCCAGATGGTGGAAGGCTTGCTGTTTCTCCTCAATAATAAGATAAATGGATTCTGTACATTATTATTACTTCATCGTTATTGCTCCTGGACCAAGTCCTGGTATTCAAAGCAAGTTCTGGATCGAACTGCCCCTGCTTGCAAACGGTGCCGTAGCTAAGCCTCCAGCTGTACCCACAAATGCTTTGGTGTGGGGGTCCTGAAATCTGGTTGGGACGATAAAAGCATTCTTCTCCGATGCAAATACATCTGTGGTTTGTGTTTTGTTTTGCGCCTTTTTCTAGGAAGCCTTGAGTTTTGTGTGATGATTTTTTTATTTTAAAAAAAAACTGGCTAAAGGGCTGTTTCTTTTGCTGACATTAAGTTGTAAATATAGCTCTGGGTGTAGTAGAAATAGGTGGGGATTTAGCAGAAATCTCTCTCCATCTGCTGTGATGGTGCCAGTGGTGTGCGGTGAATTTTTTTTTGTGGGGGGAACCAGGGGTGAAGGAAAGCTCTCTGCCACCCGGTGCGGGGTGTTGAGGGGTGGGGCGGGGCAAATCGCCGGGTGGCTCATGTTCTGTGCATCTTGTCACCCCGCCACTGGGGGGAACAGTTAGGGCAAGGGGCACCAGCTTGTGAGGGTGATTGGGGGGGTGTTGTGTGTAGAGCTTTGAGGTGTCCTGAGGTCAGATTCATGAGCCAGCGTGGTGTAGTGGTTAAGAGCGGTGGACTTGTAATCTGGTGAACCGGGTTCGCGTCTCCGCTCCTCCACATGCAGCTGCTGGGTGACCTTGGGCTAGTCACACTTCTTTGAAGTCTCTCAGCCCCACTCACCTCACAGAGTGTTTGTTGTGGGGGAGGAAGGGAAAGGAGAATGTTAGCCGCTTTGAGACTCCTTCGGGTAGTGATAAAGCGGGATATCAAATCCAAACTCCTCTTCTCTTCTTCTTCTTCTTCATCTAAGCAATGTCATTGTGTTTTCTGAATCTAGGAGAAGTGGCTGCAACAAGGAACTTTTCTCCCCCTTGACAGCAAAACTTCCCTTCCCATTACACGTGTGTTGATAAAGGGCCATTCCATTGTCACGGGTGGGACACTTTGACCATGCTTTTTGGTATTCACACATGTGTAACAATGTAAATATACATAAAAATTAACAACCAAAATTTAAACTATGTTCTTAATAAGATACTGAACATTTTACTAATTTTTTATTATTTTTATGGATATTTTTGACAATTTTATTAAATGTTAAAAGTGTTGTCACGGGTGGGACAAAAAAAGGACATGGAGCTTGAGATAAGTTTGATTTATGGAAAAACTCTGTGAGTTGGGAGGTGAATCAATGATAAACTCAGCATATCTGTTTAAATCAATGTTTATTGGTTACAACTATGCAATCAGAAGTTTAAGAAATTTAACGATACAAAATTAAGGAAAAAATGCTGTCACGGGTGGGACAATCATCAGAAAACTTTTAACTTGAACACTTCTGTGAAGACTACGTGGGTGGACTTTTGAAAAGAAGGTCCATAAAATAAACTTCTTTTGTCTTTAGCTTTTAAAAAAATGGTTAGACTGCACGTTTGGAATCTTCCTCACCAAAGTCCAGTGCTCATCTAGCATTCTTATCAGGCTCATTTTTCATGGAATGGCCCTAAAGCTATTGTTACCGTATCGAGCGTTTAGTGCCATGCAGGGAAAGGAGAACGTTAGCCGCTTTGAGACTCCTTCGGGTAGTGATAAAGCGGGATATGAAATCCAAACTCTTCTTCTTCGTCACTCCCAGGAGAGACGTGTGGCTCGGGCGCTCTGCAGGCCCTGCGGGGTGTGCCGCTCAGCATTTTGCCACCCCCTCAGTGGTGACACCCGGGGAGACCCACCCCCGCCCCCCTTCCTCCGCCCCTGGGGAATGTGCCAGGCAGGTCCGGAATGGGGGTCCTTCCTCCTCGCAGTAGTTTACAGCTGCTTGGGAGGAGTCCAGAGGGAGAGAGGGAGAGAAGAAAGTAGGGGCCAGGTGCCAGTCCCAGCAATGTTTTCAACTAGGGGAGTTACAGGTAGGTAACTCCCGTGTTGGTCTGCAATAGTCAAAACAAAATAAAAAATAAAAAAAATTCCTTCCAGTAGCACCATAGAGACCAACTAAGTTTGTTCTTGGTATGAGCTTTCGTATCTGAAGAAGTGTGCATGCACACGAAAGCTCATACCAATAACAAACTTAGTTGGTCTCTAAGGTGCTACTGGAAGGAATTTTATTTATTTATTATTTTGTTTCAACTAGGGTAGTTGAGCCTAGGTGAATTCTGCTGTCTTTTCCTTTTCTGAGTAACAAAGCTGACTTCACATTGAGTCCTAAGCCTTCATTCTGACCTGAGGATTATCCTGCCTGGACACTCTACTTCCCACGGACATTGCTATACTCTTTTAGATGCCTACCTAAAACATTTTCCCCCAGACGTGTCGAATTTGTGTGTGCTTTGCTTCTTTTTAAGCCGTTGTTGGTTTCAATAACCTTTTGAGTATTTTTAAATGCTTGTTTTCAACTCCCTTACTTACGGTTGCCGTGCTTTATTTCCTACTTTTGTAAAACTGCTTAGAGGTTTTCTTGTAATCAAGCAGTGCATAAATTTTGTCCCGTAAATAGAATTGCAGCCTTGAGAATAAAGCCCGTTGCAGTCAATAGGGCCTGCTTTTGAGGACGCCTTAGTATTATTGCCCTGTTAAGGGATCAGCATGGGAAGAAACTGGGTCCTGCCCTGGGCCATCAAATGTACTTGATAAGAACAAAGTCCTTTTTTTTCTCTTTTTGAGTCGCTCTGTGTTTCATTACTGCCAAGCATGGCTTCACTTTATGTTGTCTAGACACTAATTTAAAACCAAAATCAAATAATAATAAAAAGAAAACGCATATTAAAAATAACCCCTGTGATGTGTCCTTTTGTAACAGGCACCCAGAGACATTTGAAGAGGTTTATTTAGCCTTGGGGAAAACTTGACTCAATAGATTTTGGGCTGATTTTCTTAAGAGGGTACATTAGGAAACCTTGACTCAGCATTATGAGCATTTTCTTTGCATGTGATTTCAGAGCCGAGGTTTTTCTTTGCGCAGCATGTCTCCTTCCAGAGGCTTAAGCAATCCATACCGATCAAGAAACATCACTCTATTATCCTATATTAAAAGGCTGACATTACTAAAAAAATGCATAGGAAGCAGTGGTGCTGTCAGAAGAAGGGCGTCACTCAGAAAGACCCCCCAAAACAGCAGGACTGGCTTTTCATATTCTGATGTAAATTAAATAACAATACACATTAACATATAAAGAGAAGGACTTCCATAAGATTAAGTTCAGGGGTCAAGTGACCGTTTTATATTGCTTTCTGTTTCCGTTTCCTGAAAGGCCACTTCCGCATCAGCAGGAGATGGATTTGCAGGCATCACGACCCGATCACTCGCGTAGGGGCTGAACCCAGCCCCTGCGCGATTGGTAGAGTATTCCCACGTCTCACGCAGGCTGCCTGGGGGGGCCATGTCTTAGTCCCTTTAAACTAGTGACAGGCGGGAAGCTCGCCCTCTCAGCCCAAAACTGAGAAATTTCGAAACTAAAATTGCTGATCTCTTCAGAACTTCGTGGTCTTTAATATGATATGGCACATGATGGATTTAGCTTCAAATTCTAAAGCCAAGTTACAAAATTTCAAATCCTCATAACTCAAAATGGGCTGAGATAAAAATAAAATTAACATTTTAGATTTATTTATTTTTATTTTTTAAAAAATAATATTTATTAGGCTTTTTCCAATTATAACCAAATTACAGTCAAATTACAACACATGATTAAATTTTTCTAACCCCCCTTTCTCTCACCAAGAGGAGCATACCCAATAAACCCCCCTCTCACTGGGGTAAACACTTATACTTTGCCAATTTAATCACTTACAATGTACGTATCATCATAGCCTTGTGGACTTCCCCGGCTCCCACCCGTTGACTCCATACAAAAACCTAATTTACAGTTATTACCAATTAAACCCAATATTATTTCCTCTCTTTCTTACATTTACCAATATTTCTTACAAAATACTTTTCCAATTTATAAATCTAATTCATCATTTTTAACTATCCTCCACATTCACTGTATTTCTAAGCTTTCATTGTTATTCCCCAATCTATTATAACAACATATTTAAAATTGAATTTACCTTAAAGTCCTTCCCCCCTTTATCTCATCATTCATTTTAAGACCATACCATTATCCATTAACATACCATACGTCAAACCATAATAGCAAAGAAGTTTCCACAAAGTTCATAAGTTTTTCAACCCACCCCCTCCCTTTCAAATACCATAATTTAACATTTTAGATTTAAACTTGGTTTTGATCATTCAACAAGTGGACAAAATTGGATGACATGAGGCCAAACCCCCACCACCACCACATTAAAAATTGGATCACTTGATATGGAATGGCACTCAGAAGGGTTTAAACTTTCTTAACTGCTCCACAGATGTGTTGAGAGGAGTGTAAGTTGAGCAGTTAAAGTGTACAAGAACTGGCCATTGTGCACTTCACCAGGTGTTATGGAGAATGTGCATATAATACATCCAATGAGAGGTAATTATGCATATTTCCAAGTCAAGGTACACTGTCTCCAACAGGTCTAGAGAAATATGCAGATTTTCTATATGTTCTCCAGTCATTATGCATGATCTCCAAAAGGTTTTGGGCAATGTGCACATATCAACTGAATTTTCAACATTCTCTAGCCAACATTTATTTATTTATGCAAAATCCTAAAAGGCTTTGGGGAATGTATACATCTAAGCAGATTTTTTTTGGTACTATATTCTGACAATATGCACATTCTCTAAGCTTTTGGGGCCTGGGGACATATTTGGAAATCTAATAAACTGTTGCAATCACCACAAGAGACCCATTTCACAAAAGACAAGTTGGGGGATGCTCAGTATCCCACCCCACATCACAAAAAATATACTACACACCTACACTCCCTGAAAACAAAAATGCAGACAACAAAAGTAGGGAATGCTCTCCCTCAAACAGACAAACCTCTCTCAACCAAACACCTCCCTGTAAAAGAAGAGAAGAAGAAGAAGAAGAGTTTGGATTTGATATCCCACTTTATCACTACCCGAAGGAGTCTCAAAGCAGCTAACATTCTCCTTTCCCTTCCTCCCCACAACAAACACTCTGTGAGGTGAGTGGGGCTGAGAGACTTGTGACTAGCCCAAGGTCACCCAGCAGCTGCATGTGGAGGAGCGGAGACGCGAACCCGGTTCACCAGATTATGAGTCTACCGCTCTTAACCACTACACCACCATCCCTCTCAGTCCGTCTCGTCCCCCCCCCATAGGAGGCTTCTGAAGGTTTATTCCATATCTCAACCCCAGGGCACTGGTGTAGGAAAGGCGGGGCGTAGGGGGCGGGGCACCCCAGGCAGCACAATCCCGGTAGGGTTCCATCTCAGTTGTCCCCCCACCTGCGCTGCGCGCCCCGCCCCCAGAATGTACGCCCCGCCCCCGCCTGCTTCCCACCCCCCGTGCTGGAGCATGAAGCTCCACCACTGCCCCAGGGCATTATTTGAAAAGCATGGTTTCCTCTGAGAAAACGAAAGTCAGGAAAGTGTTTTGTAGAAGAATGTACACACACACACACACACACACACACACACACCAAGACAAACAACAGTGTTATCAGTATAAGTTAATTCAGCCCAAACAGAATAAATCAGCTACTTCCGTAAACATGGAACCAGGAAACAGCAATAAATGGGTGCAGCTGGAACCAGGATGGACTTTTGCACCACAGCGACAAAAACCCCACGTTGGAGATGGAGAAACAGCATAACACTAACCCCGGCTTTCTGTATCGCAGTCCTTACACACACATGCAAGAAAATGTTCAAATGTTACACATAGCAAACTGTCCTCATCCTTGAAGGGCCGGCTAGGCTTTCAAAGATATCTGCCTTTCCACCTTTGCACTCCACAGTTTAATGGGCGTGGGGACCTTTGGACTAATGTCCGAGGGAAACGGTTTTGCACCAAAGCAGCTTTTATGAGTCTTATCTGTCTGGGAAGACGCTGCCAGGTTTTGCACGATAACTAAATCAATGGCACCAGAGGGAGGAGGGACCCGGAGCTTGCTGGGGGCGAAGGAGGGGAGATTTAAATGCCGTTGCGGAGTTTGATACACCCGGTAGACATTCCGTCATGTCCTGTTTCTCACTGTAACCATCTGGGATCCCTTATCTTGCATTTGGTACCAAAGAAAGATGCACAAAGTTTGCCACAAACCCCCAGGGGTCAGCAATTTTTTTCAGCAGGGGGCCGGACCACTGTCCCTCAGACTTTGTGGGGGGCCGGACTATATTTTTTTGGGGGGGGAATGAACGAATTCCTATGCCCCACAAATAACCCAAGAGATGCATTTTAAATAAAAGCACACATTCTACTCATGTAAAAACACGCTGATTCCCGGACTATCCGCGGGCCAGATTTAGAAGGTGATTGGGCCACATCCGGCCCCCGGGCCTCAGTTTGCCTACCCATGTTCCACATTGTGTCTTGTCTGTTGCTGGTTTTATTTTATTTTATTTTATTTTATTTTATTTTATTTTATTTTGGCTTGCTTGGTTCTCCTTAAATAGCAGCATTCAAAAAAAACTCCAAGAATTGCCACGTGAATCACTATGAGACCATTTTCCAGAAGAGGAAATAATAATCCCAAACATGTAGCTTTGTGTTTTTCCTTACTAACTCTTGGCATGTAATGTGAGGTGGCAAAGGTTATATTGTTTGAGATGTTGGATTTCTCCCTCTCTTCTCTCCCCTGCCCACCTACTCCCTTTCTGTCTGAAAGGGAAGTGTGCATGCACACGAAAGCTCATACCAAGAACAAACTCAGTTGGTCTCTAAGGTGCTACTGGAAAGAATTTTCTATTTTGTTTCGACTATGGCCGACCAACACGGCTACCCACCTGTAACTTTTCTGTCTGAAATTGTTGCTCAGTTCCTTCTAGTGGCTTAGCTGGAGTTTGTCCTTTAAAAACATACAAACCCAAAGTCTGCCAGCAATCCATTTCCCCCCCCCCCAAACCATGAACATGACAAACTGCAATTTTTGCTTATGTCTGACATTCACAGTCCACGTAATGGTCCACTAAAATTCCCTATATTTTGTAATTTTCACAGTTTTATCGTGACTATATGAAAGGTGGCTGCTGTAACCTCTCTTGGATAACAGGCATGGTCAGCCAAAGTTGAGCACTTTTAAATTTATGTGCTTAACTCCCATCAAAGCCACTGACATTTAAAAAGTGGCAGACTTTAGCTTAATCGTCTAACGTTAAGAATAACGAGGTTCCAATACCTGAAAGCTTCTCCCAAAATAATATGTGCATTGGTGTTCCATTCGTTCCATTGTTTGTTTCAATGTATTAATATCCTCCTTTCTGTTTGGAGGTGCCAAAGGCAGCCAAAGAACAGAAACATACAATTAAAAAAACTCTGGTGGTTAAAACATAGTCACTGAAATAGTAAACAGTCAAAAGAATGGAAGATGAGGAAAAACTGCACTAAACACAGTGTTTTGAAAATGCTTGCAAGAACAAGGAAATTATTATTATTATTATTATTATTATTATTATTATATATACAGTGGTACCTCGACTTACGAATTACTCGACATACGAATTTTTCGACTTACGAATGAAAAAAGTGCCCACACGCCTATGAATTTTTCGACATCCGAAGGACATCCGTTGGCGGTTTTAGATGGGGTTTACTTCGACTTATGAATTTTAGATGCGGTTTACTCGACTTACGAATTTTTCTGAATTTTTCGTTTCCAATGCATTCCTATGGGGAAATTGCTTTTTTCGACTTACGAATTTTTCGACCTACGAATGTGCATTCGGAACGGATTAAATTCATAAGTCGAGGTACCACTGTATTATTATTATTATTATTATTATTATTATTATTATTATTATTATTATTATTATTATTATTTGTACCCCACCCATCTAGCCGGGCCCCCCCAGCCACTCTTCAGTGGGTGCTGAAAAATTCCCAGAGAGGGTGCTATTCTGATCTGGGGGGTGTGTGTGTAGAGGGAGTTTCTCAAATGGGGTGCCACCACAGAGAAGACCCAGTCCTGGGGCAAAGAGGTCCAGATCCAACAGCTCTTCAGGGTTCACAGATCAGTTTGGGTATGTGTATATATTGATAGCTCAACCTGTTCCTCCTCCAAGAAGACCTCAGATTTGAGGTCTGGGGAGGGCTGAAGACTGGCACTCCTCTTTTCAGCCCCCTTGCCCCTCCCCACAGCTCCCTTTTGTTAAAAACAAAGAGAAACAAACTTCTGGAGAGAGAACATTGCATGAACATCACCTATAGCTTGGCTGATACTTCATCCCTTAAATATTGGAAGATATGGTCTGCTGTACTGGCATCTGCTAGCAACATACCCTCCAGCATTTCTCCAATGAAATTAGGGACATCCCATTCCATAATAATAATTTTACCATTTATACCCCATGCATCTTACTGGTTTGCCCCAGTCACTCTGGGCAACTTCCAACATATGTAATTACATAATAAACATTTTTTTAAAAAACCAACCTTCTCTATACAGAATTGCCTTCAGATGGTTCATGGGTCAGATAACTCCATACCCTACAACAGTTAGCCAATGAAAATAGGGACATTTCGGGATCAAATCAGAAACCAGGACGGCTTCTCTAAATCAGGGAGGTCCCTGGAAAATAGGGACATTTGGAAGGTCTTTAGTAAATAAGCAAAGATGTTGAAAGGAGGTGTGGACTTTGAGCTCCTCGGAGGGAAGGCAAGATGTGAATATAATGCACATACAGTGGTGCCCCGCTAGACGAATGCCTCGCTAGACGAAAAACTCGCTAGACGAAGGCATTCGTCTAGCGGAAGGCTGCCCCGCTAGACGAAAAAGTCTATGGGGCTGCCTCGCAAGACGAAAAATTTTCGTCTTTTTTTTTCGTTTTGCGGAGCGCGGCTGTCATTGCCGCTCCGCAAGACGAAAAACCCGCTAGACGAAAATTTTCGCAGAACGAATTATTCACCACTGTATATTGTACATAATTCTTTTTTTTTTTTAATAAGATTTTATTATTTTCTATTAAGGCAAAGAAAAAACATAACATAAACAACAACATTAACAATACAGAAATACAATGCATAAGCACAACACAAAAACACAATCCAACAATCACAATAAAAAGAAACATATACAAACCTATAAACTAACACTTATCCTCTTACTTCTCTTATTACTATCTTCTCTATTTTAGGGGACTTCCCCCATTCCCTCCACTGTCTTCAAAATCATTTATATTTTCTAGGTAGCTTTGTATCTTATTCTATTCACATTTACTCAATTTTAATACGCTTTACTTTACTTAATCATATCTTAACTAAAACTCTAAATCTTAACACATTTTCTGACAATTAGATCTTTCACACCAAAATATCTTAATAACAATTTTATCTAACATATACCTGCTAAAGCCGCTATTCTATTTAATTCTGCTCAAATATTCAATTTTACTGATTTAACTAAATAATCTTTAAATTTCTTCCAATCTCGTGACACCTTCTCCTCCCTCTGGTCCCGGATTCTGGCGGTCAGTTCTGCGAGTTCCATATATTCCATCATCTTCATCTGCCATTCTTCCACTGTTGGTATCTCTTCGCCTTTCCATGTTCTTGCCAATAAAATTCTAGCTGGCTGCATTATCACCAGGTATATGAAACATTCAAAATGGACAAAAAAGTTGGTTTTCAAGTAGAAAAATCAAAACTGGAAACAGAATTGATAGAATCGAACTTTAAAAACCTTTCCAAAATGTATAATCTATTGCTAGAATGGCATACGAAAGATGAACTGGTAAAATCGTCAATGATAAGTTGGGCGAAAGATGTAGGACATAACATTATGATGGATGACTGGGAGGGATTGTGGCAAAAAGGTATCAAATTTACGGCTTGTCATGGTTTAAGAGAAAATATAATGAAAATGGTTTACAGATGGTATTTGACACCAGTTAAAATAGCTAGGATGAATACCAAAATGTCAGATGTATGTTGGAAATGTAAACACGCGAAAGGTACCTTTTTCCATATGTGGTGGTTGTGCCCAGCGGTGAGTGCTTTCTGGGATAAGATTTATAATGAACTCAAGAAGGTAATGAAGGTTACCTTTTGTAAGAAACCAGAGGCATTCCTTCTGAGCATAACTAATGAGGAGATACCCAGTCAGGATAGAGTGTTCTTTATGTATGCCACAACAGCAGCTAGAATTGTACAGTTAACTTCAAGATGCGTACAACACGGGTTACAAATGCGCCGAACCCGGAAATAATGGAACGTGTTACTTCCGGGTTCAGCGGTTCGCGCATGCGCAGATGCGTCAAATGGCGGCACGTGCATGCACAGAAGCACCGAATAGCGTCGCACACATGTGCAGACGCGGCACTTCAGATTAAGCACATCACTGGTTAAGAACGGGGCTCCGGAGCGGATCCCGCTCATAACCAGAGTTACCACTGTATGTTTAAATTTGAAGAATATGCAGGCCTCTGATACTGTACTTTATGTTTTTCTGCCATCTGGTGGTAAGCAGCATGGAAATGCTACAAAAAACATTTGTGAGGGGGGGAACGAATTCATCGCCCGTAAAGTAAGATTACATGCAAAAGAGCTGAAAAACACTGGATACAGATACAGTGGTACCTCGGATTACAAACACCTCAGGTTACAAACACTTCGGGTTACAAACTCCGCTAACCTGGAAGTAGTACCTCAGGTTAAGAACTTTACCTCAGGATGAGAACAGAAATCGCGCAGGCGGCGGCAGCGGGAGGCCCCATTAGCTAAAGTGGTACCTCAGGTTAAGAACGGTTTCAGGTTGAGAACGGACCTCCGGAATGAGTTAAGTTCGAAACCCGAGGTTTCACTGTACATACATTGAAAAGGAGAATTTTGAAGACTGCTTTTCAGCTGAAGCCAGAACTCTTTCCACTGGGACTTACGGATATGTATTGGAACTTTGCTACAATATATGATTACGGCTGTGAGACTTCTATATACAGTGGTACCTTGGTTGTTGAACAACTTAGTTGTTGAACAAATCAGCTCCCGAACTCCGCAAACCCAAAAGTGACTGTTCCGGTTTGTGAATGTTTTTTGGAAGCCAAACGTCTGGCGTGGCTTCCGCTTGTGTGCAGGAAGGTGCAGGAACGGATTAAGTTTGACAACCAAGGTACCACTGTATTCTCAAAGATAGAAGGACCCATTATTAACAACAAGGGAAGAATAGCTGTTAAAACTAACAGACTTAACTGAGATGGCGAAATTGACATGTTTGATCAGAGAAAAGTCATTGTTAACATTTGTTGAAAATCGGACAGCTCTCATAGACTTTTTGGCGTGAGAAAGAAATGATGACATTTGGATCTGTGGATTGAAGATAATATTTGTTTATAGGAAGTGTCTTTGTTGGGTGTTCTATTGGAGTGGATGAAGTGAATATTGTTTATATATAGCGGACAGTTAAAAAAAATCAGAAGTCCCTTAGCTTCTGAATTTTATTTTCACTCTCTTTCAACCTTTTTTCTATTTCTTTATTTCCCTCTTTCTCTTTCTTTATTCCTTTCTCTCCCCTGCCCCCGCAATGTTTTTATTGTATTTAGTTCAAAATCTTAGTTTGGACCAGTAAAGTAACATTGAGCTACCAGTCTAGGCAGCAAGAGATTTTGGGCAAACCCTAATAGCAACACTCAGGGTCCCAGCTTTGACTATATTCAAGCTGAAATGGAAGAAGAACCAAAACAAGCAGTGCATTTTAAGAGCATTTGTTGCAAAGGGCCTCAGCTCACCAGAAGAACACATGCTTTTTTTCATGCAAAAAAAGACTCCGGCATCTGCAACTCTGAGTTTTTGGAAGCACAATGACAGGGATCATTCAGTCTCTAACTGAAGGGCCAATTCTATTATCACCAAGTCCGCTAACCAAGCAATGGGTGTGTTTTTAGGAACTAGGAATTAGGAAAAGTGGCATGCAGTCATACCTTGGTTGTCAAACCTAATTCATTCTGGGAGTCCGTTTGACTCCCGAAATGGTTCGAAAACCAAAGTATGGCCTCTGATTGGCTGCAGGAGCTTCCTGCACTCAGTTGGAAGCCACAGAAGAAGAGTAGAAGAAAAGAGTTTGGATTTGATATCCCACTTTATCACTACCTGAAGGAGTCTCAAAGCGGCTAACATTCTCCTTTCCCTTCCTCCCCCACAACAAACACTCTGTGAGGTGAGTGGGGCTGAGAGACTTCAAAGAAGTGTGACTAGCCCAAGGTCACCCAGCAGCTGCATGTGGAGGAGAGGAGACGCGAACCTGGTTCACCAGATTACGAGTCTACCGCTCTTAAACACTGCACCACACTGGCTCACCACGTCAGACATTCAGCTTCCGAAAAACATTCGCAAACCGGAACACTCACTTACGGGTTTGTGGCATTCAGGAGCCAAAACGTCCGAGTACCAAGGCATTCGACAACCAAGGTACGATTGTACTGTTTTCTGAGGTAGCATGCACTCTGATTGGCTGTGTGAGTCTGAAAGAGTTTTTCCTCTGTATATGGACCACCAAGAAGGCTGATCGCCAAAGAATTGATGCTTTTGAATTATGGTGCTGGAGGAGACTCTTGAGAGTCCCATGGACTGCAAGAAGATCAAACCTATCCATTCTGAAGGAAATCAGCCCTGAGTGCTCACTGGAAGGACAGATCCTGAAGCTGAGGCTCCAATACTTTGGCCACCTCATGAGAAGAGAAGACTCCTGGAAAAGACCCTGATGTTGGGAAAGATGGAGGGCACAAGGAGAAGGGGACGACAGAGGATGAGATGGTTGGACAGTGTTCTCGAAGCTACTAACATGAGTTTGGCCAAACTGCGGGAGGCAGTGAAGGATAGGCGTGCCTGGCGTGCTCTGGTCCATGGGGTCACGAAGAGTCGGACACGACTGAACGATTGAACAACAACAAATATGCGACCGAATATCTCCCTGCTACGGAGAAGGCCTGAAGAAAGAATGGGGGGGAGCCCCTCCTTTTTTTAAAAAAATTGCATTTTCCAAAATTTTATACATACATCTTTGAATTCTCTTCGTTCATATCATTTGTCCATACTTCCCTGTCCACCCATCTATTCATTTCTCCTGAAATTCTACTCTGTTTTTGTTTGGTTTCCTCAGTTATCAGGATTTCTGTTCTCTTTGGACTCTATTGGAATTATTTCAGCGACTTTCTAACACAGGCAGGGCTGGGAAAAGCAACCAGTTGGGTTTGACAGTACTGAACTGGATAGCCCAATGAGGAATAATCATGTGTGGTCTGAAACACCCCTTTCTTAAAATGGTGCGCATGACAAAACAGTTTCTTCAAAGAAAGTGTTGTTTGTTAAGCAGCATAACTGTTGCTTAACAATTATGTGTTTCTTGTTAAGTGTTGTTTTATAAGCAACATAATCTGCGCACAAGAGTGCTGTGGACAGATATAGCCTACAATATTAATATTTAGGTTTAGGCAGGAGGCACCGTTTTAGATAATGAATTGAGGAGCTGGGGGCATTCATCTGCTTAGTGCATGGAGTGAATGTGGAGGCAAGAGAGACATGGTGTGAAACACGGGTGGGCACTCTCCTCCTCTGCTCCACTTTACATGGCAACTCCCCCCCCCCCGGGGTTTGGGTGCGAGTCTCTCTCACAAAATCTCTCATTCACAACAGGAGCAGTTAGAATGAGGACCAAAAATAAAAAACACACTTCCTGAAACGAGACTGAAAAACCAAGGTTGTTTTAAAAATGCATGAATGTCCTGCATAGAAAAGGCATTAAAATTACAGATGACTACTTTGTCGATGAATAATTCATTTGACAAATAATCTTAGCCCCCAATTCTACCAAATCTAACAGGAGGCAAACCGCCATGCTGCAATAAACTTTGAGGTAGATGTAGTGACAGAAAATATGTGCCACCAGCACTTCATAATTTAGCACAGTTTTTAGGAGAGCTCATTAAAAAAAAAAATCCAAGAAAAACTTTATGAACCTTTTTTTTTTTACAAGTCTAATACAGATTTGGGAAGGTGGAAAATAAGTATGTCCTAAGCTGACTTCTAGCAAAGGGGTAGCTTAGCCTTCTTTTAAAATGGCTATTTATGTACTCAGTGTTTTCATGTTGGAGCTTGCCCAGGGATAATATTTGAAGTTTTGATGCCTCTTTTTTTCAACAAGGGCTTCAGGGGGAGAGGGAGGTTTCGATTTGGAAAGGATTCCCCACCCCACATTTTGCCTTTCCTCTGAGAATTTCAGCGCAGCTTATGATGTCCTATTTATTGTGGGATGTAATCCATTGGTACAGTCAAATGCAACATTCCTTATCTCCCTAGAGTGGGCACAGACAGGGGGACATCCAGTAAGTGTAACTTCCTGTTCCACTGGTCTGGAGCACCGTCTCCCTGCATTTGACCTGGGAGATGCGCGTGGCTCTGGCTAGCTCCATAAAAGAGCTGAGTCATGCAGCCAATTTTTCAGTCTTTTGTTCGTCTTGTTACTGCTGTTGTCTTGTTCTACCTTTTGCTGCCATGCTGCTCTCCTGCAGCCATTTTGTTATATTAATGTAATTTTGCTGTCTGCTGGCTCTCAGCCAGCAGCACACGAGTTCAGTCTCCATATGAGATGAACTCACAGTTTCTTTGTGTAACTGTTAAGTAAAGCCTGCCTTTCAGGGATCAAATCATGAATTGAAATGTGAGTAAACTTTTGTTACTTTACTCAGAAAGACTCCTGTGTCTTTATTCTTTTAAGCAGGGTTAAAGGGGACACCAGGAAATAATCTTAACTAAGAGATTCAAATGAATCTGCTAACTAGCTTCCAGCTATATTGAGGGGAATCTGCTCTGCTACATCACTTAATAGCGTGAGTGAAGGAAGGATACTTATTCAATACAGCGGTACCTCTGGTTAAGAATTTAATTCGTTCTGGAGATCCGTTCTTAACATGGATCTGAAGAAGTGTGCATGCACACGAAAGCTCATACCAAGAACAAACTCAGTTGGTCTCTAAGGTGCTACTGGAAAGAATTTTCGATTTTGTTTTGACTATGGCAGACCAACACGGCTACCCACCCGTAACCCATTCTTAACATGAAACTGTTCTTAACCTGAGGTACCACTTTAGCTAATGGGGCCTCCCATTGCCGCCGCGCAATTTCTGAAGCAAAGTTCTTAACCCAAGGTACTATTTCTGGGTTAGCGGAGTCTGTAACCCGAAGCGTCTGCAACCCGAGGTACCACTGTATATCCTTTCCTGCAACTCTTAACGTTCCCACATTTATTAGTACTTCTGCCATAATACATCAGCTCCACGGGGAGGAGGCAGTACACTAATGATGGAGAACCTGTGGTCCTCCAGAAGTTCTTGGACTTCAACTCTTAGCAGCCCCAGCCAACATGACCAATGGCCAGGGATGATGAAAGCTGTAATCCTCCACAGGGTCCACCATCCCTTTTCGCATATGAGTGATGCACAAATCCACACATTCACTACAGCAAGATGCTATTATAACACCGCAGAAACTTCCACTGATGCACCCAGGAACCTCACCAAAATGCTGCAAAATGCTGGAGAGGCTGCACTTCTACAGGCACATACCTCCACATCTGGTGGGAATGCCCCCAAATCCAACCTTGCCTTCTGGATGGCAATCTTACAAGAAATATGCAAAATAACCAAACAGGCATTGGAAGCCACCCCAGAACTGGCCCTGTTGAATATTTCCCAAGACAATAATGTGCACTCACACTATAAAGAGCTCATAACCCACCTACTCTCAGCAGCCAAAACTGGAGAGACCTGTCAGGAGTGAACGTGGACAACTGGTATCAAATCATATGGGAAACAGCCTTACTAACCAAAAGACTGAAACTGACTTGGGGACAAATAGAAGAGGACGCCTGCATCCAGGTAGGCTCCCCCCTTTTCACGTCCACAAGCCAACAAGCCATCAACAAGAACCCATTGACAGCATTCTAATACGGCTTATTTGACCCAACAATACAAATGTCTCACACTGAATGCAATGGATCGGTGGAAATGATTCTATGACCTGAAAAAAAGAGGCAATGCAAACCCTTTTGTAACCCAAGAAAATCTTTAATGAAAATTATTCTTTTTAAAAAAGCCAAGATGCTATTATGGCCACTAGGATCCTCCATCTGAGGAAGCCAGAGGCATAATCATGGTTCTAGAATACATTCCAGTTGGGCAAAAACATCAGAAGAGGATGTAAAACAAGGCCAGTGAGTGTTGCAGAATTCGGGGAGGGGAGTCTGAATTTCCCACACCGACAAGCTAGACTTAAGTAAGTTTTATTTACGGCCATTGGCCCAACACATAAAAATACAATTCCAAAACAACCTATAATATTTAAAACCTTCGCCAGAGGCTGAAACCCTCTGCTCGTTACTAAATAAAAGCACAGACTGTCCGACTATCTATTTTCGCATTTTGGCTCCTGGATTAGCGGGGTTCTCCTGACCATATCAGAGCCCTTTTTTCTTCTTTAGAGCTAAGACTCTGTTCAAGTATTTGGCAACAGTGCGTGATCTAGATGGATCTTCGTCGTTCAGTAGAAATCTCAGTTTGGTTTCTTTGGCATCACCCGTGCATCCCACTAAATATGGAGCAAGAAACTTGCTCCTGAGCGAGGAATAATGAGGACAGCTAAGGAGTATGTGGTGCAGCGATTCAGGTGATCCACAGTGACAATCACATAAAAGAGATATCTGACCATTAGTGATTCTATTTTCCATCACATTGGAAGGGAAGACGTTGAGCCAAGCTAGACGCATTGCAGCCATTTTGGACATTGGCCATGAAATCATGGTAACATCGGGTCTGATCCTAAAAGGCTGCTAAATCTAGAGAGAGAGAAGAGTTTTCACAAGGGCTGGTCAACTTTTTATACGTATAGACAGCAAAATGGGTGTTTCCGTCTACTGGAAACAACGTTGGAGATTGTTATTGTTATTAGGGACGCAGGTAGCGCTGTGGTCTAAACCACTGAGCATCTTGGGCTTGCCGATCGGAAGGTTGGCAGTTTGAATCTCTGCGATGGGGTGAACTCCTGTTGCTCTGGAAAGCTGTCTGCAGCCAAACGCCGGCTCCCTCGGCCTGAAAGCGAGATGAGCACCGCAACCCCATAGCCGCCTTTGCCTGGACATAACCGTCCAGGGGTCCTTTACCTTTTTACCTTCTTCCCCCTGAGGCTCTTGGGAAGATTACAACAAAATTGAAAACAGTCTAAAACAACTCACAATCACAGAAATGAGGTGGGTGCTATAATAAGCACCTCCAGTGTCAAAAGTCAAAGCAACGAGGTGCATCTTTAGCATTCCCTGAAACCGTATAATGAAGGTCTACTGCTTTCCTTTAGTACAATCAGCTCAGTACGTTCTCAGAGCCCAGGGCACTCCTTGGCAATTTTGCCTCAGGACAGCAATTAGGAAGAGGAAGAACTGCAAGTAATGGACTCCAGGAGGAAATTGTGAACAGGAAACCTGATCTAACCTCCAGGCAGTATGCCGATGAGCAACTCTCATTAGGGATGCCAAACTCCTCATGGGAGGCACAATTTTGCATCGTGTCTTCATATGATAAAATATATAGATAATGAAGCCTGGGGTTTTTAAGCGCAACTTTGACAAATTAGCAACAACCACAGTTGCAAAGTGTCAAAACAAGGCAAGCCTATTGATCTCTCCAGATATAATCATGCCATCTATGTCATTTAATCTGCTTCACATATTAGTGGATTAAGAGTTTATTTATAATAATAATAATAATAATAATAATAATAATAATAATAATAATAATTTATTTATTTTACCCCGCCCATCTGGCTGGGTTTCCCCAGCCACTCTGGGTGGCTTCCAAAAGAGTGTTAAAATACAATAATGTATAAATAATCTATTAAACACAGTGGCACCCGCCCTGTGGAACACCCTCCCACCAGATGTCAAAGAGACCAGACTTTTAGGAGACATCTGAAAGCAGCCCTGTTTAGGGAAGCTTTTAATGTTTAATAGAGTTTGGATTTGATATCCCGCTTTATCACTACCCAAAGGAGTCTCAAAGCGGCTAACATTCTCCTTTCCCTTCCTCCCCCACAACAAACACTCTGTGAGGTGAGTGGGGCTGAGAGACTTCAGAGAAGTGTGACTAGCCCAAGGTCACCCAGCAGCGGGGGCGGGGTGTCACGACGCATGTCGGATGCACTGCGCATGCCCAGAATTTCCAGCCATGCATAGTGCATCCGGGGCGGTGCTGCTGCTCCCACGGCGAGCCAGCAAGCGAGCGGTGGCTCGTGGGGCTGCCCCGGCCGTGCTGTTTTCTTGACGGGGCAGCCCCTGAGCTGGTGAGCAAGCGGCAGCTCGTGAGGCTACCCCGTCCGTCCATAAAGAAGCACGGACAGGGTGCCGGGCGGTGGGGGAGTGGTGGGAGGGGCCGGGGAGTGTCACCCCGCTCCCCTGGAACACGGGCCAGCCCACCCCCTACGCCCCACCCTTCCTACGCCACTGCTACCACTCTTAACCACTACACCTCACTGGCACGCAGGATGTAGCAGATGAAGAAGAAGCTGTATGGGTGACAGACGAGTCAGTAAACTCTCCACCTTCCCCTGCCCTGCTGTCTTCTAGAATTAGTAGGAGCTTGAAGTGGGAAGTGCAGTGGCGACCTCCATGCAGGAGAGGTTGCAAGCAAGCAACTCACCAGGGTAGGCTATAGAAGCCTGCAGTGATACTTCAAAGAAGTGTGACTAGCCCAAGGTCACCCAGCAGCTGCATGTGGAGGAGCAGAGACGCAAACCCGGTTCACCAGATTACAAGTCTACCACTCTTAACCACTACACTACACTGGAACGACCTCTTTGGGGTCAACCTGCCATCTTCTTAGCATGTGCCTTGAATGTCTTCTGAAATTGCTATATACCACATATAGTAATATCTCGGAAGTCGAACAGAATCAATTCCAGAAAAATGTTCGGAAACCAAGGCACGGCTTCCGCCTGGCTGCAGGAAGCTCCAGAAGCCAATCAGAAGTCCCACCGGATGTTTGGGTTCCAAAGAACATTTGCAAACTGGAACACTCACTTCTGAGTTTGTGGCGTTCGGGAGCCAAAACGTTTGTCTCGCAAGGCATTCTGGATCCAAGGTACGACTGCACTAAACACACACACACACACACACACTCCCTCCGTCTCTCTTTAGGATAGAAAATTCTAAATGCAGGCACTCTGAAGACAGAGATTCCTTTAAGATCACATTCATTTCCCCTGTGTTCCACCTGCTTCTTGGCTACTGCTCAATGCCAGGGTGGGTTATAGCTTCTGGCGCAGCACTGGTGTTTGGATTTCATTCTTTAAAACAGGATTGTGCTGTTTTGGTCCTGACCACTAGATGGAAGCAAAAGAACAATGCATTTGTCAGACACTCAGCTTTTCCCCGAGTTAGGCAGTAAGGCAACAAGGATTCCCATATCTGAATGTACAGCGAAGACAGGGCTGGATGTGCAAAGCGAAATTGCCAAAATAAATATTTTATAGCAACACAGTATGTGATGTGAGGGCTGAAAATTCTTGACAAATAGGTTTTGCTAAGCATCTTCTTGACCCAGCAGCTTTTTGTACCCTTGAGTAGCTACAAACTAGGTGATCAGAGGTTGGATTTAAAAAGAAAAAGAAAAACGCTGGATTAAAATGATAAAAGGTTGGGATAGAAAGAAGAATGAGTAAGTGATGTGCTTGCATTGTGAGATAACAAGCATTCTGGTCTGCTTAGCCATTTATGTTTTGAGCTTCGGGACCAAAAGAGAAGGGAGGGGATCCTTTTTTTCAAAACCACAAGCAGCTGTTGGGAAGCTGTAGTTGGACTGGAGTTGCAGCTTTGGGACAGAGGGATGTTTCATTTCTCCTTATGCCACTTTCCAAGTTTGGTGTGTCCCCCCCCCCCGCAAGTTGGTATTTCCTCATGCATTCTGTGGATTTGGTTTTATTGCATGCATAATTCACTGTTGCAAACTGTGGTCCTGGATTTATTTTATTTTTTAAAAATAACAGTTTTAATAATAGATGAAATAAATAATCTAGCGAGAGGAGGAGGGGAAGAGAAGTTGCTACAAAACCAGGTCCTGGTTTCGGAACCTGGTTTAATAGTCCGATATTAAACCATAGTTTCCTGGTTCAGATGTAACAGGGAACCGTGGTGTAACAAGCCTTTCTCAGCACTGAAACTGGCATGTGGCAGAAGAAGGGAAGGTAGTGGGGAATTCTTGATCACAATGCTTGTTCTGAGCTTAATAAATCACACCACTGCCAATCTTCCGCTGCCAATCTTATTTTAAAAAATTGGCCTTCCTGATTTCTGATTCTTCTCGTCATTTTGTTGCCACTTCGGCATAATCCATCAACTTAATCATTAGTTTACCCTGGATTCTGGTTCTCCAAGATTTTGCCTGTCTGCCATTTTGATAAATGAGTTTGAGACGTTCAGGAGGTGCCACTTCATGCTGATGCACATCAAAGAGTGATGATTAATGCAATGTGCCAAGCAGAGCCAGTGTGGTGTAGTGGTTAAGAGCGATGGACTCGTAATCTGGTGAACCGGGTTCGCGTCTCCGCTCCTCCACATGCAGCTGCTGGGTGACCTTGGGCTAGTCACACTTCTCTGAAGTCTCTCAGCCCCACTCACCTCACAGAGTGTTTGTTGTGGGGGAGGAAGGGAAAGGAGAATGTTAGCCGCTTTGAGACTCCTTCAGGTAGTGATAAAGTGGGATATCAAATCCAAACTCTTCTTCTTCTTCTCTCTAAGGCTACACTGTGTCCTCGCTTTGGTCTAGAAAAGTTAAGTGTCCCCAGACCTGTGTTTGAGCAGCAGCTGCAGCCAAGGTTCTAGGGAAGTAGAACTAGGTGAAATTTTATTGTAGCATAGAAATGAGACTTTCTGCAGTGCACAAAGGAGCTAACATCCCCATGGCCACCAATTAAGTAATTTGAAGCAGCTAGCACAAGGATGGTGGGTATCTTGTGAATGAACACTGCATAGGCTGGAACAGAAACACGATGGCATTTTAACTAGAGATGCTCAAGGAAATCGTTCTTTGCCAGTTGCTCTGAGAACTCACCTGATCTGCATCTTCAGAACGAATGTGTCGTTATCCGTCAGATTTCTCACCTCTCCGAATGTTGTGATGCAGTTCACAGCTCCAAAGACGTGCCCCAATACTTTATTTATTTATTGAATTTATATACTGGCCTATACCCGATGTATACTTTAGGATAAAATCATTTAGAAATACATGCTCCGAAAGAAAATGTTTGTGCTTTTTATGCATTTAATTACATATTTCCATGTGGCTTTTTAAAAAAAATAATATGTATAATTGCAGATTAATGCAGAAACAGGGCAGAACTGACTTACGAATGAACATATGCAAAACTGACACAGACAGAAATAGACTGATCCAGCTATCTCTAATTTCAGTCATATCTGGCATTTTAACCGAGCCCTAAATTAGTCCCAGGGGCTTAAACTGGCATAACTCTATTTGCTAATTAATATCTGTCCTACAGCCTGAGAATTGCTAGTCTCTTAATATATGCGTGGGAATAGAAATGTTGTTGACTCTACTTCGGATTTCATTTCTGTATTTTGCATCTCTCTCTCTCTCTCTCTCTCTCTCTCTCTCTCTCTCTCTCTCTCTCTCTCTCCCTCCCTCCCTGCTTTAAACTTACTGCTTTTACTTGTTTGCAATTTATCGCATTGTTCAGTCGCTTTGAGACTTCTTTTTGGCATCAAGCAACCCCAAAAACAAACAACAACAACAGTGTATGACCCCTAATTTCCTCACCTATATCTAGCCATGATGTTGCAGCAAGAAACACTGACTATTTCAAAGAAATCGAGAAGGGGAAGCCTGAGGACTAAGAGTTATGGGGAGAGTGTGTGTGTGGCTCACCTTGTCATTAATCTTCCCTCTGGCAATTAGCAGGAAACTGTGTGTTTGTGTGTGTGATCATTGGGGGGAGAACCCCAGACAAGCCTCTGTGTCTCCTTGCATGTGTCATGTACATGGGACACTTTCCATAATGTTGTCACTGCATGCAAGGAAATCTGCTGCGTGGTGATGGGGGGGGCAGGGAGGAGGAGATGGAGCCCCGGCAACCGTAGATCACCTGTACGAGGAAACGCAATTCATTCATTCAGCGCCAGACATCTGCTTGCCTCGATACCTGTTTAGAGAGACTATGAGTGCAGTCACATCCTTCGGCCCTGAGCTCCAAATCCTCCTCAGTTTATTGGTAGGTAAACATTATTTTAGATCTCGTTACGGGTCGCTGAGGATAATTGCAAAAGCAGAAGGTTTATTGCGGCCGAGACACACAACGTGGACCCGTGATACGAATGAATGTACCAATGGCAAACTTTATCCAGGTTGTACATGCCTCTTTGCAGACAGAAAGGTGAAACAGGAGCAACTATGAGAATGAGAGCAGTAAAAATGATTTATGGGTATGAGCCAGCTGAAACCCCGATAAGCCTCGCCGGCTGCAATGAGAGTTAAGCATTCAACGAATTCTGGAGGGGTAAGGGAGGGACGTGATTTGGGTTGGATTGCAGCACAGGAGAACGGCTTTCTTACATTAAAAGGTTGCTTAATAGATGTCATAAAAATAATAGTCAATTTAAAAAATGAAACAGCAATAAGCTAATAAATCGTTAACAAACTCAAAGTATCTCTAGGTCTGTTTGTATGGGGGGGGAGTGAGAGTGGCAGCGACAGTCTCAGTAGATAACAGAAAACTGTTACCCATATATAATTTGGGTCCTTCCGTTGAAGTGAAGATGTTGCAATGTAAGAATCTCTTTTATTCGTGTGTGTGTGTGTGTGTGTGTGTGTGTGTGTGTAAAATATAAAGTACAAAATTACAAGTGCACAGAGTAAAATAGGACACACAAAAAAGAAGCAACAAGAAATAGTACCCTTGTAGAAAACAAAGCAGAATAAAAGGGGGTGGGTATTGTAGTTAACCGGATCTTATCCTAGGGCTGCCATATCCTGGATTCGCCTGCTGAAAATAGCATCCTGAGAATCGGTTAAAATGTCTGTGGAAACCCAGGCATACAGCAAGTATGGCATTGTTGTTGCGAATTACCTATTTTTAAAAAAGCTCAAAAACTTCTCTTTTTTTGGAGATTTTGCACACACACAAAAAAAGCTTTGGTGCCTGGAATTCCCTTTCTGAAATATGGCAACCGTACTTAACCTAATATGGTGTTTCTAAAAATGAATTCCAAATATCGTTAAATTTGTCCATGGCAAGTCTACATTTGAACACAGCTTGTTCATGTGCAGTGAGTCTGTACATATCTTCAATTTTTCTTATTCTTTACACATCTTCTTCTGCATTTTCACGACTTCATTTCCTCCCCTCACATTAGAGGATCCTCTAATAATGTCCCCTTCTACTTTTGATGCTCTTCTGCAGCATACAAATGCTCATCTCTGAAGAGAGGAACAGATCCTGGGATTCTACCGTTCTTAATATCCAGACATATTTGTAGGCTATGGAACAACCTTGCGCTGTGTAAAATGGAGGTGGTGTTTAATTAAGGGCAAAGGCAGAAAAACCCGTAGCCTATTTACAGAATAGTGTGACAGAATTGTGTGACAGGTGAGAAAAATACAAGTTTAACAAGGGTGGGCTGAGCAAAGAGCTCTTTTCATGAAAAATGATCGGGGAATCCCTTTGGCTGAAATTCTATTAATATTTTTTGCAATTGGTTCATTCATTGACATGACGAACTCAAGGCAGTTAAAGCCGGTGTTATGCATTCAAGGGCCATATTGATATCTTTGCACGGAGGTCCATAGGGTGTCAGGGACTAGCAAGACTCCAAAGAGGGTGGGGTGGAGGCAGGAGACCAGGGGAGTGACCCAAAAGATCAGTAATTTATGGGGTTTGGTGCCACCCACAAAGCAGGAGCCAGGGCAGCGAGAGGAGGAAGAGTCAGGAGAGTCCAAGACAAAAGAGAAGAAGAAGAGTTTGGATTTGATATCCCGCTTTTCACTACCCGAAGGAGTCTCAAAGCGGCTAACATTCTCCTTTCCCTTCCTCCCCCACAACAAACACTCTGTGAGGTGAGTGGGGCTGAGAGACTTCAAAGAAGTGTGACTAGCCCAAGGTCACCCAGCAGCTGCATGTGGAGGAGCGGAGACGTGAACCCAGTTCACCAGATTACAAGTCTACCACTCAGTGGCGGAGGAAGCCTCTTCGCCGCCCGGGGCGGTGGAGCGGAGGCACCCCCCTGGGGGCGGGGCGTCATGATGCACATCGGATGCACTGCGCATGCCCAGAATTTCCGGGCATGCTTAGTGCATCCGGGCCAGCGCTGCTGCTCCTGCGGCGAGCCAGTGAGTGAGCAGTGGCTTATGGGGCTGCCCCGGCCATGCTGTCTTATTGAAGGGGCAGCCCCACGAGCCGGTGAGCAAGCAGCGCCTCGTGAGGCTACCCCGTCCGTCTGTAAAGAAGCACGGACAGGGTGCCGGGCGGTGGAGGAGTGGTGGGAGGGGTCGGGGAGTGTCACCCTGCTCCCCTGCCCACTATGCCCCAGCCTTTTTACACCACTGCTAACACTCTTAAGCACTACACCACACTGGCACGCAGGATGAGGCAGATGAAGAAGAAGCTGTATGGGTGACAGACGAGTCAGTAAACTCTCCACCTTTCCCTGCCCTGCTGTCTCCTAGAATTAGTAGGAGCTTGAAGCGGGAAGTGCAGTGACGACCTCCACGCAGGAGAGGTTCCAAGCAAGCAACTCACCAGGGTAGGTTATAGAAGCCTGCAGTGAGGTCTCACGGTTGATGCAACTACCTTGCAGGGTGCGAGACTGAGGGACCAGCTGCCAAGTGGCTAGAACACAGTTGGAGTTGCTGTACACACTTCTTTTGTCCATAAAAAACTTAACTCTCAGGTGTGTGCCTTCCTTAGCTGTGGATGTCTAGGACACAGAGTATGCATGGATGCTTAAGACACTCCGGGTGCTGATCTGGTCTTGCCTGTCAGGCTTCAGGGACTCAGCTCCCCCCCCCTCCCCGGTCAGTAGATAAACAGAACAAAACAAAGGAGTCTCTTACCAGTTAGAGATTTTAATGATCACAGCAAGAGAACAAAGAATCCATTTTTAGGAATGAAGGTGCTCCCAATTAAGGATTCCACTCACTTTCCCCCTTGTCATCCATGTCACTTCTGTGTCTTGCAACCTGATCTCACAACCACCATGCTTTCTGAGCTTATCTGCTCTCCTTGACCTTGGGCTGAGCTGATAGACACTTTCCAGCAAAATTGAGTTCTTCTAGCTGTTCACCACTCAGTTGTTCCCAACTTCTGTCTTGTCCCTCTGCAAACCACTATTCCAAATCTATACTGTCCCACTCCCGCTGCTCCTGGGAAGATTCAGGGGAAGGGGAAGTCTCCCACCATTCCTCCTCTGTGCAGCCCTCCTCAGCATGCTCCCTGACATTGCCCCACCTCTTGTGCTGTTCTGTTCTTCGTCTCGCACATTCAGCTCAGGGCTGCCCAAAAAAGTAGAGGAGGTAGACTGTGGAGAGATCCATTCAGTACCCCCCGCACACAACATCAACACAAATAGATGGAGACAGAAGAGAATGGGTTGCTACTGCTTTGAGACCATATCTCCACAGGATCTTCTCACATTCCCAGTTTGGCACTTGGGTGTGAACCAGAAATAAGGGCATCATCAACAGCAGCAGAAACTTTGTTACTGTAAAAATCACATTGTGTGTTTTGTCTGCCTTTCTCCTGTGTGAAGTATTTGCCCACTATTCGCCCCATGGTTCCCTCCCCATCTACCTTGTTGCTACCAGGGAATCAGTCTGAAGACCATGTGGCTTGTGGAGATAAGGTGAGCTGAATGTCAGGGACTGGGCAGAGGAGGAATGGTGGAGACCACCTCCCCATCCTGACCCTTCCAGGGAGGAGGAAGAGGAAGGCAGTATAGATTTACAAGAGGGGTTTGCGGGAGGTCGCAGCTCAGAGGCAGATGAGCAGGAAAGTTGTGAAATCATGAGAAAGCCAGAACAACACCCGGCTGACACATTGTCATTAGAAAGCATCCCAGACCCTCCATCTCCCAGAATCCGGTGAGCCTTAAAAGTAGGAGAGCAAAGAGCTCAAAGACAGAAGTCACGTGGCAGCACCCATAGAGGAGATGATGAGAATGATGAAAGAAGAAGTGGGAGAGACGGGGGGTGGAGATTCACTCAGGACAATGCCTTTATCCAAGAGGCTGGGTTCTATAGCCTCTCTTTGTAAAGACTGAAATAAAAAAGACGGCAAGAAACTTTTCCTTGTCTTTATACTTTCCTGAGCAACCAGCCAGCAGCCACTGACAGCATCCTGACACTGAATCTCTAAAGACGGCTGATTATCTGTGTCTTTAGTGGATTCATTTCCCAGAACAGCAAATAGGAAATTGAAAGAAGTTCCATTTCTTTATGTATGGCTTTCTTTCTTTTTCTGTGGCAGGTTGTTTTCGTGGATGGGTGGCATGATTTGGATAACACCGATTATGACTGTTGGCCCCTGGAGAAACCAGATGAGTATAACATGCTGGATTGTGGTGGTGAGTTCACCTCTTGTTTTCGCAGGATATAGCCCTTTGGTAATGCAGTAGACTGGAAAGAAATGGAAGTAATCAAGAGGATTCCTCTTTTTTTAACACAAATCTTTATTTTATTCTTCATCAGTACATTAACAATACATTCACATGTTACAGATATACAAACAAACAAACATACAATCTTACACATCTTAAAAGTATTCTTACTCATGAACACTCATTCTTGCATCTACTTCCTTTTCCCACCACCTTTCCATTCCCCACAATCTACTCAGTTGCAATTCCTTTCCATTTCCCTTTATTTTCCTTAACACACTATTATCCCACTTTTCTTGTTGTTGTTGTTCAGTCATTCAGTCGTGTCTGACTCTTCGTGACCCCATGGACCAGAGCACGCCAGGCACGCCTATCCTTCACTGCCTCCGCACAGTTTGGCCAAACTCATGTTAGTAGCTTCGAGAACACTGTCCAACCATCTCATCCTCTGTCGTCCCCTTCTCCTTGTGCCCTCCATCTTTCCCAACATCAGGGTCTTTTCCAGGGAGTCTTCTCTTCTCATGAGGTGGCCAAAGTACTGGAGCCTCAACTTCAGGATCTGTCCCACTTTTCTACTTCTTTTCAATTACACGTTGTTATCCAGCTTGTTTAATTTCCAATATTTATAACGGAACTTGTTTATTCTAATAGGAGTTCTGGCTTTTCAATGCATCTCCTAATGCATCTCCAAACTTGTACCTGACTGCAAATCCATGAGTCAGCAGTAACATCTATTTCCAGGCAATTTAAATGGGGGGAAAGTAACCAGCACGCACACAAGAATGTCGGGGGGGGGTTGCCTGGAGTTCAAGTATTCCAAGGAAAATTCAGCCAGGGTGATCTGATCACAAAGAAAAGATTTACAGCAGGGGTCTCCAAGCTTTCCTTGCCTCGATCGACAATCTCTTGGTGTGCCAGATGGCGCGGACACATGCTATTTCCAGTGCACATCCGTGTCAGAGGAGGCCCATGCGCATGCGCACAAGCTATTTCCGGTGCTCCTCCGACCCGGAAGTGGGTCCCCATGCCATGGCAGTAAGAGTGGGTGGCGGTGGCAGGTGGCGGCATGGGTTGCAGAGGGCTGGATAAACAAGTCCTTCAGGCCTTATCCAGCCCCCGGACCGTAGGTTGGTGACCCCTGATTTACAGCATGGTTATGATCTATTCATTAGTTGTAACTAAATATATAGGCGCTTGCATGTGAAATGCCTTTTGTCTTGAAGCCATTGGACAAAATCAGACCAGCTCCATGCCAACTCCCAGAAGCCCCAACCAGCACAGCCACTGATCAGGGATGATGGGAGTTTTGGCCGGGAAATTCTGGGAGACCATCAGTTCCGTATCCGAGCTGTGGAGCAACAGATTTTTTAAAAAAATGCTCCATCATCTATGTGACAGCCCTTCAAATCCTGCTTTATTAGTTAGATGCACAAAATAACCTGTTTAGGCCAATAACATTTGCATAGTGCAGTTGGTTGGTTGGTTGGTTGGTTTTGGCTGTGAAGTGTTGAACTGGCTTTTATCTTTTCAGGCCTGGAGATGGCTTGGGTCCAGAGGCCCCCAGAAAAGATCATAAGCGGGGAATCCTTTGATGTAATCTACGCAGTCATTGCTTCCGACAACTTTTACCACTATTCTGTGGAAAATGGGATCCTTTCTCACAGGTGAGTCACTGAATGCAAGGTGGTCCTAGCTGTACTCCTGTTCAAGGTTTGACAAACATTGATAAACCTGTGCAACAAAACATCCCTGACACACCTGCAATTCTTTCATACAAGTACAGCAGACTCTGATTGTTACAGACTATACCAGAAAACTATTAACCTCTGCACTTTTTGTAAATGCAACCACCCAGCGAGACATCTGGGTCACTGGGGGACCCAGCATGTTTTCATTGTAGTTCACATACATGAGATGACAAAAGCACACCTCTGAAAATTTATCTTCTTGGACTTCACCTCTAGCTGAACATAAGTACTAGTAAGCTTTTCTGCAATATTCTGCCATAGGAGGTGTTGGAAAGAGAAGCTCCCCTCAGATTAATTCAGGAGTGTCCCGTCCCGTCCCCCCCAAGATATATAAAAGGAGAGGTTATTGAATTATTATTTTCACCTCCAAATAGAGGATTGGGCAATATCACAATCTGGTGTGAATTAGATTGGAATGACATTTCCCCAAAATTTAATACTTAAATCACAGGGTTGTTGTTTTTAACTTGATTAAAATTGGAGAGACTCTTCGCTGTTATGATCAAAGATATATTGTCTTAATCTCCTTTCACAGTGATAGGTAGGCATCCTTCTTATACCTGAAAGCTCCCTTAGCCTATAGAACAAGATGAGCACCACAAGCCCAGAGTCGTCCATGACTGGACCTTATGGTCAGGGGTAAAGGTAAAGGTAAAGGGACCCCTGACTATTAGGTCCAGTTGTGGCCAACTCTGGGGTTGTGGTGCTCATCTCACATTACTGGTCAAGGGAGCCGGTGTACAGCTTCTGGGTCATGTGGCCAGCATGACTAAGCTGCTTCTGGTGAACCAGAGCACCACACAGAAACACCTGCCGGAGCGGTACCTATTTATCTACTTGCACTTTGATGTGCTTTCGAACTGCTAGGTGGGCAGGAGCAGGGACCGAGCAACGGGAGCTCACCCCATCGCAGGGATTCGAACCGCCGAACATCTGATCAGCAAGCCCTAGGCTCTGTGGTTTAACCCACAGCGCCACCCGTGTCCATGGTCAGGTTACCTTTTAGGGAAATTTGGACATTATGGTCTTCCTTTCTATAATAACACCAAAATGTGGGGCCAGCCCAGGACATTGTGCTACTTCTGGCAAAACAAAAAATGCCTACCACCGTGCCTGGCTGCCTCTGCCCACCTCTGCCTCCGCAGCTGCCCCCTGCCACAGCTCGTTGCCTGGCCACTTCCTCTTCCACCGCCCACCACCTCCTTCGCAGGTGGGCACAAAGGAGGAAATGGCAGGTGATGGCAAAGGGCTTGGGCGGGTGTAGAGGAGGCAGCCACAGTGGAGAGTTGTGACATGGGAGGCTGCCACCTGAGGTGACCTCCTCCCCTCGCCTCATGAGCTGGCCGGCCCTACCAAGATGTCTACATGTCGATGCAGACGTGGAAATGGAAACTGATTTCAAAGTAAGCTTTGTCTCTGGAATCTTTATTTTTCTTTCTTTCTTTCTTTAAGCGATGCAATGGCTGCCAAAACGTTCTGTGAGGAACAGGAGTGCCCTCCCAATTGGAAAGATGCAAATGGAGACAACTGCTGCGTCCATCACGCGAATATTCACTCTTGCCCATTGGCCTTCATGGTTAGTACAAACGGGAAGGCTTTTGACATGGCCAGATTGCCTAGCCTGGGGAAACTGATAGGCATTAGGTCACAGGAAACCCCGTTTAATGGAGGCATAGAGCAAGGCTAGAAATTTGCTCAATGGTTTTTCCCTTTCCCCTCTGTGGGCTATGGCCGAGAGGCACCAGGAACATGCGTCTCTAAGGAGGAGAACATGCCTAGCACTGTGTTATAGAAGTGGGAGCTGTGAGCCAGGAAGCCCCTCAATTCAAATCTCAGCTCGACTATGGAAGCAGGGATGACCACCAACTGGGAAGGCTTTAAAAGAGGATTGGACACAGGGGTGCCAACTTGAATAATAAAAGAGGGGACAAGGTAAGCCCTGCCCACATAATCAATCACAAGACACACCATTTGACAGGCAATGCCCATCAAACTTGGGGGCCTCGGCCTCCTCAAATATTTAATGGGGGGGGCTGAAAGGACCTCGGCCTCTAGGAGCTAGCACCTATGACTGGACCTATTCATAGCAGGCAATGCTATCAGTGGTTACTAACCACAACGGCTATGTTCTGCCTCCGCTGTCAGGGCAGTGTGCCCCTGAATACCAGTTTCTGGGAATCACAGGTGCGGAGAGTGCTGTTTCACTCATGTCCTGCTTGCGGGTGTCAAGGTTTTGGGGAAGCTATTCCTCCCCCAGTTGCAGCAAGAGTAAAGTACTACACTTGGGCAAAAAAAATGAAAGGCACAAATTACAGGATGGGTGACACCTGGCTTGAGAGCAGTACATGTGAAAAGGATCTAGGAGTCTTGGTAGACCATAAACTTGACATGAGTCAACAGTGTGATGCAGCAGCTAAAAAAGCCAATGCAATTCTGGGCTGCATCAATAGGAGTATAGCATCTAGATCAAGGGAAGTAATAGTACCACTATATTCTGCTCTGGTCAGACCTCACCTGGAATACTGTGTCCAGTTCTGGGCACCACAGTTCAAGAAGGATACTGACAAGCTGGAACGTGTCCAGAGGAGGGCAACCAAAATGGTCAAAGGCCTGGAAACGATGCCTTATGAGGAACGGCTTAGGGAGCTGGGTATGTTTAGCCTGGAGAAGAGAAGGTTAAGGGGTGATATGATAGCCATGTTCAAATATATAAAAGGATGTCATATAGAGGAGGGAGAAAGGTTGTTTTCTGCTGCTCCAGAGAAGCGGACACGGGGCAATGGATTCAAACTACAAGAAAGAAGATTCCACCTAAACATTAGGAAGAACTTCCTGACAGTAAGAGCTGTTCGACAGTGGAATTTGCTGCCAAGGAGTGTGGTGGAGTCTCCTTCTTTGGAGGTCTTTAAGCAGAGGCTTGACAGCCATCTGTCAGGAATGCTTTGATGGTGTTTCCTGCTTGGCAGGGGGTTGGACTGGATGGCCCTTGTGGTCTCTTCCAACTCTATGATTCTATGATTCTATGATTCTAAGAGCAGAGAAACAAGGTAGAGTTCTTTTAATGGGTTTTATTCAATCGTAACAGTGAGAGACAAGAGAACGCAACAAGCCCCAACAATGGCCTCTCTCCTCCTTAGCAGCGGCATCTGCCCTTACGGTGGCCGCTTCTGGTCAAATGTCTCTGGTTCCTTTGTTCCTGCACTCTTAACGAATGCCGAGTTCTGGGAGAAGGAGTGTCAGAAATACTCTCCAGTGACAATGTGTCAGCTGGCTGCCCTGCTTCTGTCTCTCCCCCCCCCCATGGTGTAGGAAGCTGCTCGGGCACCCGGAGCGGCAAACATGACGTGTACCCGGGGGCGGGGTGTTGCTACGTAGCACGCATGCGCAGTGTCACTACGTACGATGCATGTGCTGTACGTAGCGACGCCGCACATGCGCTGTACACAGCAGGTTGCCGGCAGCGCTGGTCCAGCGCCGTACGGACGGTGCTGGGATCCTCTGCGCTGCAGCCGCAAACAGAGGATCCTCTACATGCAGCTGCAGCCATGAGCAGAGGATCCCGGCCCCCATCCATATGGTGCTGGAGCGCCAGCGCCAGCAAACTGCATGCCTTGTCACCCCCGGAGATATGGCACCAGGAGTGCACCGCCCCCACCGCCCCCCGTTGCTACTCCACTGCTCCCCCCTCCCCTCCTTCTTTTAACACTGCCCAACTTTTCTGCTCGTCTATCTCTGAGCTGTGACCTTCCTCTAACTCCTCAAACCCCTGCTGTAAATCAAGGCTGCCTTCCTCTTCTCCTGCAGCGTCAGGAGAAGGGGGCCGTGGTCTCCACCATTCCTCCTGCTTCATCTCATCCTCGTGAGTCCAACCCCTGGCAGAGGGCTTCGCAAGAGCATCTTGTTGGCCACTGTGAGAACAGGATGCGGGACTAGATATAGCGGGCTCGTCTCATGTTCTTGTGTTCTTACGGTTAGCTGATCTGAGGGACGTCCCCATTACGTTCTCCAAGCTAGACTACTCCCTGCAATAGGGAAATAGTAATATGATGGTCCACTGCACTCTTCTGATCCATGGCTGCTTTGAGCACTTGAAATGTGCTATATAAGCCCTTTTCTCCATCTTCTTTAGAAAGAAAGGGGGGAAAGTCATTCTTTGTGAACAGACTTTTCTGTTTCCCTGCTTTTCGTTCTGAGGGTGGGAAGGTTTTTTTTTGCGAGTTTTGCAAGTTAACCAAAAGGACACCGTTCTAGCCATCGGTTATTAAAGTTTCATTTTGGTGCAGATATTTTATGCTTCCCTGCTTAGATGGAACTGAATATGAAGGCTAAGAGGAATGTGGCTTTGTGATACGGAACACTCTTATATTGAGATAACTCTGTTCGGCTAAGTAAGAGCTATTTATACACCCTGGTGTCTTTTGCACGATTCTTTTCTTTCATTCTTTTACCTTCGCTTGCAGGAGCCACTTGCATTTTTGGTATAACACAAATGGAGAGACGTACATGGGGCTATCTGAAATTAGTCACCAGAAATAAGCCATCCCTCCCCTACCCCCCACCCCACCCCACCTCCCGCTAAAACCTTAAGACCTTTGTATTGTATATTTTAGCACAAAATAGTGAACATAATCCTTGTTGGTTAGAGCTGGCTGGGAAATGAGAATCTTTGAAAATACTTACTCAAAATAGACTTTTTCCCCACCCCACACAAAAATCTGTGGAAGAGCTGTCAGAACATGTTAAACATCAAAGAAAATAAGCTGCAGAGAACCCTCTGTAAGGGAAGGATATGGGCAAAATTCCCTTCTTAAACGCCTTTTTCTGAAGGAAATCTAGAGGAGCTACCACCTCAAAGACGGCCATTTACACACCGCCAAAAAAAGAGAACAAAGGGTAACGCAGATTTGCATGGATTTTTCATCTGCTAAATTAATTTGTAGGTGCAGAGGCAAATTCATAAATAATCGCTGCATATTAATTAAAAATACAATGCAGCTTATCGTATTGATGAAGACCGAGACGAGGTGGCCTCTGTGACTGCTTAGTCTGCTGTCCAAGTCCCTGCTCTCTCTTCTTCTGGTTCTTTGTGTTTAAACTAGACTTCAGGGGCAGATTTAAGGTAGTGCAAGCGGTACGGTTGCACCAGGTGCACAGCCAAGGAGGACACCTTCTCAAAGCTCTGTAAGCACCTGCCTAGCTTCGGGAAAAGAGGCGTGAGGGCTCTGACTGGGTGATAGTCTTTCTGCATCCTTCCCAAAGCTGGCCAAGTGTTTACTAGGATTTGGGAGGAGGTAGGAGGGCTCTAGGATTCTGCCAGAGCCTTTTACCTCCTCCCCAAAGCCTAGCTTAAAGGCTGGGGGGAGGGCATCAAATGACCTTGCACAGGGCGGCATATTACCAAGGTCCACCCCTGTAGACTTGGACCAGGCAGCCCTTCAAACAGAGCAGGGGGTAGGGAAACTTTGGTCATCCAGATGTTTCTGAACTACAACTCCCATGATCCCTAGCCATTGGGGCTGACGGGGTTGCAGTTCTGCAAGCAAAACAATCTAAGACTGTCATCGGAGGGCCCATAGAGAGCTTTCTGGGGGATAAAAGGGTCTCTCACCATTGTGCTAAAATGTCAATGTTGTGTTTAAAATGTCAGGGCGGAACAAAAGCTTACCAAAATTTTATTTCTGACCGTGACATTTTAACTTTGCCATTGAGCCATCCGGGGGAGGGGGGGAGGATTGCTGTTGGATTTTGGATTTGAATCTTTGAAATATTCATGGGCAATTTGAACGGGGAATTCTAAGATAACTTTTGGTTTTGCAACCATGTGGTCTAACTTGAATTCATTAACCTTTAAAGCCCAAAATGACCTGGGTCTAGGATAGCTGATGTAATAACAACTGTAGATCCCCATTTCCCTTCTTTTCCGTATGATTTGCTCATGCTAGGAGACTTTGCCATGGCTTATCCAAACTTAGGCTGGCGGTTGTGAGGAGAAGGCCCTTCTGTGTAGTGATACCCACTGTCTAGAACTTCTCCTAAGGGAAGCCTGCTATGTCTGTTCTCCTTCATCCTTCAGAAGGCTAGCTAAAGTATTTTTATTCTAGAGGGCTATGGGGCCAGCTGATGTTTGATATTATTGTACTATGCTTTAAATCAGGGATAGCCAATATGGTACCCTCTAGAGATGTTGAGGACAACAGCTTCCACCATCCCTGACCATTGGCCATACTGACAGGGGGTGATGGGAATTGCAGTCCAAAACATCTGGAGAATACCCCTGGGCCACTCCTCTTACGAAGTATTCTTATGTGTTGGTATGTTAAAGCTGTTGTATGGTATGATGTTTTCATATTTTGTAAACAGCTTTTTGCATTCTGTAAAGTTGAGGTATACATCAACTGGTAATACTAAAGCTAAAATAATTTAAGCTTCCAAGAGCACTGAAATTCAGGGTCTTGGAGGTTAAGAAAGTGAGATGCAACATTGGAAATCACAGGAAATTACAAATAAAAATGACAGATGCTTAAAACGTTTCATCTGACATGCAAGAATACTAAATGTACTCAAAAGGGCTGAAAAAGTGGAGCCTAACTGCATAATTCATTTTAAATTATTGGGGCGTTATCCAGAATTGCACTAAGGCTGATTATATATTCCCCTTTATTAAGCACAGAATGTGACATTTAATGTCATTTCCAACAAAAGTTTACTGTTACATGAACCTCTAAAAGAGTATTTACATGACACTGAAGCTGTATCGTTTAATTTAATCTGCTTGGCAAAAGGGGAAAGGTGGCATTTGTGGACCATGGATCCCAGACGATGGCCAAATATTCACCCACACCAAGTCTACTGCGGGCAAAATGACACAGAGAAACTGGACAGCTAAGGTAAATAAGGTTCAATCTTCCTCACGGACTCTTTTTCACTCTCTTTCGGACTGCTGGGCAAAAGCCTGAATTATCTATTATTCCCCTTTGCCAGCCTGGTGCCTTCCAGATACCTTGGACTACAACTCCTGTGCTGGTTGCAGCTGATGGGAGTTGTAGTCAAAAATTTCTGGCCTCGGTAGGCCACAGTGGGAATTTGGCTAGCTTAGCAGCTGCTCGGGACATTATGTTCTCACTTTTTTAATCGTTCCACCAAGAAGAACTGACCACATTTGTGTTTCAAGAGCTCCAGGCTACCTTTAAGCAATTGTTGCATTGAATGAATATTCATTACATATAAATAGAATAGAATAGAGGCCCTTCTGTGTAGTGATACCCACTGTCTAGAACTTCTCCTAAGGGAAGCCTGCTATGTCTGTTCTCCTTCATCCTTCAGAAGGCTAGCTAAAGTATTTTTATTCTAGAGGGCTATGGGGCCAGCTGATGTTTGATATTATTGTACTATGCTTTAAATCAGGGATAGCCAATATGGTACCCTCTAGAGATGTTGAGGACAACAGCTTCCACCATCCCTGACCATTGGCCATACTGACAGGGGGTGATGGGAATTGCAGTCCAAAACATCTGGAGAATACCCCTGGGCCACTCCTCTTACGAAGTATTCTTATGTGTTGGTATGTTAAAGCTGTTGTATGGTATGATGTTTTCATATTTTGTAAACAGCTTTTTGCATTCTGTAAAGTTGAGGTATACATCAACTGGTAATACTAAAGCTAAAATAATTTAAGCTTCCAAGAGCACTGAAATTCAGGGTCTTGGAGGTTAAGAAAGTGAGATGCAACATTGGAAATCACAGGAAATTACAAATAAAAATGACAGATGCTTAAAACGTTTCATCTGACATGCAAGAATACTAAATGTACTCAAAAGGGCTGAAAAAGTGGAGCCTAACTGCATAATTCATTTTAAATTATTGGGGCGTTATCCAGAATTGCACTAAGGCTGATTATATATTCCCCTTTATTAAGCACAGAATGTGACATTTAATGTCATTTCCAACAAAAGTTTACTGTTACATGAACCTCTAAAAGAGTATTTACATGACACTGAAGCTGTATCGTTTAATTTAATCTGCTTGGCAAAAGGGGAAAGGTGGCATTTGTGGACCATGGATCCCAGACGATGGCCAAATATTCACCCACACCAAGTCTACTGCGGGCAAAATGACACAGAGAAACTGGACAGCTAAGGTAAATAAGGTTCAATCTTCCTCACGGACTCTTTTTCACTCTCTTTCGGACTGCTGGGCAAAAGCCTGAATTATCTATTATTCCCCTTTGCCAGCCTGGTGCCTTCCAGATACCTTGGACTACAACTCCTGTGCTGGTTGCAGCTGATGGGAGTTGTAGTCAAAAATTTCTGGCCTCGGTAGGCCACAGTGGGAATTTGGCTAGCTTAGCAGCTGCTCGGGACATTATGTTCTCACTTTTTTAATCGTTCCACCAAGAAGAACTGACCACATTTGTGTTTCAAGAGCTCCAGGCTACCTTTAAGCAATTGTTGCATTGAATGAATATTCATTACATATAAATAGAATAGAATAGAATAGAATAGAATAGAATAGAATAGAATAGAATAGAATAGAATAGATCTTTATTGTCATTGTCCCCTTGCGGGAAACAACGAAATTCCTCGGTTGCTATATCAACTCAAATAAGGCACTCCACATAATTTAAAAATACTAATAAACACAGTACAATACAGGACAATATAACAAATAAAATAAGATGACTTCAGAGTCCAGAGTTTCCATTTAAGGCCAAAATTGCTCTAGGAAAGAAACTGTTCTTGAGACGGCTCGTTCTCGCCTTCATTGTTCTGTATCTCCGTCCCGATGGCAGAAGCTCAAAGAAACGGTGACCAGGGTGCGATGGGTCTCTTGATATGTCTAATGCCTTTCTGTGGCACCTGATGGTATAGATACGTTCTAAGGTAGAGAGTGAACAGCCAATAATACTCTCTGCTGTTTTGATAATTCTTCGCAACACAATCCTATCCCGAGAAGTGCAGCTTCCATACCACACACATAAACCATAAGTGAGCACGCTCTCAATGGCACAGTGATAGAAGGCAAGCAGCAGCTTTTGCGGAAGATGATTTTTCCTTAGAATTCTCAAAAAATACAGTCTGTGCTGCGCCTTCTTCGCAATCCCCCCTATGTTGACACTCCAGGACAGATCCTCCTGTAACTCAATGCCCAGAAATCTGAACGTTGTCACCCTCTCCACACAGGTTCCATCAATCAAAAGAAGTGGCCAAGTATCAGCCTGGTATTGTGATTATGGCACAACATGGGGTTTAAAAAACCCCCACCTAAGTTGACTCTGGGTTTGATGCAGCAATATGTATGTATGTATGTATGTATGGGAATGAGGAACCTGTAGACTTCCAGATGTTCTTGGACTCCAAATCCCATCATCTCTAGTTAGCATGGTCAGTGGTTTGGTATGATGGGAGATGGAGAGCAAAAACATCTGTAGGGTCACAAATTCCCCATCCTTGCTGTACATCATGCAGCTATTAGGGCATCTAGACTTAATGTGGGCAGCAGCTTTCTGATTCAGCGAATTCTTTAAAGTCCTTTCACAGGAATTATTAAAAAGCACAGTGGAACAGGGCACTGCAATGTTGCTGAAAATGTTCATGAAAAGGGCTCCCCCTTTCACTTAGCTAGATCCAGGTTCATTTAGTTATTCAATATTTCTTCACGCAGCATTCGGAATACATGACTCAAGATGTGGTGATAGCCTCTAGCTTAAAAGGAAATTAGACAAATTCTAAGAGAGTAGGCTATTAGCTATGATAGATAAATCGAATCTACATATTGTGTGTCTGGAATACTGTGTCCAGCTCTGGGCACTGAAATTTAGGAATGATATTGATAAGCTGGTTGTGTGCAGAAGGAGATGATCAAGGTTCTGGAAACCAAGCCTTATGAGGAACATGAGTTGAAGATGTTTGGTATGTTTAGCCTGGAAAAGAGAGGCTGAGAGGAGATATGATAGCCATCTTCTAATATCTAAAGGGTTGTCACATGGAGAATGGAGCAAGCTCTGGAGGGTGGGACTCAAACCAAAGGCTTCAAGTTTCCAGAAAGGAGATTCTGACTAAACATCAGGAAATACTTTCTGAGAGTAGGAGCTGTTTGACAGAGCACGGTCTCTCTTGAGAGGTTGTGGCCACCCAACCTCTCTTAAAAACCTCCAAGAAAGGAGAGTCAATGTTTTTAAGCAGAGGTTGGATAGTCATCTGTCATGGATGCTTTAGTTGGACTCGATGACACAAAGGGTGCCTTCCAACTCTAGGATTCTTTGATTTCTATGAGTTGTGGGATGTAAGAATCAGGTGCAGTCAAACACAACATTTGCAAGAGTAGACATGAAGGTTGTCTCAGTCTTCCAGCCGGTACTTCCTGCTTTCTAGGACTGAGACAAAACTTCCTATGTGTAACTTTAGATGGGTGTGGCCTCTCTTTAGCAGAAAGAACCAGAACCACTGGCTGGCGACCATCTTGTCTTGTCTCTCTCACGATGCCATCTTAACAACAGCATTACTCAGATGCACCCTTGGCACTAGGCCAAGAGAAGAAAAGGGGGACTTTCTCCCATAAGGAGATAGTCACCACATTTACACTATGTTCTAACCTTTTAAGTCTGCCTTCTGGGAACCTTTATGTGAACAGATGATTACTTGTGAGTAAACATTTTATACTTTACATAAGACTGTGTAGTGTCTTATTTCAGGAGGGGATTAAACGGGGAAAGTACCAGGAAAATGTTTACAGAGACTTTAGCGAGTCTGAGGAAGCTACCTGCTGTGTGTGTGATTAAAAAGGGGGATGTTAGCTCTGCTGATACTGTTCAACTTGTAAAGACAAGTTGGGGTAGGATATCTTAGACAATATATCCTCCCCCGGATTCCCAAACATCCTCACATGAGTGAGACACTATCCCTGCGGATAACAAATGCTGGGGACTAACAGGGGAAGGTGACCATCTCCACAGCCCTCCTCGGGAGACTGCAGAGGCATCTGGGTAGCCAATGACAATCTGGACTAGAATGGTTCTCGCTGATCTCATTGGGTCCCCATACTTTTTTCTCTTCCTCCATCTTGCTTGCCTTGCAGGTAGTCCTGGTGCATGTGGGCATGACCTCTCTCATTGCGCACATCAGGGTTGGGAGAATGCAGGCTGCTTTGGAAGCCCAAACCATGGTCCTCCCGGCAGTAGGTATGCTACAAAACGGAGGTAGTGAGTGAAAGCGTTCAGAGAATGCTTGCATTTCTGTTGCTAGGATGACTGGGGGGACTTGAACATTCATTAGAACTTAATGTATCATTTCCCACATCATTGGAAACTTTCCTTGTCCTTGCTTGTGCAAAGAATGACAATTGTACAGAAGATCCATTGTGTCATGGGCTTGATCGCCAATGCCAAAACCATTGGTTTCAGGCAGCGCAAGTCATGCTGGATGTTGGGATGTCAGCTTCCCCTCTTGATTGAAGAGCCTCGGACATCTGTCAGTAAAGACACATTTTGATTGAAGGCCTGTTTTTAAGGAGGGTAATAATAATAATAATAATAATAATAATAATAATAATAATAATAATTTTTTATTATTTATGCCCCGCCCATCTGGCTGGGTTTCCCCAACCACTCTGGGTGGCTTCCAACAGAATATTAAAAACATGATAAAGCATCAAACATTAAAAACTTCCTGAAACAGGGCTGCCTTCAGATGTCTTCTAAAAGTCAGAGAGTTGTTTATTTCCTTGACATCTGATGGGAGGGCGTTCCACAGGGCGGGCGCCACTACCGAGAAGGCCCTCTGCCTGGTTCCCTGTAACTTCACTTCTCACAGTGAGGGAACCACCAGAAGGCCCTCGGAGCTGGACCTCAGTGTCCGGGCTGAACGATGGGTGTGGAGACACTCCCTCAGGGCCGAGGAGGCACGCATTTCCCTTTGATCAGGCTCAGCCACAAAGGAATATCGTGGTGCCGTTCCATTGTATTATTAATTCCGAAATCTCTTTCTCTTTGTGCTCAGTCTGTGGGGATGACATCTGCGAGGATGACGAGGGCTGCTCCACGTGCCCGGCTGACTGTGGCGAATGCCCGTTGGCAACAGACATCAGGATCGCAATTGCCTTACCAATATGTCTGGTCTGCACTGGCTTTATTCTGACAGTCGTGGTACGTGTTAAGTAGAACTTCGCCGCCGTTCAACTGCTCCTTCTTACTTAATTTTCATTTTATAATGCAACGCAGCATAAACACAAGTGCTACTTCTTTGCTGCCCTCTTGGGTGTACCTGGATGAGAAGCAGCCATCGCTGGCTCTGCCTCACAGGGGGAGACGCATTCCAAAATAGGCAGTTGTTACCTCTTGAGTGTGCCTCCGAGGAGATTTTCTGACAGCTGAGGACACTTCCCTCTCTGTTGTGTTTGCAACGCAAACTGTCTCTCTGCTTTGTGAAGTTGCAGAAGGGGACTCGGCAATGGGTTAACCTTTGCCTCAGATTCTGTCTGTAGGCATTTCTTTTCTAGCTGGTAGGAGATAACGGAAGAGAACTGTCTCTCAGTCTGCTCAGTCTTTCAGATAAACACTGTGGGGGAGGAGAAAAAGTAAACGTTTCCTTTGCCCCCCACTCAAAATGATGATAAGATGATGATGTGAAGCACCAATGGTGCAATAACCTGTCATGTGAATTTTACTAATGTCAGGAATTCAAGAAAAAACAGTCTAAATCTCTGCTTGTAGATTTCTGAAATATTAAGCAGTATGTACAACAACAACCAACAACAACAACAATTTATTTATACCCCGCCCATCTGGCTGGGTTTCCTCAGCCACTCTGGGTGGCTCCCAACAGAATATTGAAAACACAACAAAACATCAGGCATTAAAAACTTCCCTAAACAGGGCTGCCTTCAGATGTCAGATAGTTGTTTATCTCCTTGACATCTGATGGGAGGGCATTCCACAGGGCGGGTGCCACCACTGAGAAGGCCCTCTGCCTAGTTCCCTGTAACCTCACATCTCGCAGTGAGGGAACTGCCAGAAGTCCCTTGGAGCTGGAACTCAGTGTATGGGCTGAACGATAGGGGTGGAGACGCTCCTTCAGGTATACTGGGCCGGGGCCGTTTAGGACCGCCTCTCCCCATGTAAACTGTCACAGACTCTGCCTTCATGATCTGAGGCCCTTCTTTGTGTGCTTCCTTCATGTGAGGTCCAGAGGGTGTCAACATGAGAACAGGCCTTTTCTGTGGTGGCCCCCTCATCTGTGGAATCCTCTCCCCAGGGTTCGCCTTGCTCCTTCTTTACACATCTTTATTTACCAGGTGAAAACATTCCTCTTCAACCAGGTCTTGGGCTGATTAATATTGTACAGCCTTTTAAATGTGTCTGTGGGAAGGGAGGGGCTATTGTGTGAGCCAGTGTGGTGTAGTGGTTAAGAGCGGTGGACTTGTAATCTGGTGAACCGGGTTCGCGTCTCCGCTCCTCCACATGCAGCTGCTGGGTGACCTTGGGCTAGTCACACTTCTTTGAAGTCTCTCAGCCCCACTCACCTCACAGAGTGTTTGTTGTGGGGGAGGAAGGGAAAGGAGAATGTTAGCCGCTTTGAGACTCCTTCAGGTAGTGATAAAGTGGGATATCAAATCCAAACTCTTCTTCTTCTTCTTCTTCTTCTTCTTCTTCTTCTTCTTCTTCTTCTTCTTCTTCTTTTGCTGTTCTCATGCTTTTATCCTGTATTTTATTCTGTGAACCGCCCTGAGATCTTATGATGAAGATCTTATGATGAAGAGCCTAGGGATGAATTTGCCCTCTCATGCTTTCTTTAGTGGTTCCAGTACCAAAAGCAAAAATTGTTTTGGGATGAAAGCTGGATCATAGACTTCAGCTGCATCAAACAAGGTCTGTAAGTATTAGTATCATCAATATCAGCTCATGGAAATGACTCAAAACAATTTAAACACACACAGCAGAAATACTAAAGCAAACTACAGTAAATACCATATTTTTCTGTGTATTAGACGAGGTTTTTTGACTCAAAAATCATGTCAAAAAACTGGGGCCACCCTATACACGAATAGGGGGGTGGGAACTTTGCACCGCCAGCCAGCTGGTTGGCAGGCGCACAATTCCCCCACATGCCGCTGTGGTAGGTGTGCACTCTAGGAAGCTCAACAACTTTGGGCCATCTCCCCTCATTTTCTTTAAATTTAGTCCCCCCCCCCAAAAAATAGGTTGTGTCTTATACCTGGAGGCGTCTTATACATGAAAAAATATGGCACTATGAATAAAAACCTGAAATGAAAACAAAACAAAACAAAACACATCTATGCAAAAAAAGTCAGGTATAGCAGATTCTTCCCCGCCAAAAGACCCCACAAACACTTTAACAGTATTCAAATGAAGAACCAAAAGCCCAGGTAAAAAGGGAAGTTTTTGTCTGGCACCTAAATATGGGGTTAGGTGACCCTCCCTATTGGCATTATAAAAGCAATGCCAAGTGGTCGTCCATGGGCCAAATTCATCCAGGGGTCCCCAACTGGTCACTGTGCCTTATCTCAAGGGACTTTCCCTCATGGTTCTCAGTTTGTTTCTCCCAAGTCAGAACCCCCCACCTCAACTGTGATTATCAACAGTTTTGACAGAGAATTTGCCTTTTGCAGTGCTCATTCGCATTCACGAAGCAAGAAATTCAGAGGCCTTATGCCTCTAAATACCAATGGCTGGGGGTTGTGGGGGGGGAGTGCTGTCGCACTTATGTCGAGCTCGCAGGCTTTCGCCATTGGACTCTTCTCCTGTTCTTACGTTCCAAATGGGGGGGGAGAAAGGGATGAACTGGAAAAGTACACGGTTATGGGAGTCTACTGTTGTTGAAGAGGGAGGAAAGGGTTAAAATACTGGAGAGGAACACACACCCCAAAATGAGGAAGGGAGTGCTATAGCAGGTCCATGCACAATGCTATTTTTCTAGAAAAAGAGGTGCCAGAACTTGCCATGAACACCACCCCCCTTTGTTCTCTCAAAATGGCAATGGTGCCCAGCTGAGAGGTGCTGGAACTAAGTTCCGGAGAGTTCCACTGGAAAAAAGTCATGCATGTGCAGAGACTCAGCAAAATTGTTTACTAAGGAATGGCTTGCGATGACTTGTGCAAATGAAACAAACCACTCCAGGGTCTCTGGGCGATGGGACCTTAGCTAGGTCCTTGCTGATTCCGAGAGCCATCTTGTCTAAAGGGAAAGGTATAAATGCTGTAAATAACTAAACAAAATGCTTTATTAGTGGGCAGAGCCGATATTGCTGACCCTTTAGCTTTTGACAATACCTAGCCCTTTTTTTGTAGAAAATGTTATTGATGCAAACCCTACATCTGTCTGTCTCTTTTTATCATATTTAGAATTTCATACATAAGCCCTGCTGACCTCACTGTGACAACTTGGAATGCCATACGTGTGGAGGAAAACCTTAAATGTGTTGCACAATTCAGCAGAGTTCCCAAAAATAGACCAGAGGCAATAGTACTTTATTCAGCAGAGCTTTACTTGTGCTGAAGGCAAATGTAGCTTAGTGGTTATCAAATCTAATACAGTCAGGATTGGCTCAGTCCATACAAAATCCAGTTGCAGCATTTATAAACTTAACTCATAATAAGACTAAACCTTAGCACTAAGCATCCTATGTACAGAAACAGAAACACCACACCAGAAGGATGAGAGAGAGAGAGAAAAGTAAAGACCCAGGCTCCTTTTGGCCTGTGTTTATAGTCAGCGTGACTCTGCAGAATAGAGATAAGAGAACTAGTTCAAAGCAGCTTCCCAGAAGGTATATAACCCAAACAATCATTAACCCTTCTGCCTCTGCTTCTCTCACACAGAGAAGTTTCTAGTAGTTTCCTTGTATTAATCAGAATAGAAAAGAATGGGAAAGATATTTACACATGAGATCAATACTTTCTACACTAAGAAATGCAAACTGATATGGAGTGTGTAAAATTTAACCATATACTGTAAGAATATGACATAAGGAAAAGCCCAGTGAGATCAGACAAAGGGTCCATTCCCTCGGACAGGGCACAGGGGCCAAGGGGGCCCTGCCTCCTTCCCAAGCCTAGTAAGTGCTGGGCTTCGGGAAGGAGGTGTGAGGGATCTGACAGGTCCTAAAGCCCTCCTTCCTCCTTCCCAAAGCCTTGTTAGCACTTGCTCAGATTTGGGAAGGAGGCGGGTGGGCTCTAGGAACCTGCCAGAGCCTCAGGCCTCATTCCCAAAGCCTGGTGTCTCCCTTAGACGGTTTTGGGAAGGTGGCTTTTATTGAAGTGAGGGTAGCGAAATTTCAGCTAAGAAGCTCAAATCGTATATATATGACTGGCACCCTTCTTTGGAAATTAAACCAATGTCCACACTTCAACTTTACTTGCAGAAACTTAATAGTTATAGATGAATTAAAACATAATATTTACAGTTGTATGCTTCTCCGAGCATGGGCTTACAGCAGGCACCCCCAAACTCAGCCTTCCAGATGTTTTGGGACTACAACTCCCATCATCCCTAGCTAACAGGACCAGTGGTCAGGGATGATGGGAATTGTAGTCCCAAAACATCTGGATGGCCGAGTTTGGGGATGCCTGGCTTACTGTCTCTTCTTTTAACTTCCAAACATCTGTATTTTCCTCCCTTTCCAGAGCTCAGCACTTTCAGCCTTCTGTACCTCAGTTAGGCCATGCCTTGCAGCTCCTATGAGAGATTTCCACTTTTACCTTCTCCTGCAGCTTTGCTCTCTTTCCTTCAAGCAGAGAAGTAGCACTCCAACACTCCATGCAACTTAGCAGTGTTCACAGTGGATTCTATAACAAATTCATCTTGCTTCCCATAAAATGGAGTTTCTCTTTCACTACATACCTCCCATGTGACCAACGCTAACCAATCACACGAGAACTACTACAGAACTCTCTAGAATTCAGTTACCAACCAATCAAATTTAAATACATAGTAAAACATGCAATTATTTAAAATTTCAGTGATTTGGCTGTGGGGAGCATCAAATATTACCAAGGTCTGCCCCTGTTTGAATGGCTTTCAGTTATCACCTGCTCCTAAGCCTTTGCAGGAGAAGGAATTTCAGCAGCTGCTAGTTCATTAAGCCAGAAGCGGCATTTGATGCCATCTGGGAAGCTCTCTGAAGCCAACTATGTAACCTGCCTTTCTTAAGATGATGGAGGGGGGGGGGAATATCAACTTTAAACATAATATATCATTTTGAGTATGAGTACTTCATACAAGAGTTTATGGTTTTAATATCATATATTAACAGCACTTCCAGTTCATGATTTGATTCCTCATTTTTCAATTATTTGTGGATTTGTTTTTTGGTTTTGATGAGACTTGGCTGCCCTCCGCACATCAGAGACCGAGCTAACGAACTTGTTCTGCTGAAAGCTAACAAGACCAGACAAAACTATTAGTGCTACTGTCAGCATGGATCTAGCAAAAGAAAACACCCCAAATTGGGAGGCATAAATTTAGCATTCAAGGATAAACAGGCAAAAGAGATGATAACACTGTTAATTAAAATATCTGGAAACATAGACATAAATATGCAAATCTGACAGGAAAGAAGTAGCAACGGACAGAGCTGTGCAGAAACACAAAAAGATGAAACAGAAAAGAAATTAGGAAGCTAATCTTGGCTTTTATTTAAAAAATAATAATTATGCAAAGCCAAGTGTTTCATCATTATGTTGAGTCTGAAAAGTGTGTGTGTGTCGAATAACCCAGATGGCTGCAATAAAATAAATTCTGATACCTTATCTTCACTATATTAAAAGCATGACAGCCAAATGATTCAGAATGTTAACCGTGTATGTAAGCCAACCTTTTAAAGGTTTAAGAAAGCTATGCAAACCCTTCTATACGATGGGTCAGCTCACCATCAGTCTTCAGCACACTGCTAGCAGTGAACAAACACTCAAATGGTACTCTTCTTCTTTAGCGATCACTCATAGCCAAGTAAGATTGTCTTCCATGAACACGGTCTTAACAGTGAGTCCGTAAGTGGCTGTGGAGGCCAATTCTGGATCCGCACATCCTTCCACAGTGGGGACATAGGTTTCTGGGTGGGACTTGATCACAGTGAGGGTTTGCCAAGCGTGCCTTCCTCTTAGCACATTCAGGGCTGGTGCTGGGGGTTTTGCGCACTAGGCAGATCACCTTCTGGTGCCCCCCCCGCCACTCTGCCGCTGGCGGAGGGGGCGGAGAAGCCCCCTCCATTTTGGCGCCCTAGGCAATTGCCTAGTTTGCCTTAATGGACGCGCAGGCCCTGAGCACATTTCTCCCTTGCATCCTGAGTTCGAGCATCTTCAAAGCCCATGACACCTTTGGTAAAGGCTGTTCTCCAACTGGAGCACTTTCAGGCCAGTGTTTCCCAGTTGTCAGTGTTTATACTACATATTTTTAGATTTGCCTTGAGACAGTCTTTGAAACTCTTTTTGTTGACCTCACCTCTCCTCAAATGGTACTAGAAAGCTACCAGCAGAGCAAACAGTTTGCCGATTTAATCCTGTGCCCTAATAATAATGTTCAAGTCTTCTCGCCAATGTGCATTCAACCAACCTACAGGTGAAACTCAAAAAAATAGAATATCGTGGAAAGGTTCATTTCTTTCAGTAATTCAACTTAAAAGGTGAAACTAATATATGAGATAGACTCATGACATGCAAAGCGAGATATGTCAAGCCTTTATTTGTTATAATTGTGATGATTATGGCGTACAGCTGATGAGAACCCCAAATTAACAATTTCAACTTTGGGGTTTTCATCAGCTGTACGCCATAATCATCACAATTATAACAAACAAAGGCTTGACATATCTCGCTTTGCATGTCATGAGTCTATCTCATATATTAAACTCCAGTAGCTAATGAAAACAATTGGTTACATAAATGGACTTTTCCACAATATTCTAATTTTTCGAGTTTCACCTGTACATCTAATCTCCTGTTTTATCAGAATACATGGCAAGGACTGCAATGGGGAGCGCCCTGAGTGTGCCACTTCAACCCAGCGCCTCCAATACCAGCTGCCTCACGACACTGAGCTCCTGTACAGCAGCTGCCAACGCTTCCAAGATGAACTATTTTACGCAGACGGGGATCTAGTAGGTGTATTTTGAAGTCCTTTCGCTCTATTCTATTACTGGAACATGGGAAGCTGTCTTATGCCGAGTCAAGCCTATGCTCCGTCAAGCTCCATAATGAGGCTACTGCGTCAGACCAAAGGCCTGCCCAGTTCAACTTCCTGTTTCCCACAGTGTCCGACCAGTTGCTGTCATGAGAAGTTCATAATTTCTCGCTGGTGCCAATGGGAGATCTCCTCCCAATGCAAATAATGCTTTCAGCGATGGGATTTTCCTCAGGGGAGGAAAGCACCAAATTCTCCCCGCTGCAGTGACCCTGATAATTTTTGTTCCCCCGCAGCTGCTGCTATTTGCATATTAAATACAAAGGCACATGTTGTCCCATGTGGTTTGGCCAGCCGCCATTAAGCTCACTAGTGACTCAGCTACATTAGTCAAAAAAACAGTGTTTTGAATGCATTATAAACATGCAACACTAGATGGCACTGAAGAGTAAAAAAAAATCTATGTGATTTTCCATAGAGATTGTTTTCTTTTGTAATAATGATTTAATTTCTAACTTATTTATAGGGGGGGGGTTCCTGTGTGTCGATCCACCCTAGGTGAACTATGGCTAGTTGCCACCTCTCAGCCTACCTCGCAGGGCTCTTGTGAGGATAAAAGAGAAAAGGAGAAGAACAATGTATTGGGGGGGTTGCCCCACAGATAATATAACTGTAATAGATAAATATACGGAGGGTTTGTGGGGTTTTTTTTTATTTACTTCTGGTTGCTAAACCAATGTCTTTGCCTTCTTCCAGTGATGGTAGAACAGTGGCCATCAAGAAAATAATGAACAAGACGTTTACTCTCACTAGGACCATCCGTAAAGAAGTCAAACAAGTAAGGTAAGCTATTTTTAAAAAGATTTATGGGTTCCTTTGTAGATATACACCCACAAGTGTATCTTCCTTAAATTTGAATTCACTATCCACTTGCTTCAAAAAGTGAACTTAGACATGTACTGCCTTCACTGGCATATTTAACTGTGTGTTTCAGCATCAACTAGACATCCTGTCCTATGATATCTTGTATGTGCTGAAGGCATACTAAGAAGTCCTTCCCACATCCCTTTATTTCCTTGACATCTGATGGTAGGGCATTCCACAGGGCGGGCACCGCCACCGAGAAAGCCCTCTGCCTGGTTCCCTGTAACCTCCCTTCTCGCAGGGAGGGAACCACCAGAAGGCCCTCGGAGCTGGACCTCAGTGAATGATGGGGGTGGAGATGTTCCTTGAGGTATAGAAATGTGGGCCTTTTTATGGGGGGGGGGAGAGAAAGATAAATACTGGAATTCTCAGGGAATAAACCCATGTGACAGAAGCCAAGAGTCCATGGCGTGATCTTGAGCCACATGGTCAAATAAGAGTCCCTCCTAATAAATGAGAAAAAGTAAAGACTTCACTACCAGTGGAACCTCCCGCAATTGGTTTCCCGTTTGGGCTCAACTCTTTCAGTCTCCATCTCTGCCTCCCTCACTCCTCACATATCCTGTTCCTCTCTCTGTTGCTCAGTCACAACTGATCAGAAGTTCTGTGGGCCCTCTAATGATGCTGTCCCTTAATCCAGGAGTGGCCAACATGGTTCTCTCTTGATGATGTTAGACTACAGCTCCTATCATCCATTACCGTTGGCTACGTTGGCTGCCGTTGATGGAAGCTGCAGTCCAGAAACTTTTGGGGGACCTCACGTTGGCTGCACCTGTGTCGAGTGCTTAAAAAAAAAAAGTTTAGGGGTACTCTCATTTTCCTACTCATTTTGAAATACTGCCCCTCAATGGGGTCAAACTTAGATTCACAAAATGTTTATGGATATGCGTACCGCTGTGTATCTCCAGAAAAAAGCACTGCCTGTGTCCATCAATAGCAGCTTTTGGGAGCTAGGATGGACACACACACACACACACACACTAATTTACAGAAGAATCCTATGCATACCTACTCAAAAGTAAGTCGTCCTGAGTCCAGTGGAACTTACTCCCAGTAAGTGGGTTGCAAGCTTACATATGGTTTCCCCACCCAAAGCAACTACTGCACACTGGCTACGGTGTTGTTCTGGGGCTCAAGCCCAATGTCCCTTCTCAAGGAGAGGCTCCTCTTGCAAGGCAAAGTGTCCAAAATGCAATGTTGTGTTCTTAGAAAGTATATGGCACAACCCAACTCCTGTCTGCTTGTCACAGAGAACTGGACCACCCAAATCTCTGCAAATTCATTGGAGGCTGTATTGAAGCGCCAAATATCGCCATAATCACGGAATACTGCCCTAAAGGAAGTTTGACTGATGTGCTGCTCAATGAAGACATCCCTTTAAACTGGGGCTTCAGGTGAGAGAAAGGTGGAAATAGGTGGAAGTCAATTTCGGTTTCCCATTCTTTCTCTCTCTCTCTCTCTCTCTCTCTCTCTCTCTCTCTCTCTCTCTCTCTCCCCTGTCTTAAATTTAGTTCCGCACATCAGTTTGTTTGTTTGTTTGTTTGTTTGTTTGTTTTAATTCTCATGGAAGTTCACCCACATTTTAGTCCAAATTTATTCTTATATGTGATTGGTTATTGTGGAAGCTGCCTTATAAGGGTTTGTGTTCCTGACACTCACAGCAAAATTTCCTTCTTTCTTTCTTTCTTTCTTTCTTTCTTTCTTTCTTTCTTTCTTTCTTTCTTTCCTTCCTTCCTTCCTTCCTTCCTTCCTTCCTTCCTTCCTTCCTTCCTCTTTCTCTCTCCAATTCAAATTAGTTCTTTATATCGCATGAGGAAAAAGAGAAGCTATAATGTATTACAACAGCATTTATAGAATGAGAGTGTATTATATTTTTTAGAATCCCTTATATTCAAGTGTTAATAATGTAAGCCAGTATTTGGAGGGTCAGAGTTTGTCTTGCTGGTGTGATTTGCATCATTCCCTTCATGGACAAATTCTCAACATGGAAAAAAAATATGTAGCTGCTATATTGATACGAGATAAGATTATATATAGATGAAATAACAACAAAGCCCTCACTGACTTTCAGACTGATAAGAAGGTATGTGTAATCTTTTCACCAGATGGTGTTTTTGATAGAATATGGGATTTTAATTACAACGAGGCATCATTAGGTAGATAAGATGCCAGTGTGATGATGAGCCTGAAGTGATCTTTAAAGAGTGACTGACAGAGAGAATCTTACTTTGGGACCAAATTGCTGATTAGATTTTTTGTGTATGGGTAGGGCCATAGTGCAACTTTTTTGGAAAAAAAATAAATAACTGGTGTGCATTGTTTAAGGCAGGGGTAGTCAACCTTTTTATACCTACCGCCCACTAATGCACCTTTCCTGATGCTAAAATTTCCTTACTGCCCACCAGTGCTCGATGGAAGGAGGATTCAGCTTGTGCCGTTGAACCCGCCCCAACCACCCACCTAGAATCCTAAAATGCCCACTAGTGGGCGATAGGGACCAGGTTGACAACCCCTGGTTTAGGGACTCAAGGCTCCAGCTAGAAGTTCCAAGAGGTGCCATCAGCCAATGTCTTTTCTTCTCTGCAACTCAACAGTAATGTCTAGTGAAAGAAGATGCATGGTATGATCATAAGAAAACACAGAAACCATAGAATTGTAGAGTTGGAAGGACCGTCTGGTCCAATGATGCCACCACCCTTGGTATTCTCTCACTACTTCTTTGTCTACCGCTTGTGATGGGCAAAGAACTGCAAAGAAATGCTTGTGGGGGCTGATGAGAGTTGGAGAGCCACCCATACCCTAGATTGGTCCCCCACAAAAACTCCAGATTACTCCTCCAGCAGATAGCATTGCACATGGAGCAATGCAAACCTAAGTTATCAGGAGGCACGCGTAAGGGATCATTTTCAAGTACACTTTTCTAGTTTGACATCATAGAAACGTATGATGTAAGCAGGAGCCGACCTAGTGCAAGCAGGAAGTGAACAAGGAGAGCAAAGCGTCTGTGGATTTGAGAGGGGTGGCGCTGTGGGTTAAACCACAGAGCCTAGGGTTTGCCGAGCGGAAGGTCGGCGGTTCGAATCCCCGCGACGGGGTGAGCTCCCGTTGCTCGGTCCCTGCTCCTGCCAACCTAGCAGTTCGAAAGCACGTCAAAGTGCAAGTAGATAAATAGGTACCACTCCGGCGGGAAGGTAAACATCGTTTCCGTGCACTGCTCTGGTTCACCAGAAGTGACTTAGTTATGTTGGCCACGTGACCCAGAAGCTGTACGCCGGATCCCTCGGCCAATAAAGCAAGATGAGCGCCGCAACCCCAGACTGGACCTAACAGTCAGGGGTCCTTTTACCTTTACCTTTAATTATTGAGACTCTTTGTGGAAGCCATACTGGCAGGCCCTATTGGATGCAAGTCAAACATCACTGCAATCTTTGCCCACTTGTTCCCCGGAGCTCTTGAAGTGTAAGTCTAGCCCTGTGGTTCAGTAGGCCATGTTAACACCGATTATCATCCCCACCACCTTAGGCTTTCTTTCGCCACAGACATTGCTCAGGGAATGGCGTATCTTCACCAGCATAGGATCTATCATGGGAGATTAAAGTCCACCAACTGCGTCATTGATGACCGCTGGGTTTGTAAGATTTCAGGTAAGCGGAACAGACACTGTTCTCTCTGTGCTATGGAAAAGTACGAGTAGATATTGCCTGGTTATGGGATAGTGCTGCTGTTGTCCTCGCGGTCGCCATCCCCACATCTCCTGAAAACGACGAATCTATGCGACATTACATTGCAAATGTCAAATGGCTCAACTTAGACCCACCAGCAACAAACAGCAATTACCAACGCGTCTTCGGGGTGATTATAGAGTGGGGTTGTTGTTTATTAACACACGTAATGTTTATCATCTTAATACCGGAGGTTCGCTTTGCTGTTTCTCACAGCCATATTGTGAACACTCACTGGATAACAGTAAAAAACAAAACCCCAAATGTTTGGCAGATCAAATTCAAAGGGAGTTGAAGGAACAGACTGGCAGAGACTCTGTGCGTAGATAATAATGTTCAAAGTGCTTCACATATATGAATAATCCTTGCAAGACTGCTATAGGGTAGATCAGAACTATTATCTGTGTGTTGCAGATGTGGGGGGCTGATGCAGGGAGACAGTAGCCTGTTTTAAGGTCTGCCTACTGAGCTTGTGATACAGACAGGTTTGGAACCAGGGACTGTCAGGTTCGCTGCTCCTTCTCATTCAACCTGACGCACAGATTCCAAACACATCTGCTTACTCCCTAGTGAGTGTGTTTAGGATTGTAGTTTAGCCACTATATTACAGTGGCCCTTGGACTGTATGCAGCATGCCATGTTCATCATTTTATTTAACCCTTTAGTCACATGTACCCATGGGTAATTAATGAGTGGCAGTTAAGAAACTAATTAATTAATTAAAATATCACGTCAGGACTTGCGATGCTCCCCGAGTGATGCTCCCCAGCTGTTAAGATCTGCTCAGTAGGATCTGTCATAGATTAGACCCTTAGATGTTATGCATTTGTAGGGACGTGCATGGCGCTGTGGTCTAAACCACTGAGCTTCTTGGGCTTGCCGGTCAGAAGGTTGGTGGTTCAAATCCCTGCAACGGGGTGAGCTCCCGTTGCTCTGTCCCAGCTCCTGCCATCCCAGCAGTTCGAAAGCACACCAGTGCAAGTAGATAAGTAGGTACCGCTGCGGCGGGAAAGTAAATGACGTTTCTGTGCGCTTTGGTTTTCATTGCGGTGCTCCATGCGCCAGAAGTGCTTTAGTCCTGCTGGCCACATGACCCAGAAAGCTGTCTGTGGACAAACGCCGGCTCCCTCGGCATGAAACGAGATGAGCGCCGCAACCCCATAGTCACCTTTGACCGGACATAACTGTCCAGGGGTCCTTTACCTTTTACCTTGTCATAGATTAGACCCTTATATGTTATGTATTCCAGGGGAATGAGCTAGGGCTTTTCCAGGGAGACTTCCCTGGCTCCATTCCCAGAGAGATTCAGGCAGGGAGATGAATCTTGTCCTGCCTCCCCATACCTGGAATTCAGATAGCAGCATTTGGGAACCTCCCTGCAGCTTAATCTATTTGGGCCCTTGCTTGTCTTTGGAGAATAGCCCTCCTTTCTCTTAGTCACAGTGACAGCCAATCAGATTTAACTATGTGACACCAGCCCGGAAGGCAAACCAAGCTAGTTCGGAATGACAGCATGTTAGCTGTCCTGTATAGACCATTGTGAAGTGAGAGAGTCAGATGTTCATCCTTACCGAGTGACAGCTGTCGGATGCGGGAAAGGGTTGGTTGCTACTGACAGAACTCTGCATGTGAAATGCTGATGCTGAATATTTAAAATGTGACTAATATTCTGACATCCAGGGAATTTGCTCCCGTCCTCATGTCCAGAATTTGCTGAGAATTCATTTCAGCTCCAAACTGAGGCAGCCCATTTCCCAACTGAGAGTGTTGAAATGAACATCTCCTGTGGCACTCAGTTCAAAATAATGCAAAAATTTCTGATCCTTTTTTTCCTTCCCCACCTTTGCTTCTCCTTGTCTCAGACTATGGCTTGCAGTTCTATAGAAAAGAAGATTATTTAATGGATTCCAATGTTCCTCATAAGCACTTCACACAAATATATCTGGCGCCTGAGGCTCACGCCACACCAAACTTTGAACCAACTCCAGTTGCAGATGTGTACAGGTGATGATGATCATAAATGGATCTCCCCCACTCCCCTTTTTAATGTATAATCAAAGTAAACTGTGTTACTATATGACGGAACAAGCATGGGGGAGTTGCTTTTGCGTTGCTGGAATTATTCGCTGTTTTGCAAATAAGCTGTGACTACTGTACTCCTACTTGGACGTGGGTGGCACTGTGGGTTAAACCACAGAGCCTAGGGCTTGCCGGTCAGAAGGTCAGCAGTTCAAATCCCCGCGATGAGATGAGCTCCCGTTGCTCGGTCCCTGCTCCTGCCAACCTAGCAGTTTGAAAGCACGTCAAAGTGCAAGTAGATAAATAGGTACCGCTCCAGCGGGAAGGTAAACAGCGTTTCCGTGCTGCTCTGGTTCGCCAGAAGCGGCTTAGTCATGCTGGCCACATGACCCAGAAGCTGTACACTGGCTCCCTCGGCCATTAACGTGAGATGAGTGCTGCAACCCCAGAGTCGTCCACGACTGGACCTAATGGTCAGGGGTCCCTTTACCTTTTACTGTACTCCTGTATGACTGATTATTCTTTCATAATCACGCTGTCCCATTCTCTTTCTATCATTCAAAGCGCTACTTCTTTTCCCCCTTCAGATCTTCACAAGGCCACCCAGCATAGCGTTTCCAAGTTGTTTGAGGCCTTCTCTAACTCAGTTCCCCCCAGGTGATGTAAGTACCATCAGTCCTAGCCAGTATGACCAATACAGTCGTACCTTGCAAGTCGAACGGAATCCGTTCTGGAAGTCCGTTCAACTTCCAAAATGTTCAGAAACCAATGAGCGGCTTCTGATTGGCTGCAGGAAACTCCTGCAACCAATCAGAAGCCGTGCCAGACGTTCGGATTCCGAAAATTGTCCGAAAACCAGAACACTCACTTCCGGGTTTCAATCGTTGGCAAGCTGATTTGTTCGGGAGCCAAGATGTTTGAGATCCAAGGATTCGACTGTAGTTTAGTGGGTTAGGAGTTGTAAGATAAGAGCTGGAGTCCCACAATATCTAAGCCTTCCAGCATGGTATCCGAGCTGTTTTTCAACTAGCAGTCTTATGGGTTCTTTGCTTGGTCTGCTTTTATTATTCTGTTGAGTCTCCTTATATTTTTTTATTGTTCTGTTTTATTTATTGTTAATATTATGAATAGCTATTCATCGTCCCAGGAGCAGCATACTCATTTTTCAAAGAACTGAACGACATAGACTGAAGTGGCACAATCTGGGATCACTTGGCAGCATGAATAATTTGTCCCCATTATGGCAGGCAGTTCTTCAACCCTCTGAGGCCAATTTAGGGAGGAAGAGCTTGAATTTAACAAAAACAGCTGCGCTCTGTGCCTTCTGTTACATGTTCTGCACCCACAGCCTGAGACATGCTTCTTTGGCATATCATCAGACTGGCCTCTTTGGAGGTGTGGAAATGAGTGCAATGGATCAAGTCCTCTAATGTTGAGTCCTCTTTTAGCATCGCATCAAGGTTAATTCCCATTTAGGTAAAGGTAAAGGGACCCCTGACCATTAGGTCCAGTCGTGTCCGACTCTGGGGTTGCGGCGCTCATCTCGCGTTACTGGCGAGGGAGCCAGCGTACAGCTTCCGGGTCATGTGGCCAGCATGACTAAGCCGCTTCTGGCGAACCAGAGCAGTGCACGGAAACGCCGTTTACCTTCCTGCCAGAGCGGTACCTATTTATCTACTTGCACTTTGACATGCTTTTGAACTGCTAGGTGGGCAGGAGCTGGGTCCGAGCAACGGGAGCTCATCTCATCGCAGGGATTCGAACTGCTGACCTTTTGACTGGCAAGCCCTAGGCTCTGTGGTTTAACCCACAGAGCCACCCGCTTTTAGCAAGTTTCAAAGGTGTTTCACAGATTTCTCATCCTCTTAGATATAATGTCGCCCGAAACAAAAGGGGGCATGGGCTCCTGCGCCTTTAACGGTGTAAATTTGCATGACAAACTAAAAGCCCCTCTTATGCATGACTGTTAAGAGTGCAGGAGCTCTGTTCTCCTTTCTTTACCTGTACGGTGATGAAAATCATCAGTCTTCTGATTGTCAGCTGGAGAAGCTATCCACACTTGCACTGGGCAATTTCTGAAGGTTCCTGGAGGCACTTGTTAGCATGTGGTACTTCATTTTACATTCATACTGGGGTTAAAGGGAACTTTATTTCATTAGCCATAGGGCATAACAATGTTATTTATAAGGAATGGGACTTGTACTTGGTTGAGTTCATTGAGCAGGAAGATGGCACACCGTCTGATGTAGACAGAAGAGCATCTCACTATGCTACATAATTGGCTTTCTTTAATCAGTGCCTTCATGACTTATTTAAAGATACTAGCCCCAATCCACCTGAAAGTTGGCTGCTACAAAAGCTACAACCCTGTGCATACTTTCATGGGAGCAAGCCCTACTGATCAGAGTGGGACTTATTTCTAGGTAGATATGCATATGGTTGCGCCTTAAGTTCCGTTGAAAGTAAGCAATCGTAAGCCAAAGCATTGTTGCTTTCAATGAGGCTTAATCACCATGGCTATGTTTTTTTTTTTAATAAAAAATTATTGGCCTTTTTCATAATACAACATAAACCCCACCCACACCAACATATATAACACAAATACAAACAAAGCCAGGATTTTTCTTCTTACTTATATCCATAAAAAAAAAATTCTTGTTTCAAATCTTGACACATGACTTCCCCTGCCTATTCACCTTCGGTTTTAAATCAATCTTCTTTTTTTATAACAACTTTTCTCTAAAAATTAACTTTAGTTAAAAATAAAACAATCATCTTAATCTTCTTGTTGTTTTGTTGTTGTTCAGTCGTTCAGTCGTGTCCGACTCTTCGTGACCCCATGGACCAGAGCACGCCAGGCACGCCTATCCTTCACTGCCTCTCGCAGTTTGGCCAAACTCATGTTAGTAGCTTCAAGAACACTGTCCAACCATCTCATCCTCTGTCGTCCCCTTCTCCTTGTGCCCTCCATCTTTCCCAACATCAGGGATCTTCTTACTTTATCATAAATCTTAACAAAATATTCTCAAAAAATCTAATCTTATTTCTTCTTTCCTTTATCATGCTGCTATTAACATATAATCTCAATATCTCGCTATTTATTCACTATAAACTTATAATTAGCAACCTTCACGCTCCGATTTCAGATACCATAACAGACCATTTAAATTAACGATTAATGCTTCACCCCACACCCCCTCTGTCCATTGTCTTTCTCTGTCTTTCGCCAGAACCAATCCTCGAGTTGTCTTCTTTTCCCAAATGTCCACAGATCCAGGCAACATTCACAACAGACCTTGCATCGAGCTTCAGGGTACACATCACATCCTTCCTGGGCTCCTCCGCTTCTTTGTACCATGCTTCTACTTCTTGTAAATATCTTAGTTCCATGTCCCTTGCCCCCGAGCTCCCACCTCGGGGTCTGGATATTATAAATTTTCCGGTTCCAGGGCTGCCACCCCCAGAAACCGGTTCCTTTTCCCGGAGTCGCCCAGCCATTTCATAGCATCCTTCAAGCACCCCTTCCAGCTCTTTGCCAAGGTTTGCTTCCATTGTGTAAAATTTTTGAAAAGCCTCCTCTGTGGGAAGTTGATTCTTTTTATTTATAATCCCACTCAAAACTTGCAATTTGCGATTAAGCAGTTCCAGCTTCAAGACATCCAACAATTCTTCGTCCTTTAGACCAGAGTTCAAAACAAGTTCCAACACAAAGTCCAGCATTTTGAAAGGGAGGGTGGGTGTCAAATTTCAGTTCCTGTCTCTTCCTTCCTTTGTTTCAATTGTTTCCCACGTCAGTCCAAATTTTCCATCGCCATTTTTTCTGAAGCCAGAGTGTAAAGACCAAAACTTTAGATGGAGATATTTTCTCCCCACTTAATCCCCGAAGGGAAAACTCAGCAGTCTCAGTTTTCAAATTCCGAACACTTTGTATCCATTATTGTAGCAGCAGTCACTTAAACTGGTTACTTTCTTTCTCTCCCGAAGGGAGGGAGGCAGGCTCCCTTTCCTCTTCCCCCCGGATCGTTCCAAAAATAGAAAAGTCAGCCAAATACTCACAACCACCGGGTTCTTTCAGATCACTAAATACAGGTAGAACTTAGACGCTCATCACAGGCTTTGTCGCCGCATTTACATCCCGGTTGGGGCATGTCCCCTATAGCCCGGCTCCGTCGTCCCTTCACCCCCACTCCCCCTTTACAGGGGGGGCGAGGGAAGGGTTCGGAGCCACAACGGGCACAGCCGGGGAGCCCAGGGTGCGGGACGCTCTTCCCGCACCCCACCGGAGCCCCGCTTTGCGGTAGCGGGGCTCCAAACCCCCGGGATGGACTGGGCGCTTCGCAGCCGAAGCAGCCCATGACCACCCGCAATGGCGTCGCCGCCGGAAGTCCACCATGGCTATGTTTAGCCAGATGAGAGCTCTTTCATAGTTGTTGCCTCTTCTTGGTAGTGGCCCCACATCTGTGGAATTAAATTTTGCTTGAGATTAGGGAAGCTCTACCCGTCGATTGTTTGAATGGGCTCTGAAGGTCAACTGCTTCCACTTTTCATGAGTGATCTAAACTGAGCTGCAAAAAGTTTTATCCTTAGTTTGCTGTGTCTTCAGGTTTATGCTTGTGGATTTGTGCTGGCTTTTAAGACTATTATGAATTTCGGGTGTTTTAGAAGTTTTTAGATAAGTTTTGCATTGCATGACGTTTGCTTAATTCCGTCTCTGTATGCCGCTTTGTTGAGTGCTTTCTCTTGAAAAATTGGCTCCTGCATTTATAAACTAAACTAATCATTCCGTTTCCAATGTTTTGCCAACGGCAATGACTTATCTCCAATTTTGCAGCTATGCCATCATTTTAATCGAAATAGCAACAAGAATTGACCCCACCCTGGTAAGATCTATGATGACTGGTACTTGACTGTTCTGTTCCATTTGGGAATTATTTTGTGTGTTTTAAAATTGTAGTGGCTTTGTTTGTTTTTATAATTGTATACTTTATTGTTGTAACCTTAGAAATCTTAGAAATCAATAAACAAATCCAGTGTGTTTGCAGCGATGGAGGAAGCCACTCGGGCGCCTGGGGCAGCACCCATAGGGGTGGGTCGAGGGCGGGGTGAGCCACCCATAAGGGTGGGGTGCACTGTGGGGCCTCCAGACTTTTCCTGCCTCCTCCCACTCAGCCGCCCTACAGCTGGGGGGGAGGCAGCGGGTGGACCATTTGGGCAGCGCAGAGCCCAAACTGTCATTGAGTGGGAAGAGGAGGAGAGACGTGTGGCTTGAGCGCGCTGCAGGCCCTGCGGTGAGTGCCGCCTGGCATTTTGTCACTCCCTCAGTAGTGTCACATGGGGTGGTCCGCACCCCCAGGGCCCCCTTCCTCTGCCCCTGTGTGTTTGGGAGGGAGTTGGGATTGTTGGGATTTTATGTAGCTGATGCATTGGCTAGTCTGATTAGTATAAATCACATGAGTGTCTGAGAAGTGTGGGAACGGAAGACTGTCTTTTCTCTTCCGTCTGAGAGTGTTACTGTACTGTACTTTCACTTTTGCTGTCTGCATTGCTTATTCTGCCAGAGCTTGGAGAACACAGACATGATGACAGATTCTCTGCATATATTGTGAATAAAACATAGTTTAGATCTACGGATGTTTCCTTCTTCTTGCTGCGTGATGCCAGAAGACTTGTGTGCACTTTTCATACGAGAAGTGTCGCAGAGAGGCACTCTGGAGTGACGGGACATGCCAGCCAGAGACATGCCTAATGGGAGACGCTCAGAGACACTGGGGGTCTCCCCAGTGGGAGACTGCTTTTGGGGGAAACGAGCAGAGATAAGCAGTTAATTATTACTGAGCCCTCAGGCTCCCGCCTCCCAATATTAGATTTTCATATATTTTGTGCAAAATCTTGCATAATTTCCAAATTAACTTGACTGGTTCTTCGGGTAATTAAAGATCTGCTTTTAAATACTTGAGAATTAGAGTGTTATCTTGGTTTTGTTATGCTGAGATGGCCAGAATGCTTGAGTTGCACAACCATGCTTGGGTCATTTTAGAGTATTCACAGATCAGTGCTTCTCTGTTGACCTGTGGACCTTACCAGCGAGGTAAGGCAATAATATGCCGCCTATCTGACTGGGCTGCCCCAAAGCATGTTATTTGAAAGAGGGTGTCTATAGAGTATGTAATTCTTGCTGATTTCTGTTCCATGGCACTGTGTGTGTTTTCCAGAAAGATGATACACAGTCGGAGGGATATTCTCTGTGCCCCGCTTTGACAGAATTAATATCAGAAAAATCTGAGCACGCCTGTCCCTGCCTTACAGAATATGTGGAGGTAAACCAAATGCTAAAATACCCCTGTCTTCTTTATGGTAGAATTATTGTTGCAGAAGTGGACTGAAGTTGCCAGCTGGGTGGGGGCCAGGGGGGGCCTGCCTTGGTCTGCTGCTCATCCATTTAATAGCAGCTTGATCTGCAGAAACCAGTAGGTGAAGTGTTCTGTGATGATGAGATGAGCACTATCATCTGCTAGCATCAGTGGATCAGGCTGCTGGGGAAAGCACAAGGGGTCTGTGAAATGTTTGGGAACCGCAGCAGATACAATCCACGATGCATGTTGCCCTTGAAAGAAAGGGGAGGTTTCTTTTTCACTTAAAAACAAAACACACACATGGAAGAAGAAGAAGAAGAAGAAGAAGAAGAAGAAGAAGAAGAAGAAGAAGAGGGAAGTTTCCAATTCCTCCTCCAAGACTCTGCAGAACAATGTGTGGCTTTAATACCCTTTAAAAATAGTATTATTCTGACAAACTGAAATGTCAGCTTGTCTCACAAAAACAGAATGCAGTAAATGATGCTTTTAATATGCAGCTACTGGAGTTTTATGACTTCCTGTGGTTATAAACTGTCAGATCCATGATCGTATTTAATAGCTGTGATGCTCTAGCTTCTGCATTTGAAAGGTGGCTGTCAATGAGCCAAAATATGTGTCTGGAGGGGGGAAAGTCTGTCTAGTTTAAAAGAATTCAAGCATCACCTTGTCATTTTAGTTTGTCTGCCTTGGAAAAAAAACAGATTCGGGGAAGCCAAGACCACTTCCCCCTCTTCCTTGTTTCTTTTAGAGCAGGGTCTCCAACTTTTTTAGACTTTTTAAAGCTGTTTTAAGACTACAATTCCCATCATCCCTGGCCACTGGTCCTGCTAGCTAGGGATGCTGAGAGATGCAGTCGAAAAACAGCTGGAGACCCAAGTTTGGGAAATCCTGCTCCAGAGTAAACTACTTTGAAAGACCTAGCTACATTGCATCTGTATATTTTCTCCTATAGAGGGTACAACAACTAGCTAATTGAATTCATGTTTTTCCAAAGTTTGATTATTATTGGCTTGTGGCAACAGAGAGGTGGGCTTTTCCCTCTGGTGGTGCCAGGGTTGTGGGACGCCCTCCCTGCTAAAATAAGAGCGGCACCATCAGTGTTGACCTTTTGAAGACAAGCATTCCCCTGAACTGAACTTCTGATTCTGTCGTTTTCATTGTTGCACTTTTGAATGGTCTGTTTTACTGTATACAGTGGTTCCTCAGGTTACATATGCTTCAGGTTACAGATACTTCAGGTTACAGACTCCGCTAACCCAGAAATAACGCTTCAGGTTAAGAACTTTGCTTCAGGATGAGAACAGAAATCGTGCTCTGGCGGCGCAGCAGCGGGAGGCCCCATTAGCTAAAGTGGTGCTTCAGGTTAAGAACAGTTTCAGGTTAAGAACAGACCTCCGGAACGAATTAAGTTCTTAACCCGAGGTACCACTGTATTTGAATTAAGGCTGTTTTAATGCCCCCATGGACCTGTTGCTGTGCATTTTATGTACTGGTTTTGTAGCTGCAAGACCACTTGGGAGCCACTTGGGCATATAAGTGGTATATAAATTAATTAACAGTAATAATACATTTTGATAAAGTGTTGAGCCTATTCTGGCAACTGGTTAAGAGATGCTGACTGTCAGAGGCCAGAACCTCATTTGAACTGGAAGGGGTTTCATGCTATCTTGTATCTTTTTCTTTTTCTAAATTATATTTTATCAGATTTTCAGAAGTTTAACATACACTTTTCTTTTCTTTTGTCGACTTCCCACCCCCTTCTTTTTCTTCCCCTCTGCTGAACCCTACTTTCTATCTCTTATACCATAACAACAATACTACAATCTCTCATTCCTTCTGTTGCTCGTAGTTCAAGCAATGCTTGCGAGTTCATCATACTATAATAGTTCTTAAAATAGTTCAAAAAGGGCTTCTATTCTTCTATGAAGCAACCATCATTAGGTTCTCTTGTTTTAGCCATTAGCTTTGCCAGTTCTGCATTGTGAATTATCTTACTTATCCATTCTTCTTCCTTCCATTTTTGTGCATAAAGAATCCTAGCCGCAGTTGTTACATACATAAACAGCTTAAACATCTTTTTTTGGAACTTCTGTCCCTGCAATCCCTAAGAGAAAAGCTTCAGGGTTTTTGTTTTGGTATAATCACTTTGAACATCTTTTTTATTTCATCATATATCATTTCCCAAAATACCCTTGCTTTCTTACAAGTCCACCACATATGGAAAGATTCATCTGCCTGTTACACTTCCAGCAATCATTACGAACCTTCTTATACATTATAGACAATTTGTTATCGTCCTTACATCGTTTTCATATAATTTTCTTTCAAAGTATAGCAAGCAGTAGGTTTCCATATCAGCTTTTCCCATGCATCCACTTCTATATTATGTCCTAAATCTTCTTTCCTTCTTGCAGCTGATCAGGAGGTGTAGGAAAAGCAATCCAGCACAAAGGCTTACCTTTGAGCAAGTCAGGAAGTTGCTGCAGAAGATGAACCCAAACAAAGTTAGCCCAGTTGACATGATGATGACTTTGGTAAGAATCGTTCTTAGTTGGACCGGAGAAGACAACTCTTGGATGTGCATGAAAACGTTATTTAGGAATGCACATTCTGTGTCACTTGCTTGAAGACAGTAAGGTGGCAATAAGGAAAGAGGGCATATGATTTTTATGAATTAGCAAAGATGCACACCTGCCAATACCAAGGCATACTTCATCATCGTTATCTCTGTACAACAGACATTGTGCGGAAGCATTATGCTCATAAAACTAATGAGGATGTGAAGAGCAGGTACTTGCAGAGGGGGTCCAATGGACAGGAAAGATGTTTCTTAACCATTTCCCCACCCGCTGATACTCCTCTATATATGTTTAGGGAAGTTTCTGATGTTTGATGTCTTATCATGTTTTTAATATTCTATTGTGAGCCACCCAGAGTGGTTGGGAAAACCCAGCCAGATGGGCGGGGTACAAATAATAAAGGTAAAGGTGAAGGGACCCCTGATCATTAGGTCCAGTCGCAGAAGACTCTGGGGTTGCGGCGCTCATCTTGCTTTACTAGCCGAGGGAGCCGGCGTACAGCTTCCAGGTCATGTGGCCAGCATAACTTAAGCTGCTTCTGGCGAACCACAGAGCAGCGCACAGAAATGCCGTTTACCTTCCCACCGGAGGGGTACCTATTTATCTACTTGCACTTTTGACATGCTTTCTAACTGCTAGGTTGGCAGGAGCAGGGACTGAGCAAAAGGAGCTCACCCCGTCACAGGGATTCAAACCACCAACCTTCTGATCGGCGAGCCCTAGGCTCTGTGGTTTAACCCACAGCACCACCTGCGTCCCATATACATATATAGCTTCAGCATTCCTCTCTCCTGTTTGCTGGTCCTCTTCAGGAAATGGACCTACATTCAGCAAACATGCTTAGGGACATGCATTTCTCAAAGAAAGAGTGAGGACTGGTTACCAACCTCTGTGAAATGGTACAGATATCGGGGGGAGGGTAATCTGATCAGATAAGCAAAGGAGGATTATACAGTGGTACCTCAGGTTACAAACGCTTCGGGTTCAAACTCTGCTAACCCGGAAGTACAGTGGTACCTCTGGTTAAGTACTTAATTCGTTCTGGAGGTCTGTTCTTAACCTGAAACTTTTTTTAAAATTTGAAAATGTTTATTGATGCTCTTCACACACATACACAAAAGTATAAAAAAGGGGGAAAAGAAAGAAAAGAAAACCTGAAACTGTTCTTAATCTGAAGCACCACTTTATCTAATGGGACCTCCTGCTGCCGCTGCACTGCCAGAGCACGATTTCTGTTCTTATCCTGAAGCAAAGTTCTTAAACTGAAGTGTTATTTCTGGGTTAGCGGAGTTTGTAACCTGAAGCGTATGTAACCTGAAGTGTATGTAACCCAAGGTACCACTGTAGTACCTTGGGTTGAGAACTTTGCCCCAGGATGAGAACGGAAATAGCACACCAGCAGCGTGGCGGCAGCAGGAGGCCCCATTAGCGAAAGTGCGCCTCAGGTTAAGAACAGTTTTGGATTAAGAATTAAGTTTGTAACCCAAGGTACTGATGTACCTCTTTATTTTAAAATTTTCTATTTTTCCTCATTCCTGTAGGCTCAGTTTCGGAGGTTTCTGGATAACTGTGGTTTTCTGATTTAAGGGAATTAATTGTCTGGTGAAAATCTGGTGATCAGTCATGATATGATAATACTACAACAATGGTATTTTCTTATTATTAGTTTTAAGACAGGGAAAAAACCCATGGAATTATACACACATGCACAGACATGTAAAATAGATTTAAAAATGTAAATGTCTGAGATTCAAAACGGTTCCTTGTAAAATAAGTTAATTCTGCCACAAGAAACAGTAATTTTATCATAAATGCTATTGGCTGCCACTCAATCATAGATTACATTTATTAGAAATAGTAAAGGAATTTAAAGACGTTTCCTATGGGGTAGATCCTGGATAGATCAAGTTTACTGCATATACCACAGAAGACTTCTGTGTGACTTACAAATATTCATTAAAATATTTGTTTTATAAATGCTAATAAAAGCAAACATTGAAAATGAGCTAACATAAACATGCAAAAAATAAATAAAACCAGTAACCGCCCCTTCACATTATGTGTGCAGCAGGGGAAACACTGGTGTGCAAGGGTGGCTGTGTCTAAAAGCAATTTATTGGCTTTCAATTTGCAAATACTCTCAGGTGTCTTTGAATCGTGACATTAGGGTATCTCCAAGTTCGTTCTGTTTTATTGCTGATGGCTTGTGGGCCTAACTATGCAAGGTTGTCTCACAGGCCTTTGTGCAGAAGTCTGGTAGCAACGTCAGCGGCTGGTAAATGCAGAGCCCATTATCTGACACTGAACGTCCTAAGGGTTGCTTGTGTTGAATACATTTTTGTTCTGCCTGCCTAGATGGAGAAATACAGCAAACACCTGGAGGTGTTAGTAGCAGAAAGGACTCAGGACTTGACGTATGAAAAGCAGAAGACGGACCGCTTGTTGTACAGTAAGTGATTCGCACCAATGGGAATGCAGCTTATTCCGATATATTGCTTTGCTAAAGGGGGACTTCAGTTCTGTGAGTGCTCCCATCATGGTCCTGTCAATAGTCCGAGTAAGGAATTCAAGGCAAAAATCCAGGGCAGAGGTGAAAGGCACTCAAAGCACCTTCAGGACCTTGGAGAGCTCCAATGGTCTGGCTGAGGAAGCTATGCAAGCTATAAGGAGGAATTCAACATTGCCACAAGCATTTCAGCTTGCCAGAGAGAACAACCCTCCCTCTCCTCCTCAGAGCCAATCTTGGGGGGTACCTTCTGGGAGGAGCAAGTGGTTGGTGACAGGTGGCAGGGGAAAGCCACCCCAGAGCTTCTGCTAGTTGGCACCTGCCTGCTGTCTCTCTCCAGGCACTATGTGTGGGCTTATATATGTTTATTGGTCCTATAGGATAGTAAATATCACCTCCACAGAAATGCTGGCTGACTGTTAAAAGGGTCTTCTCCCTACTTTCCCAGTCCTTGGCTTGTGTGGTGCTGGGTTCTTGGCAGTTCTTCTCCCAAGGATGGAGATGGAGCCTGGTTTTCCTCTTGTTCCTCCATCTGACAGTGCACAGCCCCCAGGTTGCGGGCCATGACATTCAGTATGCATTAAGTAGCTCTTAAACTTTGTGGTATTGTGGACCCCTCTTGAAATGTGCTTGTTCATTGGGGATCATTTCCATATTTCCTCACCCAATAGCAGAAGTGGGAAACCTGTGGACCTCCAGATGCTGCTGGACTCCATCATCCTTGGCCATTCACCATGTTGGCTGGGACTGATGGGAAGTGGAGTCCACAGGTTCCCCCATCCCTCTCATATAACTACAGTTGTGGGATGGTGCCTAAAAAGGCTTCCAAACTAAAATTGAACAGCTGGTGGTCACATTTGCCAAAGCCATGTGTGGTACATACAAGGAAAGATGTCATGGTTCTCTTACAATTCCACTTCAGCTGCTCACACCGCGTAAGAGGCAATGTACAAGTGTCAAAACGAAAATTGGGTTGCCTCTACAGCATGTGATGAGCACATCAAGGAAACCTCTAATGCAGTAGATCCCAAACTGAGGAGTGGGGAGCACCAGTGACCCGCAAGCTTCACTCAGGTGGTCCGTGAAACGTTCACATTAAAATTACACGTTGGTTTTTAATAGTCTTTTACTGCTTCTTGTATCTCTTATATATTCTGTATGGAATTCAAATTTCAATGCAACAAAATACAATGTAAGGAATTAAAGCAGCAATAGAAGTATAACAGAAAATTGTACCACACCAAGGGCAGGGAACAACAAATGCTACAGCAGACCGAAAAATAACAATTAAGTGATCTGCCAAGTCTATTAGCATTTTTCAAGTGGTCCATGGGGGGGGGGGGTTGGCAACCACCACTCAAAGCAATAGAGCATCTCACCCCGCCCTAATTATTTTCAGAGTGGTCCCAGGGACCTCAGGCTAACCATTCGACCACAGTTTTAAAAGCAGACGATTTTGAGAAAAGAATCCCAACAGATGAGAATGAGAGTGGATAGTATGAAGGAAAAGATAAGGAAAGAGAGAACCTGATGGAATGTACTGTTAAAAATAAAAATCTAAATAGAATACATAATAAGATCCAAAGAAATTCTCAAAGATAGAAAAGGACTGGGGTGGGGTGGGGGAAGGAAAGATGTGAATGTCTGAATAGGGACTTTACACTTCTGTGCCCTGGATCAACTGAGAGTTTGGGTAGGTATCTGCCTACTGTGGGAGAGTTCATACCAGTGGAATCAAACAAAATTGAGAAGACCAGCTCAAACAGCCTGAGGTCAATATATATCTGCTGCTTTCTGGTCAGTGAATGCATTTTATCTTGCAGTTAAATGCATGTATTGGCCAGGTATAGTTTTCCACTGTGAAATCACTTCGTATTTATTAATACAGGTTGGGTTTTAGTGAGCACTTTGAGTTAGTAATAATGGCTTTTGTTTGTTATACAAAACAGGCATGTTGCCAAAACAGGTAGCTGATGATTTAAGACAAGGAAAGGCATCACAGGCCCAAAGTTACATAAACTCCACAGTATTTTTCAGGTAAGTAGGACCAAACCCAGCAGCAAACCGCTACTTAGCCTTTGTGTGAATAGCTTCTTCAGAGACGTCGAGGTGAGGTCAATACCATGGCAAGATACATTTTTATGCTTCATGCCCTTCCACAACTGTCTCTGCAGATATATCGAAGATGAGTGTTGCGGAAAGGTGAAACTCTCGGGGAGCACAGCCTGCAGCTGTTCTGCAAAAGACATGTGCATTTTGGTGTGACTGCCATGGGTGGTTGTGAAGTGCAACACACCTCCTCCTCCATCTCTAACGTTTAGCACATATCTGATATGATGATGATTTATCTACATGACCAAATTCATGATGATGATTGATTCGTTCACATATGTGTTCCATGTAGGCCTTTGGGGGGGAAATTATTTTTTCAAAAAATTGTAGATGCATTTAGGAATTAAATTAACTAGACCTAAAGATTCATGTCAAGAGCGGTAGACTCATAATCTGGAGAACCGGGTTCGCTTCCCTGCTCCTCCACATGCAGCTGCTGGGTGACCTTGGGCTAGTCACACTTCTCTGAAGTCTCTCAGCCCCACTCACCTCACAGAGTGTTTGTTGTGGGGGAGGAAGGGAAAGGAGAATGTTAGCCGCTTTGAGACTCCTTCGGGTAGTGATAAAGCAGGATATCAAATCCAAACTCTTCTTCTTCTTCTTCTTCTTCTTCGTCTAAGTAATGTCAACACTGCATTGTGTTTTTTGAATCTAGGAGAAGTGGCTGCAACAAGGAACTTTTCTCCCCTTTGACAGCAAAACTTCCCTTCCCATTACACGTGTGTTGATAAAGCTATTGTTACCGTATCGAGTGTTTAGTGCCATGTTAGCCATGCAGGGAAAGCTGCTCTAATTATGCTAGCGAACTAATAACCTGTACACTGCTTTTTATGAAATAATTTTTGATCGTCTTTTTTTTCTTTCTGCTTTGAGAGAGTCATCATCATTTAGGATTTGTTCTGAAAGGCTTCACGTTTCAGCATTCAGCAAGCAAGCCCATTAAAATTCTGCAGATTAATGTCTACTGACTTATGCTTGCATCTGCTTGTCTGTAGATGGACAAGATTTATACACGACAGGATAGACAACAGAGAGATTTATTTGCCCAACAGATGTAAATCCAACGTATAGATAAGAGATTATGTACTCCTCTTGTAAATGAAGTTTGATTGGTATCAGAGCAGTTTTTGTGAGGGTATGAGGCAGTTCTTTTGTCCCTATGAATATACTTTAAAGAAATACCAAGATACTTGCCTGGATCTCCGTCCCCCCCAAAAAAAATTCAGAGTCCAGTAAATGATTTCTGCTTCTACCATTAAAATTAATGGGAAGGTCTTCTTGGCAGGGGAGGCCCATATGAAGCCCTTTCAGCTGCAAGAGCCTGGGGGAACATAATTCAAATATTCTTTTCACCAGCACTTTATAGAGGAATGCTATCTTCCACTCCCCCAACCTGCTAAATTGACATGGTGCAATTGAAAACTGCAAAAATAATTATTGTGGGGAATTGGCAGAGTGGAGGAGGTGGAGGAGGAGAGTGCTGCTCAAATACGCAGAATTCAAAATGTTATGTGCCATCAAAATGTGTCAGCATCAAAATGTTTTCCAAAATCCTCCGGCTCACAATTAAGGCTTGTTCTTCCTTGCCAGCGACATTGTTGGCTTCACTCAGCTCTCCAGCACCAGCACGCCTTACCAAGTGGTTGACTTCCTAAACAAACTCTACACAACCTTTGATGAAATCATAGACCATTACGACGTCTACAAGGTGGAAACTATCGGAGATGCCTGTGAGTGCTTAAAAACAACATTGTTAGTCCTTCCAGGTTTCTTTTTAAGGATTGAAAGAACAAAACAAAAGCAGATATCCAAGTAAATAAATACAGGCGTTGAACTCGAGTGGCTACATTTTGCACGCTGGGGTAATAAAATCGCAAGCAAGGGATGGCAGCTCGAAGCAGGAAAAAACAAAGAGCCCTTAATAATGAGTTTATTCAAACCTCACGGTGAGAGACAAAGAAATCCAGTCAGCCTCCCATAATGGCATTGTTCCAACTGAGCTCCTCCCTCCTCCCTAGCAACAGCACTTCCAGTGTGGGGTAGTGGTTAAGAGTGATAGACTCGTAATCTGGTGAACCGGATTCGCGCCCCCGCTCCTCCAAATGCATCTGCTGGGTGACCTTGGGCTAGTCAAACTTCTCTGAAGTCTCCCAGCCCCACTCACCTCACAGAGTGTTTGTTGTGGGGGAGGAAGGGAAAGGAGAATGTGAGCCGCTTTGAGACTCCTTCGGGTAGTGATAAAGCGGGATATCAAATCCAAACTCTTCTTCTCTTCTTCTTCTAACCTTTATTTTTCAGAATCTGTGGCAGAAGCTTTTGTGGGTGAGAGCCTACCTCATCAGGCGCACAAATTAGAAACCTAGGCAGCTTGGTGTAGAGAGAAGTGGATTTTTCTTTTACAAATTGAAGCCAAAAGGTGAAGCGATGCAGAAGATAGGAATAGGTGTAACTTGGGAATTTGTACACAGAACACAAAATAATATAGAATCCAGCCAGGCAAAGACTCTCATATATGAGTGGTCAATGGCTCGGATCTAAACAACCTAGGGAAGAGCAAAATAGCTGTGATCACCTCCTTGGGGCTTGGCATGTTTGCATATTTGCATTAAGCCATGGCTTAAGGGACGTGGGTGGCGCTGTGGGTTAAACCACAGAGCCTAGGGCTTGCCAATCAGAAGGTCGGCGGTTCGAATCCCCACACGGGGTGAGCTCCCGTTGCTCGGTCCCTGCTCCTGCCAACCTAGCAGTTCGAAAGCACATCAAAGTGCAAGTAGATAAATAGGTACCGCTCCGGCGGGAAGGTAAACGGTGTTTCCGTGTGCTGCTCTGGTCCGCCAGAAGCGGCTTAGTCATACTGGTCACATGACCTGGAAGTTGTATGCCAGCTCCCTCGGCCAATAAAGCAACATGAGCGCCGCAACCCCAGAGTCGTCCGCAACTGGACCTAATGGTCAGGGGTCCCTTTACCTTTTATGGCTTGGCTTAGCATGGCATGTACATATGACCCAGCAATTCCAGTTCAACCATCTTCAGATGAGCTGTTGCCATTTTTTGTTTCCTTCTTCCAAAGTTCCGACATGAGCGATGGTAATAGCGATATTGAGCCTATGCCAACCTCGGTGAATATTCCCATTTATTTACTTTTCCTAGACATGGTGGTGTCAGGAGTGCCCAGAGAGAATGGCATTCGCCACGCCAGCGAAATTGCGAGTATGGCTCTGGACCTGGTCTCGGTGTGCAAAACGTTTAGGATCCCGCACAAGCCCAATACCCAGCTAAAGATTCGAGCAGGGATCCACTCAGGTACGAGGGTGCGCCGTGCCGTGGGGAAATGTTGACTCTGCAAAAGTGGGGTGTGGGTATAAGGGAGAACGGAAGTAGGTTGCCCTCATTCATGACCAGAGAAGATGTGAAGCTTGCCCTCTTAGGGCTGTGTCAACTCATGGCCCTTGTTGGAGATGGCCAGCTTGTGGTGGAGACAGACTAGTTTCCCCCCAAAAAAAATCCTGGGTTCTGTAGTTTGCTAGACTGCTGACCCTACAAGACCTGTAAATCCCAGCACCCTTAACAAACTGCAGCTCCTCGGCTTCTCCCTGAGTGACATAAGCGTGCTTCAGATATATGGTGTTGATGTGACCAACATTGCCTTTCTTCACACGGAAGACTTTCCTCCGTACCAAATGCACACCCCTGCCGCTTTCCTCCCTGTGCTGTTCCTTGTTCTTTCTTTGCAAATGTTGTACTGCTTTTATATTTTAATAGAGTGAACCAACACAGAAACGGTAAGCCCAGTGCCCTGACTGTTATCTCTGATACTGGGGTGAACTGCAAATAAATTCAAGTCAGAAAGGATCCTTGGAATGGTTTTGAGTTGTTGTTGTTGTTTTTTTCCCTTTCTCTAGGGCCAGTTGTGGCAGGAGTTGTGGGAACAAAAATGCCCCGGTACTGCTTATTTGGGGACACCGTCAACACAGCCTCCAGGATGGAGTCCACTAGTGAAGGTAACTAAAACATCACCATCAAGCAAATCTCTGTGAGAATTAATGAAAGATGAGCTGATGACATTTCAGGTGGGCAACTGCAGAGATCCTTATGTTTTCATGTTGATTGGGGGTGGATGGATAAGACCAAAGCAGGTGGATTAGTTTCCCCTCTTTCTGCCACTCCTCTCCCTCTTTTTTTTAAAACACTTCTCAAGATTCCTTGGGGCAGAGTTTACATGCTTAGTGTGTACTCAACCCAAGTCTTTGCCCTCTTCTCTGTGATAGCCCCTCGCCCTTCTGTTCTCCAGCCTAAACATACCGAGTTCATCCAATCTTTCCGCCTAGTTCTTTCTAGCACTGACCATCTTTGTCACTCTCGTAAGCAAGACTGCATGGAATTGTCTTTGCGGGGTGGAAGGCTCGACTTTTCCAACATTTCTCCAATGAAAAGAGGGAAGCCCAGTGCTATTTTTTTCCTAGAAAAAGAGGTGCCAGAACTCACCTCTGGCTCCTCCCTTGTTCTCTTAAGAATGGCAATGGTGCCCACCTGAGAGGTGCCAGAACTGAATTCCAGTAAGTTCTGGCTGGGGGGGGAGCCCCGAGGGCATCCTATTCCACACCCTCCAACATTTCTCTGATGAAAATAGGGACATCCTAAGAAAAAGCAGAACATTCCGGGATTGTATCAGAAATAGGGACAACTTCTGTACAGTGGTACCTCTGGTTATGTACTTAATTCATTCCGGAGGTCCATTCTTAACCTGAAACTGTTCTTAACCTGAAGCACCACTTTAGCTAATGGGCCTCCCCGCCCACCCAATTTCTGTTCTTATGCTGAAGCAAAGATCTTAACCTGAAGCATTATTTCTGGGTTAGCGGAGTATGTAACCTGAAGCGTCTGTAACCTGAAGCGTCTGTAACCCGAGGTACCACTGTACTTGTCAACGGACTGTACTTGAAAAGTAGGGACACTTTGAGAGTCTGAACTTGTCAACAGCTATAAGGAGATGGGAAATACTGTCATTAATTCTTAGTTGACACAGTCGTGGACACATTCCAAAATGCCTCAGGCGGAAGCCATAGACCTCAGAGTTCCCCTGTGAGTCCACTGTCAGGACTGCAGCAGCAAATGGCAGAAACGAGATTGGGGGAGAGATATCTATGTCTAAGAGGCCATTGCTCAGTTTCCACAGCGAGTTTTTCTTTGAAAAGGGAAGCAGGGCTGATAACAGTGTTGTAGCTGCATGTCTCTTTTCCTTCTAGCTCTCAAAATACAGTGCAGTTCAAATACATACCAGCTGCTGGAACAGATTGGAGAGTACATATTGGTGTGCCGGGGGAATTTGCAAGTCAAGGTAAATAGGAAACGTTTGTGTTCAGGCTTTCCCAAAGGGGAAGTGAGCGGCAGTCCTTTGGAAAGCTTTTGCTTTAACCCTTTTGAATTGGCTGGCCTTGAATCTTGAGTGCCATTCATTTCTGGGCTGCTCCTTAGGGCACTTTTGCACTGTGTAAAGTGACTCATGTCTTAATGCCTCTCCCAAGAAACCCTGGGAACAGCCGTGATATTGAAAGTTACCAGCCTAGGGCCTAATTTCTGCCTAAGTTCTCCGGGACCTATTTTTATCCTGAAGCCTTGAAGTCCCAGAAGATGCAAAGCTGTAATATAGAGGAAAGCGGGTTTGAGCAGAGTTTCACCTCACCAGTGGGTAAACAGAACATCTATGCTTATTCCAGTACAGATGGAAAGTGTGAACGTGTTTCTGTTAGGGCCTCCTCCAGTTTTGCATTTTTAGCCAATTAACCACTGGCCTTTTTGCAGTTCGATTAACTGTAAATATACATCTACATTTCTGAGGTACCGTGTTTCTGAGGTACTGCAGAAAGTATAAGGTAACAGTCCATTTAGTAAACGAAAGCTGGCACTCATAGGCCTGGTTTGCATGTAACACTAGGCTGAACTATGGTTTGTGCTGGCACACTGTGGGAAAACTGTAATGGGAACTAAGCCATGATTTGGATTAGCATTATGCCATTCCAAACAAACCACGAGCTGCAATCAATGTCGGGTTTTGGCTGGTGGTTTGCTTGGGTGAGACAAGCCATGAGCTTGGGTTATATGATTTCGTCACAGCAGACAGCAAGAAGAATGAAGTTGCTTTTGGCAGAAGAACAGTGGAACAGAAACATTTCTGTATGAGATGAATACGAGGTGGAAAGGAAAAAAGATGCATTCTTACACCCCTAGTTCATGCTATGCCATACTTTAGTTTAGTGCTTTGTGTGAACCAGGCCATTATTAGACAGAAGGACAAGGTCTAACATGTATTCAGTGGTGTAGCATGGGTTGCCAGCATCTGTGGTCCGGGGGGAGAGGGAAATGGATAGAGGGATGTGCATGCGCATTCAACTGCATAACAGCATCTGCATCACCCAGGACACTGCAGCAGCAGAGATTAAAAAAAGAAGAAGAGTCGTTCCGTTGTCTGAAGAGGTCACTTCCTGGTTCACATGGAGAAGCCATTTTCAATGGAGCCCAGTGAAGGAAGTGCACAGCTGTATTGGGGCAGCACCGGGTGCTGAAATTTTTCTCCCGGGGCAAGTGCCCCGTGCCTCCCCCCCACCCATGCTACACCACTGCATGTATTCACCCAAATTAGAAACCTCAAAACGGTACCCTCAAAACAGAAACACTTGCTCCCAGCGCACAAAATTTAAAAGGGGGGTGGTGGTTTCCATTCAAAACTGAGCAAAACACAGTGGCATCCATTGAAAAGGATGGCATTTTGGCCGGCTTTGAGAACAGATCTTGAATTGCAATACCTGCTCATTAAAAATGGAGTGAAAGTTGTTAACCCTTTTTTTAGGGGAAAGAAAGCTCTGTTTTGGGGGGGGGTTAGGGCAAAGTTGCTGAGCTTTTTTTAAGGAGGAAAGCCCCCCCCCCGTTTTTAAGGGTTTTGGGGGGAGAAAGAGGAACAGCCACTCACCAACAAATCGCTGGGGAGGCAAACAGCCTCACTGAGTGAACTCCGTCTTCTGTTCTGCAGATGGTGCAACAATGGAGGGCAGGGCAAGGGGGCGGTTAGGAAAGGGTCCCAGCGATCGACCGTGATCGACCAAAACCTCCCGGGGATCTACCAGTAGATCGCGATCGACCTGTTGGACGTCCCTGCTCTAGTGCAACTGAAATAAAGCAACGGGGGGAGGGGGGCAGGGGCGGCTAGCCATGCCTCTATTTTAGTGCTGGTATTTGCTCTCAGGTGTAAAGTATTGCTGACACTATTGATAAGTTGTGGTTATCACATTTCTTTCTAGGGGAAAGGTGACATGATAACGTATTGGCTGGAAGGAAAGAAGTCTAGTGCAACTCAAAAGAAGGCGCCAAGCCCTTCCACAACCTCTCAGACTCTTAACCAAAGTACTTGCATTATCATCCCAGGTGTTATATAAAATGACCGGCCTTCAACCCCGCCATACAGAAACCCCACCAGGTACTTTCTCCGTGGTCACAGTCTTTATACACCCCAAAGGAAACTGAAAGCAAGAAACACCTGAGTTCTCTTCTCCAAAAGGGAGGTCCTCATTAGCGATACGAAGAAAATAGACACGGTTGTAGGTTTGCAAACCCTGGCTCTGATTTCAGACATTAGGTGAAATTATGGCTTGTTTCGGCTGCCCACAAACCACGGTTTATTCAGGGCCAACAAACCAGGGTCGGAAACCCTGCTTTGTGGTGTAGTGGTTAAGAGCGGTAGACTCGTAATCTGGGGAACCGGGTTCGCGTCTCCGCTCCTCCACATGCAGCTGCTGGGTGACCTTGGGCTAGTCACACTTCTCTGAAGTCTCTCAGCCCCACTCACCTCACAGAGTGTTTGTTGTGGGGGAGGAAGGGAAAGGAGAATGTTAGCCGCTTTGAGACTCCTTCGGGTAGTGAAAAGCGGGATATCAAATCCAAACTCTTCTTGAATCTTGTCTGCAAAGCAAACTTTGTGCTAACTGTTATTTGTTGTGGTTACTAAATTCACAGACCTCTGACCAACCACAATTGGGATCACTGCACCACCTAAGGAGGGGGGATGCACACTTTGGATGGCACAAATGATAGTGAACTGGGGGCAGGAAATGGTTTTTAAACCATGGTTTGACCATTGTGTGCCTGCCTGGAGCAGGTCCCCCCTCTTCAGATCACCCTTCCGACACATGGCTGTCAGCCAGCCTCACCCACCCATCCCATGTGATTGTAATCACATGTGAGCACGCAAATAGGGATGTAGTGAAGGAGAAAATTCCCCTTCCAAAAAGTGGAAACAGGAGATGATGCAGAAAAACAGCATTTTGCTTAGAAACCGGCAAGGCACTATTCTTGAGGTCTCTTACTGGCAAGGCTGGCACTGTTTAAGAAATGGTTCAGAGAGGAATCACATACGGTATAATCTTCAGTGCTCTTGAGTCGAGAGCCTTTTGGGGTGGGGGGGTTGAAAGGTTTGCAAGTTTGGAATAAGCTTTTCAATGTCCACTCTCTGCTACAGCTATATGTGTAAACACGGTAAGCCAGGTGGATACAGAGAAAATAGACGGAAGGGGGGGAAATAGGAAGCCTGTGCCATCTCGTTTGTCTGGGTGCCCATCAGCATTCTTTGTTTTGCTCTGCCTGTTAGATGCACCTCAATGATGCCCTTTTTGGCACACGATGCTTTTCCCTTTCTTTTTAGTGAGAACCTCAAGCACTCTGACTCATCGTGGAATTGAGGACACTGGCTGTGGTGTCTCTGAAGTGAAGCGGGGCTCCTTTCCGCAAGCACTCTTTCGTTCATAAATAGTCACTGAGTTTTTGTTTTGTTTTGCTTCCGTTCATAAGTGCTTGTAACGCTGGATAATCTCTCATGTGACAGAACTGTCATGGATTCAATCCTGCCTTGGGGTCTTATTCAAGTTCCTGCCCTGGTAAATTCCTCTCCCCATCTCTCACGTCAAGACGATAAGAGTCCTGTTGGACCTGACCTTTAGGCCTAGCATTTTGTTTCAAATACCATATTTTTCGCTCCATAGGGCGCACCAGACCATAGAGGAGAAAACTCAGGGAATTTTTTTTTCTGGTTTTCCTCCTCTAAAAGCCCTGGGTTTTTTTGAGGATCAGCTAAACGTTTTGCAGCTTTTTTTGCAAAGGGGGAAAAGCAAAGCTCCTTTTGCAAAGGGGGAAAAGCAAAGAGGAAAAGCCCCATTTTTATGGGGTTCAACTCACATTTCTGCAGCTTCTAAAGGAAAGGGAGCCTTTTCTACAGTTTCCAGACAGATAATCTAATCAGCCAGTCACATGTCGCTGGGGAAACAAACAACCTCCCTCTGCAGCACATTCAACAAAGAGAGGGCGGGGCTGAAAGGGAGCCAGGGACTCTTATCTCTCTCCCGATCTCTTGCTGATCAGCTGCTGAGCGGGGTCCTTTCAACACCCCCTTTTCTCTTTGTAAAATAAAAAGCATGATCCTCTTTTGGCCCCTGGGCAATTCAGCTCCAGGGGCCACCATTAGATATTTCCCCTTACTTTTTAGGAGGGAAAAAGTGCATCTTATGAAGCGAAAAATACGTACCTGCCCCACCAAACGTCTGTGGGTTATTGGAGTGGTTTTATTATTGAAATGTATCGTTTTGTATGTTTTGGCTCTTATAAGTTTCTTGGAGACTTCTTCCTTTTTGTAATAGTCGTAAGCCAAATGAATAAGTGACTTGAGCATGACAACCCTCCCTTGCTGGCCTGTGGGGTTTGCAGCCAAATTACAAACGCATGTTTTGCTAGACAAACACAGAGCTAGTACATGGAGAGTTCTTGAACGTCCTAGAGAGGACCCTCTGTGTGTGGTCACTTCCTTTGCCTCCTCTGGGCAGGAACTCTGTAACAAAGGAGGCAATCCTTTATATTTCCTTATTCCTGTAAGAAGACTCTCTTTTCACGATGTTTCCAAACTGACCAGACGTGCATGACTAAAACCCCGGCCTTCAGCCACGTTAGCAAAGACTCCCAACTTTTATTTCACTGTGACTTAGAAGTATTTTTCTGCACGCTAATTTCCTCTATTTGCTGCTTGCACTGAAATGTAAGTAAACCCCTTTTTCCATTGAGCTTACTAAAAACGTGCAGCTCATTCTCTGCGACAGGGGTGAAAAGGAGCTGGTCAACAGACCACAAACAGAAGGGGATAAAAAAGTATAGCTGCATAATTACTAAGCTTTAATAAGCTGCCAAACTAAAAAGTGTTTTACTCTGCTAAAAAGGCTTCACAGCCATACAGTATTGTTTTTGTATTTCTTCCACACATGTGGGATAGGAAGTTTAGATCTAAATCTACAGATTTAATCCTCAATCCAATTATCAAGATGGTCCTCTCCTCATTCAATACTCAGAGGTATCCTGCCTCTATATGCATAGCACAATGTCCTATTTGGTGACTGATAGCCACATCACAAATCTTTTCCTTATATACAAAAAGAATCTATGAATTCTTCATAGAGAGCCAATAGTGGTGTAGTGGTTAAGAGCGGTGGAGTCGTAATCTGGTGAACCGGGTTCGCGTCCCCGCTCCTCCACATGCAGCTGCTGGGTGACCTTGGGCTAGTCACACTTCTCTGAAGTCTCTCAGCCCCACTCACCTCACAGAGTGTTTGTTGTGGGAGGAAGGGAAAGGAGAATGTTAGCCGCTTTGAGACTCCTTAGGGTAGTGATAAAGCGGGGTATCAAATCCAAACTCTTCTTCAAGCCTCATTCAAGCCATGCGGTGGGTGGGAGATCTCAGACACTCCAGGCCCCTCTGTCTATAACTATTTCAAAGCTGTTATTTGCCCAGAAAGAAAAGTTGCCATGAGGATACATTGCAGCTTCCCTTTGGGGACAAATGACAACTTTGGAGGCGGATTTTCAGTGAGAAAAATACACAGGGAAAGGATTAACAACAACACCATCCCCTGTTATGCTGCCATCCCCGTGCAGCTCAGAGTATGTTACGTAAGTTGTTTGTTTGCAATCTATGTTTTTCTGCATTAAATGTTTTGTTGCTATAGCTAGTCTTTGTTTTATTTTATTTTCTGCTGGTTTTATATTTCGCGTGTAATTGACAACATTATTTTGTTTTGCATTTTATCCTTGTTTTGTATTTGATGTGTATTGAGCTAGAGAAATTATTTTGTGAGGTGACTAATAAATAATAATAATAATAATAATAATAATAATAATAATCTGACATTGGTAGTACTTTTAAGCTGAAGTGTTTGACTGACTAACACTAAGGCCTTTTAAATGTATCTGTGGGAAGGAAGGATATCGATTTCTTTTGCTTTATTATGTATCTTGTGTTTTCATTTTGTATTTTTATGTTGCGAACGGCCCTGTGATCTTCAGATGAAGGGCGTTATACAAATGTAATAAATAAATAGATGTTTGGCACAGTAATTTTTGTAAGTTTTGGGGTGGGGCAAAAAATCCTTCCCCAAAAGATCAGATTAATCCTCAGGGGGCAGGTGAATTTTAAAGGAATTTTTAGGGGGGGTGTTGCCTCTGAGTGATTTAAGGTTTTGGGGGGTGCCAGAGTTGGTCTCCTTAGAATGGTGGCTGGACTGTGATGTATTTGTGATATATGGCTTTATTCCTATATCTATGTTTCTTTGCAGTTTGCCTGGCTGCCAACAAGGACCGGTGCTAGGGTTTCTTGCGCCCTAGGCAGACCACCTTCTGGCGCCCCCCGCTGCCCGCTCCCCGCCAAAGCCTGCTTTAGCGGGAGGTGGGGGTGGTGGAGAGGCAAGCAGCAGTTTCTCCGCTGTAGCGGAGAAGCTGCTGCTAGCCCCGTCCCGCCCGAGCCTGGCCAGCGCCCCCTCCATTTTGGCACCCTAGGCAATTGCCTTGTTCACCTTAATGGACGCGCCGGCCCTGCTGCCAACATACGGCGCTAGCCCTGTGAGCAGCAGTGTAACAACAATTGGGACTGGCAGACTGCAAGAGTTTATTGGTTGCATGAGGTGGGAAGGGGGAGCTCTAGGGGGTTACCAAGGGAAAGTGGCAGTGGGTTGGTGCAGCGGCAGAGCAAGCTGATCGGGCACCGCACGTGCCCTGCACCTAGGGGTGGGGTCAGCCACCCGCGGGGGCGGGGTGAGCCGGGGCAGGACGCTCCACAGGGCCTCTGAGGAGTCTGCCTGCCTCCTCCCACTCAGCTGCCCTACAGCTGAGGGGGAGGTGGTGGGCAGACCGTTTGGGGCAGCGCGGAGCCTGCAGGTGCTCAAGCCACCGTGTCACTCCCAGGAGAGACGCGTGGCTTGGGCACGCTGTAGGCCACTCAGTGAGTGCTGCCCGACATTTTGTCACCCCCTCAATGGTGACACACAGGGCGGACTGCCCCCACCGCACCCCCTTTCTTCCACCCCAGGGTTGGTGAGTGGAGCAAGCTATGGCCCAGCCCCTAGTACTCAATTGCTCACAGAATTGTCACTCTTAATAAATCTTCGTCTCCTATTCGGATTTGAGGGCCCATCCCACAAAGCCGTATCTTTGGGTTCAGCCCGGCGGGCAAGTCAGAAGTGTCCATCTCTTCCCAAGCCAATTCAAGATGAGACTACCTATTCTTCCTTCATACTGAATCCTGAGCCCGGGGAGTAGGGAGGAAATCTGAGCTTTGATTCCCAAAAGGGTCTTTCTCTTCATAATTGCCTGTCCACTGAGACATCTCCTCAAAGAACAACATTTGATGACCACTCCGCCAGGGCCATAGAAGTAATGGCGGTTCTGATTTGTCCATTAAGACTCTCTCGACCAGACCTCAGATCCTGAAGTTGAGGCTCCAGTACTTTGGCCACCTCATGAGAAGAGAAGACTCCCTGGAAAAGACCCTGATGTTGGGAAAGATGGAGGGCACAAGGAGAAGGGGACGACAGAGGATGAGATGGTTGGACAGTGTTCTCGAAGCTACTAGCATGAGTTTGGCCAAACTGCGGGAGGCAGTGGAGGATAGGGGTGCCTGGCGTGCTCTGGTCTATGGGGTCATGAAGAGTCGGACACAACTGAACAACAACAACAATGACCAGACCTCCACTTTCCAACCAATAATAAGAATAAGAATACTTTATTATTTACACCCCGCCCATCTGGCCGGGCCTCCCCAGTCACTCTGGGCGGTTCCCAACAGAATATTAAAAACATGATAAAACATCAAACATTAAAAACTTCCCTAAACAAGGCTGCCTTCAGATGTCTTCTAAAAGTCAGATAGTTGTTTATTTCCTTGACATCTGATGGGAGGGCGTTCCACAGGGCGCCTCTGCCTGGTTCCCTGTAACCTCACTTCTTGCAGTGAGGGAACCACCAGAAGGCCCTCGGAGCTGGACCTCAGTGTCTGGGCTGAACGATGGGGGTGGAGACGCTCCTTCAGGTATACAGGGCCGAGGGCTTTAAAGGTCAGCACCAACACTTTGAATTGTGCTCAGAAACGTACTGGGAGCCAATATAGGTCTTTCAGGACCGGTGTTATATGGTCTTGCCGGCCACTCCCAGTCACCAGTGTAGCTGCTGCATTCTGGATCAGTTGTAGTTTCTGGGTCATCTTCAAAGGTAGAACCACGCAGAACGCATTGTAGTAGTCCCAAGGCTTTGAGGGACCCTTCAGGTGATACCTAGACGAGTCCCCAAGCTTACAACAACGTATGCACTTGTTGCTGTTCAATGTAGTAGCTTGGCTGCCCTCAGAAGCATTTAGGAATAGAATTACCCATAGCAACACCACAGCCAACATGAAGAGTGTATAATTGGGGAACCCAATGTTCTTGGGCTGTAGCTCCTGCCATCCTCAGTAACATCGGGTTCCCCAATTAAAGAGCCGAAGTCTTTGAACAATGCTCATCCCATTCCAACGATCTGTTCTGGATGAAGCAGCAGGCAACACACAGAGAGAGATAATGTGGCTGTCATGGCTTTCTTCTTCATTGTAACAGGCGATGCCGACTCACATACATAGATTTTTGCACGACCAGATCAGCTCCCAGTTTGTAAATTAAAGCAGATTGCCACCTGCCTAGATGGGTTATTTCCAGCAGTGAGGGATAGGGGACTAGATTTGGATGGTCCCACCCTGCCAGCACATACCAGGGAAATGAAAAAGAGAGAATAAAGGGAGAGCCCAAACCTTATTAACATGAAATGTTCTTTTTTTTTTTTACTGCTGTTAATGTGGAATTAAATTGTGAAAAACAATAAACATTTATTTAACAAACCTTATTAATGAACTACCGGTAGCTGAAAGGGTTGTTCTGTAGGCTATGCTTGGGTGCCAATACTAGATAACCAAACATACACGTATCTGATACACTGAGTTGACACAGAAAGCGTGCAACATGCATCCAAAATATTTGTGAGCAGTGAATAGGAAAGGACTGGGCCTCTGCTTGCATGCATCTTAAACACAAAATTATTATTTTTAAATTTTCAATTGTTCATTATTTTGGGGAGTTACAACCACCCTTCAACAAGGCGCAGGTCAATTCCGTGTCCAGAGCAGCTGTCTACCAGCTCCATCTGGTACGCCGTCTGAGACCCTGTCTGCCTACAGACTGTCTCGCCAGAGTGGTGCATGCTCTAGTTATCTCCCGCTTGGACTACTGCAATGCACTCTATGTGGGGCTACCTTTGAAGGTGACCCGGAAACTACAACTAATCCAGAATGCGGCAGCTAGACTGGTGACTGGGCAGCTGCCGAGACCACATAACACCAGTCTTGAAAGACCTACATTGGCTCCCAGTACGTTTCCGAGCACAATTCAAAGTGTTGGTGCTGACCTTTAAAGCCCTAAACAGCCTCGGTCCAGTATACCTGAAGGAGCATCTCCACCCCCATCATTCTGCCCGGACACTGAGGTCCAGTGCCGAGGGCCTTCTGGCAGTTCCCTCACTGCGAGAAGCCAAGTTACAGGGAACCAGGCAGAGGGCCTTCTCGGTAGTGGCACCCGCCCTGTGGAACGCCCTCCCACCAGATGTCAAAGAGAAAAACAACTACCAGACTTTTAGAAGACATCTGAAGGCAGCCCTGTTTAGGGAAGCTTTTAATGTTTGATGGATTAGTGTATTTTAATATTTTGTTGGAAGCCTCCCAGGGTGGAAGGAGGGGAAACCCAGCCAGATGGACGGGGTATAAATAAATTATTTTATTATTATTATTATTATTATTATTATTATTATTATTATTATTATCATTATTCCATGGTGGAGCTTTTTATAGGTGTGTCCCCTTCATATCTGTTGCAGTATGGATGCATTTTTAAAAGTTGGGCATCGGTACCTTCATTCTATGCAAGGAAGGAGCAAGAGAAAAGAGAGTGAGAAGAAGAAAAAACTGGAATGGAAAATACTGGATTGGGCAGGTTTGGGGTGGTTTTGGGTCTTCTGAGGTGAAGCAGATGTGTTCCATGCCCTCCAACATTACTCCGATGAAAATAGGGATGTCCAATCCCATCATCATCATCACCACCATGATCATATTATTATTATTATTATTATTATTATTATTATTATTATTATTATTATTATTATTATACCTCATCCAACTGAATAATACCTCATCTGCTTGACTTCCAAAACATTCGGAAACCAAAGCGTCGCTTCTGATTGGCTGCAGGAAGCTCCTGCAGCCAATCGGAAGCCGCAGAAGCACCGTCGGATATTCGGCTTCCAAAAATAGTTCGCAAACCGGAACAGTCACTTCTGGGTTTGTGGCGTTCGGGAGCCAAAACGTTCGAGAACTAAGCTGTTCGACAGTACAGGGTTGCCTTCAGATGTTTCCTAAAAGTTGTATCATTACTCATCTCCTTAACATCTGAAGGGAGGGCATTCCACAGGGCGGGCGCCACTACCGAGAAGGCCCTCTGCCTGAATCCCTGTAGCTTCACTTCTCGCAGGGAGAGAACCGCCAGAAGACCCTCGGAGCTGGACCTCAGTTTAATAATAAAACATTAAACATTTTTTTAAAAAAAACTTCCCTATAACAGGGCTGCCTTCAGATGTCTTCTAAAGGTTGTATAGTTACTTATCTCCTTGGCTCAGGGGTTGCATAACTCCATACGCTCAAACCTTTCTCCGATGAAAATCGGGACATCATAAGGAAAAGCGGGACATTCCAGGATCAAATCAGAAACCAGGACGGCTTCTGTAAATCCAGCGCTGTCTCTGGAAAACAGGGAAACTTGGAGGATCTGGTGTTCTGAGACATCCTAAACCACTTGAGGCTGCACCTGAAGCCTTGGGGCTACCTTGGAGTTTAAGGAGGAGCAGAGAAAACAGATCCTCTGGATCTGGGTATGTTTAGCCTGGAGAAGAGAAGGTTAAGGGGTGATATGATAGCCATGTTCAAATATATAAAAGGATGTCATATAGAGGAGGGAGAAAGGTTGTTTTCTGCTGCTCCAGAGAAGCGGACACGGAGCAATGGATTCAAACTACAAGAAAGAAGATTCCACCTAAACATTAGGAAGAACTTCCTGACAGTAAGAGCTGTTCGACAGTGGAATTTGCTGCCAAGGAGTGTGGTGGAGTCTCCTTCTTTGGAGGTCTTTAAGCGGAGGCTTGACAGCCATCTGTCAGGAATGCTTTGATGGTGTTTCCTGCTTGGCAGGGGGTTGGACTGGATGGCCCTTGTGGTCTCTTCCAATTCTATGATTCTATGACAGGTAGGAACCAAGAGGAGTGGAGCGGAGCAGTACAGTTTTGTTAACTGGCAGATCTAGCTTTCAACCAGGGAATAATTTGGCCAGGACTTGCAGTTACAGAGACTTCAGGAGGGGTACATAACTTGTCACTCGGTTTTAACGGAGGAGAAAACACCCCCATGCAACCATTAAACTGATTTATTTATTTGATTCATGAACCAAAACTTCTTAACCCCTGCACCAATCTCTTTTTGGTTCTCCCTTCAAACAACTGTAAAGGCTAAGAGATGGTGACTGACTCCAAGGTCACCCAGTGAGCTTCACGACTGAGTGAGGAGTCGAACCCTCATCTCCCAGGTCCTAGTCCAAAACTCTTAACCGCTATTCCTAGAGTACTTCTGCTCTGGGGCAGCTATATAAAGTAAGTAGGCAAATAAATATGGGGAAAGCCAAACGTCCCTTAGAGAAGGATCTGAACTGTTTTCCTTAAAGCTTGAATTTGTTTTAAATTGGACAAGAAAATTGGTTCTCAACTGGAAAAATCAAAACTGGAAACAGAACTGATTGAATCGAACTCTAAAAACCTTTCCAAGATGTATAATTTGTTGCTAGAGTGGCATACGAAAGATGAACTGGTAAAATCGACAATGATAGACTGGGCGAAAGATGTGGGACATAATATTATGATGGATGACTGGGAGAGATTGTGGCAGAAAGGTATCAAATTTACAGCTGTAATAGTTTAAGAGAAAATATAATGAAAATGTTGTACAGTGGTATCTGACACCAGTTAAGTTAGCTAAGATGAATTCTAAAATGTCTGATGTGTGTTGGAAATGTAAGTCTATGAAAGGTACCTTTTTTCATATGTGGTGGTCATGTCCGGGAGTGAATGCTTTCTGGGATAAGATTTATAATGAGCTTAAAAAGGTAATGAAAATTACCTTCAGTAAGAAACCAGAGGCATTCCTTTTGAGCATGACCAATGAAGAGATACCCAGTCAGGATAGAGTATTTTTTATGTATGCCACAACAGCGGCTAGAATTTTGTTGGCAAGAACTTGGAAGGGTGAAGAGATACCAACAGTGGAAGAATGGCAGACGAAGTTAATGGAGTATATGGAACTCGCTGAACTGACCGCTAGAATCCGAGACCAGAGGGAGGAGACGGTGTTGCAGGACTGGAAGAAATTTAAGGACTATCTACTTAAATGTGTAAAATTGAATATTTGAGTATTTGAGCAGAGTTAATTAGAAGAGTCGGCTTTAGCAAGTAAGTGTGAGATAAAGATTTTGTTTAGAATAAATTTATGTAAGAGATGATTAATTTGTAAAAGAATATCTTAAGATAGTGATTATAAGATATGATTTTATATTAGATTAAGTAATTTTGAAGAATATCTAAAGATTATTAAGGTAAATGTTAATGGAAAAGGATACAAAGCTACCTAAAATATATATATGATGTTGAAGGCAGTGGAGGGAACAGGGGAAGTCCCCCATAGTAGTGAAATGAGAAATAAGAAAAGTTCAAAGAAGAGTGTTTGTTTTGTATTGGTTATGTTTTGTTTGATGTGGTTGTTATTGTTTTTATATTGTTTATTGTTTTATTATGTATTGTGTTTATTCTTGAGTTTATCTTTATGTAATGTTGTCTTTTTCTTTCTTTGTTCTATTGGAAAATAAAAAAAATCTTATAAAAAAAAGAATTTGTTTTATTCTGGATTGTTTCATTTGATGTTTTAATCCAGAGGTCAGCGACCTTTTTCAGCCATGGACCGGTCCACCGTCCCTCAGAGCATGTGGTGGGCCGGACTATATTTTGGGGGGGAAATGAATGGATTCCTATGCCCCACAAATAACCTAGAGATGCATTTTAAATAAAAGCACATTCTACTCATGTAAAAACACCAGGCAGGCCCCACAAATAACCCAGAGATGCATTTTAAATAAAAGGACACATTCTACTCATGTAAAAACACGCTGATTCCCTGACCGTCCGCGGGCCAGATTTAGAAGGCAAATGGGCCAGATCTGGCCCACAGGCCTTAGGTTGCCTACCCCTGTTTTAATGTGTTGAGATGCTTTCTTTGAAATATAAAGTGGTGTAGACATTAAATTAATAACAATAATTCTCTTTTTTTTTAAGTGCCTAGACATTCTGTAGTGGCGACCATAGGTAAAGGTAAACCCTGACCATCAGGTCCAGTCGTGTCCGACTCTGAGGTTGCGATGCTCATCTCGCTCTATAGGCCGAGGGAGCCGGCATTTGTCCACAGACAGCTTCTGGGTCATGTGGCCAGCATGACTAAGCCGCTTCTGGCGAACCAGAGCAGCGCACGGAAACGCCGTTTACTTCCCGCCAGAGCGGTACCTATTTATCTACTTGCACTTTGCGTGCTTTCAACTGCTAGGTGGGCAGGAGCTGGGACCGAACAACGGGAGCTCACCCCGTGGCAGGGATTCGAACCGCCGACCTTCTGATCAGCAAGCCCTAGGCTCTGTGGTTTAACCCACAGTGCCACCTGGGTCCATTTAAAGGTGCCATTTGGTGATTAGCTTATCTATCTGAGTTTATAACACTGGAGCTCAGATATGGACGGTCCCTCTTCCTCTGGGCAAAGGTTGGCCCCCGAATGAGCTCTCTTCTTGGATGAACCTGTAAAACGCTGCTTAGTGAACTTGGTCTGGGTCTATGCAGCTGTCTGCCGTGAGCCTTCAAATGATGAGTAAATGTCTCCTCTCCCCTGCTTCTCCCTCTAAATGGCTGTACAATTTTATGTTGAGCATGTAGGAAAAGTTCACACCCCTAATGAAAAGCATCACCTCTCCCTTTGATAATTCCCTTTGAAATAACTGTCGGTAACAATGTTTCCAAAAACGAGATGGCCCTGAAGGAGCCCGAGGACTTCTGTCTATCTGCTAGATAGCATCACATGTGTGAGAGTCGCCCAGCCAAACCCTCTCCCCTCTCCCTCTCTCCCTCTCTCCCTCTCTCCCTCTCTCCCTCTCTCCCTCTCTCTCTCTCTCTCTCCGCGGAAAAATCAGAAGTCGGTTTTCTGCAGAATTATCCCAGGCCTTCAATGGAGGGTTGGACGATCAAGTGGTCTGGAGTAAATTATGTATGGTGAAAACAAGAGCTCGTACAGATATTTTTTCTTTCGTTCTTCAAACTCTGAGGCTTTTCAGAGCTACGCAATCAGCCATAGAAACGAAGCATGGACAAACTTTCAAAGAAAAGCCCAGGACGTACAAATTACTCTGGATTTATTGAATATATTATTCCTCACAATTAACCCTTGAAAGGCATCCTGCATAGATTAAATATATAACATATATAAAATCCCAAATCAGATATTACATGTACAGTATTGCACATATGGTACGGGGACCCAATGTACATAGGTTTTGCTGACTCATTCCCTGCAGGCTTTGAGAGGTTCTCCAAGTGACATGCTTTATGCTGAGTCATCAGAAAGTTCCTGCTTCCATTGCTATGAAGACAAATGATAACTGAATTGACGCACACAGCCCACCTTGTGTGAAAACTCCAGCTGACAATTTCCTTAACGTTACCTTGGGGAGGGGGGGGGACACACCCAGGTGCACAGCCAAGCCAAAGTTAAGCTCTTTTGAACCTCATAGCCTTCAACTGGAAAGATTGAGAAACATGTTCAATACACCCATTGAAACCCAAGGGGCCTAAAACTGCTTCGTTGTCATGGAATCATTGAATTGTAGAGTTGGGAGGGATGCTGAGCATCATCTAGCCCAACCCCATGGAATACGCAGCTGTCCCAAAAGGAGGATCGAACCTGCAACCTTGGTGTAGGTAACCAACTGAGCTATTTTGGATGGATGATGCCACTGGTTTTAGAACACAACATGTCATATATTTTTTACCCAGGTTATTCAGTTATCTCCTTCCCCATTCCCCAGATTATTCTACTGAAGAGGTACAGTTCTGAAGGAGACATGTGCACATGTCTTCTTCTGCTGTGGAAACAAAATAAAAAATAAATAAAAATCCTTCCAGTAGCACCTTAGAAACCAACTAGGTTTGTTATTGGTGTGAGCTTTCGTGTGCATGCACACTTCTTCAGATACCACACGAACGCTCATACCAATAACAAACTTAGTTGGTCTCTACAGTGCTATTGGAAGGAATTTTTAAATTTTGTTTCGACTACAGCAAACCAACAAGGCTACCTACCTGCAACTAGAACTCTGCTGTGGAAACTACTGCTGAAGCAGAGCTTCAGCCATTGATTTGGATGAGAACTGGTCTTAGATCCAAGTGCCCGGTCATTCCATAAGTGCAGTCACATTTTCTTTAAGAGAACCCATGAATGGATTAGACCAAGTTCCACCTAGCCCAGCGTCCTGTTCCCAGCTCTAGCCAGCCTGGTATCTCTGGAATATCACAAAAAAGCATGGACATGAGACCTTTCCCCCAGAAGCTAGCATTTGTTTATATACTGCCCCGTGTCTCCAAAAGGCCTGAAAGCCATCACAGACATTGATAGCCCTTGACTCATCTAATCCTAGCAAATCTTGTGGCAGTGAATTCCAAACACCAAACACTAGCATGTGTATGTATACACATACATGATTCTAATGGCAAGCTTCCTGTGGAGGGGCACTCCCCACATTTTGTTTCTCCTCTGGACTGAGCTTCGGGGAGAGAGAAGTTCTGAGTTCAGCATACTGTGCACAGCACTGATTGGCAGAAGACCAATGACGTCACTAACCAACCTCCTCTTTCTCTCCACTCTGAAAAAGGGTTTAAAAATGCATTCTGTTTTAAAAAGAAATGGTGTGAGTGAATACGATGTTGACTGAATAATACATATCGTGCCCTAAAAAGAAAAAAAAAAAGATGGATTCAGCATATCTGAAGCATGTGAGGGGAGGAACAAGAGATACTACTCTAACAGCATTGGATTCACTGGCCAGTTTGTCAAATGCACTGAGAAAAGGAAGGGAAGATGGGCTTGAGCTATGGGAGAAAACAAACAAACAAAACCACCAGCAATAATTTTACAATCAATTAAATGTTCAGGACAGGGCAATGGGGGAGGAATCATATATATAGACATTCAAAGTAGTCCCAGTGAATGCAGCAGACAGAGAACCATAACACAGGGTTTTGTCAAAACAAAATTAAAAATTAAAAAATTCCTTCCTTATACACCAACTAAGTTTGTTCTTGGTATCTTGGTACTTGGTTAGTTAGACTCTAAGGTGCTACTGGAAGGAATTTTTTATTTTTTATTTTGTTTTGACTATGGCAGACCAACACGGCTACCTACCTGTATCAGGGTTTTGTTTTATTCAGATTTTAAAAGTGCCACCATTAAGATGGCATATTAATATGGCCTTTGAAATATGTTTCTATTCCTCCCACTCCATGAACAATAACTTGTCAAAAATAAGTATCCATTCGCATTCCCAAAACCCTTTTCCAGACTCTCAAAAGCTTTTCCACCTGTCCCTAAATGCCTTTTAAAGTCAAAATCAGGTGTGCTGTCAATACCAGTGATGCTGTCCTGTCATAAGCTAGTTACACTACGCTTCGGATCCATTTCACTAGAAATCTAGCATTCTCTCTCCCCTGCGGCTCCCTCCCCACGGATATCAGTGCAACAGAACAATGACGTAACACTTAAACTATACTGAATATTCAACGGAGGAAAAAATAGTTGCAAACCCATAATGGGTTATTAAAAGCAGACACACACGCCAAAAAGTAAAAAGTGGGAATCATGTTTCCATCTTCTCAGAGCAATTCTATAAATTACAACCCAAGACATAAGCCCCACTGAGTTCGATGTGACTTACGCCCAGGAAAATGTGCATAGGGTCAGTGGCGGCGTACCGAGCCGCTTGGCTGCCGGGAGCGGCAAGCGCAGCGGCACCCCCCCCGGGGGCGGGGCATCGTTCCGTAGCGCATGCATCATGACGTCACAGCGCATGCGCTATGGAGCGCACTCCGGCCGGGCTGCCTGGAGCAAGTGGCCCCCATCTGTGTGGCGGCTGCTTGCACCCAGCAACTAGTAACTAGCACTGCAGCCTTGCGAGTTGCTGGGCGCGAGCAGCCGCCGCACGGACAGGATGGGGGGCCGCTCACTCCCGGCCCGGCAGCCCGCGCATGTCCACACATGAGCAGTCCATCCGGACTCCCAAGCCGCCACCCAGCACCAGGTGGCGGCTTGGGAGTCGCATTTGCGGGGGTGGCGCCAAGTGTCACTCCCCCGGCTGGAACCCGGGGCACAGCGCCCCCATCGCTCCCCCCTCGCTATGCCACTGCATAAGATTTCAGCCCGAGTAACCCAGCTGCTAGGGTTAACTGTATTTCTCTTAGGCTGAGTACACATTAGCAACTTAAAACGCAGTGAGGTCATTCCTTCCCCCACCCCCGCTGTGTTTCAAGTCGCATGTTGTTGTACACACCTGAGAAGGGACGGGGATGTCTTTACCTGTTGGGTTCCCCACCCCTGCACCCCCCCTTCCCCCAAACTCCTATTCACGAAGTTGCCATCTGCGCATGCATTGCCATCCACCCATGCTCATGCGCTGTCTTCTACATCTCAGCTTGATTGCGCGTGTGGCTTAAATTTTCCTGATGGGCTGAAGTCGGTTTGAAAAGGGAAATGCAACAAACAGCAGCATTTCACAAACAAACAAACAAGACTACAGGATAGCTCTGGACCACGGGTACACGGACTGAGAAGCTAATGATGGGAGCGGAGGGCAGCCAGAGAAAATGGCGATGTGTACACAGACTCCTTACTCCCACCAACTGTCTTTGCTGTTAAAAATGCTTCTCAGTCTCCGAGATCGGCATGGGTCAAATTTATTTGACACAATGCAACTGCTGGACTGTCTGAAGTTCCCTGTCTGAGCCATACGATGGTAAAAATGAAAGGGCCGGGCCAAGATCTTTTGCCGCCTAAGGCAGAGTAGCAAGTGGCGCCCCCTACAAGTCAATCTGTGTAGTACACGCAGGGGAAGGGCAGTAGATGAGTGGCTGCATGCAGAATGCCCCGGGTTCGATCCCCGGCATCTCCAGGCCAGGTGGGTAGACACCCCAGTCTGAAACCCTGGGCAGCTGCAGCCAATCAGGGTCGACAGCACTGAGCTAGACAGACCAATGGCCTGACTCGGTGTAAGGAAGTGTGTGCCCAACGTTCCGAAAGGCGGTCACCTGATTTTGGCACATGACGCGGAAAATCCCTCATGCGCCTCTTCCCCCACCCGGCAGTAGGAATACAAGAGCACATTAAATAGGCAACTTACGGCACCCAAAACCGAAAACTTAGGGCCAGCCTGGCTCTCCCCGCCCTCCGCCCCACTTCACCAGATGGAAGCATCTTAAAAGAAAACACCAAACTGCATCCGGCCTCTTTATCAGTGCTTTCAGAAGTCAGTGGAAGACACAGAGCTCTTGAATATCTTGTGCTTCCAAGAAGCGCTCCTGACATTTGATTTCTGCTTTACTTTTGAGCAAGAGAGCATCCGCACCCACTCCACCAGCCCCAGATTCCCTGCGAGGTTCGGTAACGCACACACCCCCAGCTGACAAATCATAATAGAAAAGACTGATTCTCCTGAAACATGCTTATTATTACTTTTGACAAGAAACTGAAAATAATAACTAAATAAAGTTGTTTTCCCAGGCACAAAAGGTTTGAGTATCAGTCACATACCAGGTTGTTGGGGATTAGAAAAAAGTTAGTTAACAGCTATGAGAATTGTCCCATGCAGTGCAAATCCAGCCAATATAATTATTATTACTATTATTACTATTATTAGCAGTTATTATTTTTGTTTTAAAAGAGCCGGCTGCTGGGAGGGTTCCTTCATTACTTGCTCGAAACAACACCGCCCATTCGTCAAAGTCTTCTTTAAAAAATAAAAAAGAGGGGAGGGGGAGAAAGAGGACCCGTCCACCAAGTCTTTTCAAACTATCGTCTCGTGATCCGAGCTGATTTCCTCGCTGGGGTTTATATAGCAACAGTACCTGTCGTAAGGGCTGCTGTCCTTGTAGGAGCAGACGATGATGCTGTTCAGAGGGGCCACGGAAACGGTGTCCTCTGCGCCCGGGAGCGCGGGGGCCCCTTCGAAGACGGGAGATCCTTCCTCCTGCTTCTCCTGCTCCTCTAAGGCACTGAAAAGGGTAGCTCCGGCCCCCAAGACATTCCCAGGCATCTCCGGGCAGCAGTTGTCCAAATATCTCCGCTTCTCCTCCTGCTCCGCTTTGTGCAGAGAGCCCCTGCCCTCCCCGACGGCGGCGGAGGTGGTGATGGTCGTGCAAGTGGAGAGGCCGTCCTCTCCTCCTCCTCCTCGGGTGCTCCCCTTCCTGTCCTTGGCTCCGTAGGCTTTCTTGGCCAGCTCGTCGCAGCTGCCCTTGCCAGACTCCAGGTCCGACGGGGTCCTCAGCAGCTCCAGGACGTCTTTGTCTCGGGGCTTCTTGCGGCAGCAGCAGCAGCTGCCGCAAGGCGGGGGCCCCCGGTTATCGGGCCACTTGGTGCAGCCGTCGGTTTTCCTCGCCAGGGCGATGGCGGCGATGCCCGGCAAGCAGATGGCCGGCCCGATGGCCAGAAGAGGGATGTCCCCCAAAGTCTCCCCCTTGATCCCGGACACTGTGAACATGAAGCCGAACACCAGGACGACGCTGACCAAAGCCACCACCAGACCGGTGCGAGGGTTGATGTCGTCGGGGCGCATGGCTTTCACGAACTCCCCGGGGTCATCGGAGGGGCTCCCTGGGCTTGAGGGTGGGGGAGAGAGAAGGGAGCTCCGTTTGCCAAGAGAATCCTTCGCTGTGGGGCGGAGGTGGGGGGAGAAGAGGCAGGAAAGCAGCAGCAAAATTCCCCCCCCCCACAGCCGACTCACCGCTTGCAAGAAGGGGCGTCTCAGTGCATCGCCCTTCCCTTCGCAACGCGCGCGGCGAGGCTCAGGGGAGCGCGCAGTCTCTGCGCCCCAGCAGCATTGCTTCTCGCGCGGCTCCTGCAAAGCCGGTTTCCCGGTCCTCCGACTGCTGCCTCTGCCGCTGCTAGGAGCGCTGCTGCCGCCGCTGAAGACAGGCAAGACAGGCTTGCAAAAAACAGCTGCCTCTTACCGCGCTTGCAGTCTTACACGTGAAGTCCCGTGGGCCTCTGCTGCTGCTGCTGCTGCGCTTTCGATCCCGGGCCAGAGGCAGAGATCAACAAAGCTGCTGGGAGATGCATTAGGAGCCATTGCAAATGGTATATTGTAAGGGGGGTGGGACAGCAAAGGAGGCATGGGGCGAGAGAGGGAGTTAGTTGCGGAGTGTTGTGTTGGCACAAAGTGTGCGGGGAGGGCAGACGTAAAGGTCTCCAGGAGGGGAGAACCCCGCGCGCCTCGGGCGATCCGAGACGGTCGTCCCCACTGAAGCTGCTAAGGGCTAGCTTCCAAGTTCAAGGCGCAGAGGCTCCAGAAATGAGTCCTCTCCAAATCACAGGGAGTGTCGCCTTATGAAGAACTATGGAGAGGATCGGGCTGCCCCAGCCAAGGAGCCGGTGCGCAAGAGGCACCAGAAAATCAACAAGAAGACTCGTTTGCAACGCTCCAGATTTTGCAGAGCGGACCCTCCCGGCCAAAGGCTTTCGTCCTTTTCCAGAGGTTAAGCGGCCAGCTCGCCTGCTACTGGTGGGATATCCCAGTTTGTGCTAAAGACCGGGAGGCGGGCAACGATGCCTTTCCAGCTGGGAGCGCGCTGCAAGTGCACCTTCCCACAGCCGCGCGCGTGCGCTTCGCCCAAAACTCTTGCCCCTCGTCTCTGCCCTTGCGCTCCTTTTGCTCCGCGTCTGTGCGCCTCTGCGGAAGAGGAAGAAACGCGCTGCAATGAAGGACACACACACCCCCCCCTTTCCTGGCCTAGCAGAAGTGGCGCAAAGGAAATAGGAGCAATACATTTGGCACCAGCTTGGCTGCAGGAGTTTCTGGAAGGAGACCTACAACAAGATACCATGAATCATCTTAGGGACACCACTCCGGATTCGTGTAGGGTTTAATAATAATACCCCAACTAACAGGGTGGCTTTAACCTAGCAACTCTGGACGGCTTACACAGCATATATAAAAACATAATAAAACATCAGACATTTAAAAGCTCCTGATACAGTGCTGCCTTCAGATGCCTTCTAAAACTTGTGTAGTTCTTTATCTCGTTGACATCTGATGGGAGGGTGTTCCACAGGGTGGGAGCCACTACCGAGAAGGCCATCTGCCTGGTTCCCTGTAGCTTCACTTCTCGCAATGTGGGAACCAGCAGAAGACCCTGAGAGGAGGACCACCCTTCTTCTGAAGATCTCAGGGCAGTTCCCAAGATAAAAATACAGAATAAAAGCACGAAATAAATAGTTAAATCAAAAACAAAAGAAAACAATAGTGCTCCTCCCGCAGAAGTTTACTCCTCAGCTTTTTCTTCTCGTGAAGGTGTCCCGCAAGACAGCAGGTAAAGGTTATTCCTTAGGGTTTACTCCCGAAGCTTTTCTCACATATGAGTCATGGGCGTAGCCAAGGGGGGCAGCTGCCCCTCCCCAGATCAAGTAAAACAATAGAAATAACTAGCGGACCAATCACGTCATTTCTGGGGGGGCCCCCACAAAAATCCTGCCACACCCCCCAACAAAAATCCTGGTCACACCCGTGATGTAGTTGCCAGGCAGCGGAGGTTTAGGAACAGAGTTTCCCTTCTCCTAGATGGGCTACCTTCTCAGGTTGATGAGCCCCACATCTGCCGCTCACTTCCCTGTACAGCACATGCAGAAACTGCCTTCAATTGGACTCTCTTTCGGTCCCTGTCTTCGCATGCAGGGGAATTCCCGAACCCACTAAGAGGGTTTGAGATCCATCGGCTATCCTCACCTAGTTTAGCTGGCCAGTCTAAGCTTCTTTCCCAGGGTGTGGTCACTGTCCAATGTTGACAGGTTCTAGGAGCCACAGGTGAGAGCTGGGTTCAGGGTGGGGATGAAAGGTGGACAAACTGCCCCTCCCCTAACACTCCATGCAACACTTGATTGTGCTCAAGCTCTCTGCGGACATTCACTTCCCTCGCCTGACTCCTATGCGCTTGGTGACTGACGGCTGAAGGTATGAACTGACATCTTTGGCAAAGCATCGTATCTGAGGCCCCGTGAAGAGATTGGAACGGTCTGTATGTCGCATCTGTGATGGCCTCTCTGTCGCACAGGAGAGTTCGGGAACAGACAGGCACATGGGAAACATGGAAACATGCATTATGTGGTCTGTTGCCTCTTGCCACATGTCCATCGCCTCTCTGCATCCTCCCAGTTGCCAGTAGCACTCTTTGGGCTGCTCAAAATGCTAATCTGTTTAACTAGGTCGCTGCCAAGAAGACAAATGTTGTGGGAAATTGAGTCAAACGTGCCTCGCCAATTTGCATCGGAACACCCCTCCCTCCCCAAAGAAGGCTTTTTGCTAGCACTGTCAAACATCCGTCCCTGCAAGCCGCTTCGCTCAGCCGGCCTCCGTCTGGAAAAACCGGCATGCGTGTGGTTTGCTTTGCTTACTCAGCAGAACCCCACCGTACCAATGTAACGTGCAGTTCTGGCCTGAGCGCTTCTTACTTGCTCTTCTGCTTCCCTTATGTCCGGCATAATAGCACAGCGTGAAACTGGCCCTTAGGGAAGAGCTGCTCTCTGGAGGATTTGCCCTGATCAATCATGCAAAGTGCAACAGTCCTGGAGAGAGAGAGAGAGAGAGAGAGAGAGAGAGAGAGAGAGAGAGAGGAGGCTCGGTAGCAGGCCCTAAATGCAAGCAAAGGGGGGCAAGGAAGTAAAAGGAGCGTTTCGCTGCAGTGGACATATGGGAAGGCATATGTGCCTGCTTTCTTTCCCCGCCTCCACGCTCTCTGCCTGAAATTCGCTGGCTTAAACTCTTTTTTCTGAAACGCTTCTCCCAAGGCAGAGCCCTGAGATACCTAGAAGTAGGAATTTGCTTGAGGTGGGTGTTGTTGGAATGTTCAGGGAGGCAGGAGAGGATATATTGTTTATTAATACCCTGCCTAACTTGCGTTAGCAAGTTCCTTTACTTAGCAGAGTTTTCACATTCCCCTTTTAAACATGCACAGCGGATAGCTGGTTGCAGGCTTGTGTAAGCCTCTCTCTATCATACAATTCAGTATTGAATTGTATGTTCCTGGTAAGTTCCCTTATATCACTCTTAAAAAGAATAAACACGCCACAGTCTTGTTTTAAAGTATATAGAAGAAGTTTACTCACATCAGTTCACAGATGGATCCCTGGATGCAGACTTAGTTACATGTGGATCTACCCCATATGGGGGTATAATCCCAGTGACTGCAAGCTAACAGTCACTCCAGCTCACATAATGAAAGAAAGATAGAAGAGAGAGAGTGCTACGTGCCTTGTCCTTTTCCGTTACCTGGACAGGTAAGGTCATGCCCACATCTAGTCACATGCAAAGGAAGTTGTGTCCCAGCCAGGAAGAAACAGGAAGTTTACGAGTGGCTGGACCAAACATTCCCTCGCATTTCCACTCTAGGAAAACAAGGAATGTTGTATTTGACTGCTCCCAGTGGATTACATCCCACAGGTGCTGCTTATTTCAGAAGATGAGCGCTTCCAGGATTCCATGCTTTCCCAGTGGGATTAAGCCACCTAGCAGCAAATTCAGACTGCGTTATTGCTGCTGGGGATGTTGTGCAACAAACTTGCTTCCCCCAAAGACCGGACTTGTTTGGAATAACCGGTGATGGGGGAAATGGACTGGCAAGTGTGGGGTGACGCTCAGTGTTGTCCACAGAGTTCAGAATTTACCAGGTGCATTTTGCGCCCAGCTATCGGCCACTTGCGACCGAGTGGAGACGCCCAACCACCAGGATGTCACCTGATGACTCTACCATCTGGAGTCGCATGCCTGGGGATCCTTGGCTCTTGACTGTTTCCACACACTAGCAACACATCCTGTAGAATGCTACCGGATATATTTTATCTGCACCATCAGAATGAATTTCAGGAACCAAAAAGTCGTATTGAAAAATAAGAGTTTCCAGCTGTCTGGCCCCAAAGTGGCAGCAAGATGTTCCGTTTGGCTTACATACCCGAGTTTCTCACACTGGTTTGTTTAAGTCATGGGTAGGCAAACTAAGGCCTGGGGGCTGGATCCAGCCCAATCGTCTTCTAAATCCGGCCTGTGGACGGTCAGCGTGTTTTTACATGAGTAGAATGTGTCCTTTTATTTAAAATGCATCTCTGGGTTATTTGTGGGCCTGCCTGGTGTTTTTACAAAAAGAAAATTCTTTCCAGTAGCACCTTAGAGACCAACTGAGTTTGTTCTTGGTATGAGCTTTCGTGTGCATGCACACTTCTTCAGATACTTCAGATCTGAAGAAGTGTGCATGCACACGAAAGCTCATACCAAGAACAAACTCAGTTGGTCTCTAAGGTGCTACTGGAAAGAATTTTCTATTTTGTTTTCGACTATGGCAGACCAACACGGCTACCCATCTGTAACTGGTGTTTTTACATGAGTAGAATGTGTGCTTTTATTTAAAATGCATCTCTGGGTTATTTGTGGGGCATAGGAATTCATTCATTATTTTTTTCAAAATATAGTCTCCCCCCACAAGTCTGAGGGAAGAAGAAGAAGAAGAAGAGTTTGGATTTGATATCCCGCTTTTCACTACCCGAAGGAGTCTCAAAGCGGCTAACATTCTCCTTTCCCTTCCTCCCCCACAACAAACACTCTGTGAGGTGAGTGGGGCTGAGAGACTTCAGAGAAGTGTGACTAGCCCAAGGTCACCCAGCAGCTGCATGTGGAGGAGCGGAGACGTGAACCCGGTTCCCCAGATTACGAGTCTACCGCTCTTAACCACTACACCACACTGGCTCAGTGGATTAGTCCCCTGCTGAAAACGTTTGCTGACCCCTGGTCTAAGTCACCCAGCCAACAAATCAGACTGAATGTATATTAAGTAGCCTCTATAAACAGGAAGTTTGAAAGTGCCCTAACTCCATAAAACGTAGTGGAAATCCTGTATCACAGTGGAAATCCTGTATCCACAGGACTCTCTGGGTATAATAATAATAATTATAATAATAATAAATAATTTCCACTTGTTCCTTCCCCTCCCCTCTTTTTTAATTTCATCTGGCACCCCTTGATAGCTGAAAAAGAAAGTGTGTGTGTGTGTGTGTTTTAAGCACTTGGTAAAGGTAAAGGGACCCCTGACCATTAGGTCCAGTCGTGTCCGACTCTGGGGTTGTGGCGCTCATCTTGCGTTACTGGCCAAGGGAGCTGGCATACAGCTTCCGGGTCATGTGGCCAGCATGACAAAGCCGCTTCTGGCGAACCAGAGCAGCACACGGAAACGCCGTTTACCTTCCCGCTGGAGCGGTACCTATTTATCTACTTGCACTTTGATGTGCTTTCAACTGCTAGGTTGGCAGGAGCTGGGACCGAGCAACGGGAGCTCACCCCATCGCAGGGATTTGAACTGCCGACCTTCTGATCGGCAAGCTCTAGGCTCTTTGGTTTAACCCACAGCGCCACCTGGACTTACAAGATAGAAATAAACACCAGGGAGGCAACAGAGGAAGAGGAGGAGCCAGAAGGCAGTGACGTATAAGGGAAGAACACACAATTATTTCAGTTACGTGTGCTTAGGCTTCATCACTGCAAAGTGTTGAGACTAGTGGGACTGTTGTGGTTTGAGGGAGATGTGTAAAAAGTAATAGAGTTGGGCTCATGAATGTGCGAAAATTATATATAATGTGAGTTGTGCTCCTAATCTTCACAGCAACAAGCCATTTTTTACCTTTTCCATGACCCATGGAGAATGTGGATACAATCTTTTCAGGAAGAGGGAATTATGCAGATGTCAGGAGCTGGAGTCAAGTGTAAGTCAAAGCAAAACACGGTGTCGCGGCAATTAACTCTTTATTCGAGAAACCAAAACAGTGCAGGCCTAGTGATCCCAGAAGCTCTTCCCAGTAGGTCTTGCTCCGACAAGGCAGTTGCGAGGACTGCAGGTCCCCGCCTCCCATCACCCTCTAAGGCTCCTCCTCTCCAGGGCTTTCCCCAAGACTGCATCTGCACACAACTGTTCTCTGCTCTGCTCTTTCCATTTCTCTGTGTGTCCTAGCAGACCAGGGGGGAAGGGGAAACTGTCCATCTGCCTCATGGCCCCATTCCTCTTCAGCCTCACTTCAGCCTCGGTGTCTGAACTCCATAAAACGTAGTGGAAATCCTGTATCCGCAGGACTCTCTGGGTAATAATAATAATAAATAATAATAATAATTATAATAATAATAAATAATTTCCACTTGTTCCTTCCCCTCCCCTCTTTTTTAATTTCATCTGGCACCCCTTGATAGCTGAAAAAGAAAGTGTGTGTGTGTGTGTGTTTTAAGCACTTGGTAAAGGTAAAGGGCCCCCTGACCATTAGGTCCAGTCGCGGACGACTCTGGGGTTGCAGCGCTCATCTCGCTTTACTGGCCGAGGGAGCCGGTGTACAGCTTCCGGGTCATGTGGCCAGCATGACTAAGCCACTTCTGGCGAACCAGAGCAGCGCACGGAAACGCTGTTTACCTTCCCACCGGAGCATCACCTATTTATCTCCTTGCACTTTGACGTGCTTCCGAACTGCAAGGTGGGCAGGAGCACTTGGAATTGCCTTTTAAAACAAAAAAATGAAACAAAGCGCCGCGCTGATTGGTCTTTTGATGTCCGGCAGATGCTGAGGTAGGAGTCCACGGACCTGGAGCCTTCACGAGACCCACCACATGGACAGAAGTTTGACTGTGCTCGTAGAAGTTCTCCGTTCTGACAGCTGTGGTGGCATCTACTGAGAGATCCTCCTTCCAGCATTGTTGGGCCAACTGGTCAGCTTGTCTGCTCGCCCTCTGGCAGTGGCTGCTGGGGTGGCCTTGGTAAGCGATACAGGGCAGCCTGGGGAATCTTGGCTGCCATGCCAACAACATGGTTCTGAAGCTGCTGGGTAATTTTTTTCTTGGCTTCTTTTGCATCCAACCTTAAATAACCTTGAATTCCTCAACAGCGTTTCCAGAGCAAAGGCTGCGCAGAAGAGAACAGCAGGTGTACCCGGAGAGCTTCCCATTGCTTTGTTATCCCATTTCTCTTGTGCTTTTTGGAAGAAAGTCCCTCCGCCCCCTCCCCCTTCTCCATTCCACCCCCCAGCACAGGCACACACATCGCTTTCCTCGCTTGCAACTGTGAAGGAAAACAGCAACGTGAACTCCACAATGTGTGCCTTTCACAGAACCCATATTCTGCTGCCCAATTTTGTGCTCGCTAGGAAATGATCTATTACAGGCTATTGTGGCGAGATTTGATAGCCTTTCAGCAAGTCTCGAAATGCAATAACCTGAAGCGCAGTTCTCAAAAAATGGTTATTTTTAATTTGCATTCCGCCTAGACAACAAATACCTTTTATAACCACGTTATTTTTGGGTGGACTCCCATTGGTTGAGCTGTCCCGGCCGTTGGTATCTCCCCACCCCTTTTGTTCACTGGCTGGCAGAGTTCAATGTGCAGATATTCAGCCTCTCGTCTGCAGTGACTAAACTGCACGCGGAAGCTCTTCTGACCCTTTGAACAACGTAATAATGCTCTTCAGTGATAATTCCAGGGGGTTGTTTTTTTAGTACTACAGTATAAGGGGGAAAGAACGCACACATTTAAATATGGCAGTCGTGATTTGTTCGAACACACGCACACACTCTTTCTCTGCCTTGAAACGTAGCAAAAGTGTGTTCAAATAACTTCTTTCACACTTCAAAATGCTTCCCCTGTTTTATTTTCCTTACCACAAAGATGTTGTGATAAATGATTTGTGTATGTGTGTGAAGATACCATACTTTTCTGTGTCTAAGATGCCCCCGTTAATAAGACCCCCCCCTTTTAACCCCAAATTAAGAAATCAATATTTTAAACATGAAGCAGAACAACTTCGGTACAATACTTTCTTCAATATTCAAAGCGGTGGCCAGGGAAGATGTGCATTCACCATTCATGTATCAGACGACTCCCAATTTCTGACTATTTTTTTAAAAGCAAAAAACATTGTCTTCTACACGGAAAAATATCTAGATATATGCAGTTAGAATGAACATGAAAATTTACCTCTAATGAGTCAAATGAGGCAGCAAAATAGGTTTCCCATGACGGTATGAGATTGGACAATATCTATTCAGATCACCCCCTGATGTGTTGCTAGTGGGCAACAAGAATGTATCTTCTCTTCCCACCCATCTTGCATGCCCAGACCACTTCTGACACCATGGGTGCAATGTTCTACCAGGGTCTTGGACTTTTCACTGGGATGTCAACTTCACTATCTGGGCCTATGCACATGTTTTTATCGTCATGTTCTTAATCCAGGGCTAGTTCTCATTAGCGTAGGTAACCAGAAGATAGATTTCTGTTGTTAAGAGCAGTTCAGAAGTGGAATCAAGCATCTATGGAATCAAGTATCAACTTTCCAAGGCCCACATGCTAGCGGTGAGGCAAAAGTAGGCAGAATATTCAGTTCAAGTTTCTGCAATGGGCTAATTTCTTTACATTCACACATCCCTCTCTGCCCTACCAGGGGCGGGAAGCATTGTCTGGACGGTGTGGTGTAGTGGTGTAGAGCCAGTGTGGTGTAGTGGTTAAGAGCGGTAGTCTCGTAATCTGGTGAACCGGGTTCGCGTCTCCGCTCCTCCACATGCAGCTGCTGGGTGACCTTGGGCTAGTCACACTTCTCTGAAGTCTCTCAGCCCCACTCACCTCACAGAGTGTTTGTTGTGGGGGAGGAAGAATGTTAGCCGCTTTGAGACTCCTTCGGGTAGTGATAAAGTAGGATATCAAATCCAAACTCCTCCTCCTTCCTTCTTCTTCTTCTTCTTCTTCTTCTTCTTCTTCTTCTTCTTCTTCTGTTCCTCCCAAATCAAGAAAATAAATAAAAAATACTTAACTAAAAGTAGAATATAATCAGAATATTTGAAATTGAAATGCTTGCTGAGGTCAAGTAGCTTGCAGAGAGTAAAGACCTGACTAAGGTCAATGATAAGGGACGTGGGTGGCGCTGTGGTCTAAACCACTGAGCCTCTTGGGCTTGCCGATCAGAAGGTTGGCGGTTCAAATCCCCATGATGGGTGAGCTCCCGTTGTTTGGTCCCAGCTCCTGCCAACCTAGCAGTTTGAAAGCACCCAAAGTGCAAGTAGATAAATAGGTACCACTCTGGCGGGAAGGTAAACAGTGTTTCCGTGCGCTGCTCTGGTTCGCCAGAAGCGGCTTAGTCATGCTGGGCACATGACCCGGGAAAACTGTCTGTGGAGCAGACCAACGGTGGCTCCCTCAGCCTGTAAAGCGAGATGAGCGCCGCAACCACAGAGTCATTCGCGACTGGACTTCAGGGGTCCCTTTACCTTTTTAAGGTCAATGATGCAGGGGAGCCTCCCAGTCGGCTATGCTTTCTGAGTGTGCACAAAAAAAAACCTGCACTGGAAAAAAGGAGGAACTTGAGAAAGAAGTGCTGAAGAGGTTTTCAGAAACTCTGAGAAAACTTGTTTTAGTCTAGATTTTTTCAAAACAAGATTCTTTGTAATTTTGCAAAGTAGACTCGTTAACTGCATGCATGAAAGGTGTTCATTTTTCATTTAGCTTCCTAGTTTTCAAATGACTCAAGATTTTGACAGATTTTTCTGAGAACTTGGAGCGAAAAGACAGTAATTTAAAACAAAGCGTTGTTGAGACATTTCATTCCGAATGTGCTAGACAGAAGATGGCCGGAGGGTGCCCTGCCCCCTCCCAACATAAAACTTGGCCATGCCCATGCCTCCATTCAGGTAAGCAGGAAGGATTATCAGAGTTCAAGGATGTATTCTAACCAAACAAAAGCACTTGAGGATCTTGCAAAGGAAGGCTAGTGAAAGGTGTGACTTGGGGAGATACCTGAGGCACAGGTAGGGAGGCCTGGAGACTCCTGGGCTGGAGGTCCCCCATCTCTAACCTTAATATACAGTAGGTCTCCATCGCCGAATGTTTCAGTTTTCGAACACCAAAAACCCGGAAGTAAATGCTTACGTTTTCGAACTCGTCTCGTCTTCCGCTGTGTGTATCTGTTGTCTTTCACAATTTTCTCTATTGAACTGGCAGACCGCCCTTTGCGCCTCGGTTTTCGAACGTTTCGGAAGTCGAACCGTCTTCCGGAACAGATTACGTTCAAGAACCGAGGTACCGCTGTATCTCCCTTGACCTAAAAGCTAGACCAGCTGGTTTTTGTGAAACTACAGTGGTACCTTGGGATATGAACTTAATTCGTTCTGGAGGTCTGTTCTTAACCTGAAACCGTTCTTAACCTTAGGCGCACTTCCGCTAATGGGGCTTTCTGTTGCCGCTCCACTGCTGGCGCGCGATTTCCATTCTCATCCTGGGGCAAAGTTCGCCACCCCGAGCAACTACTTCCGGGTTAGCGGAGTTTGTAACCCGAAGCGTTTGTAAACCGAAGTACCACTAGTTCTGTGATTCAATGGGACTTTGGACTTGTTTGCTCTGAACAGCGCTGTTTTGAATCTGGGAGCTTGGAAAGGGGTCTAAGTTTGGCAGCTGCAAAAGCAGTGTGCAATGTGATACAAGGGTTGTGTGCTCAAAGACTTCCACAATTGCCGTGTGTGGGTTGTGTCTAGGCGGTTTTTCTGGCTCACAGCTCCTTACCATTGCCCTTTAGGCAGTATTTCAAAAAAAAAAATACAGTTCACTGTTCACTGAACACACAGAGAGCAAGCCCATTGTAATAAGGTGTTTAAAATGGTGAGGAATAGCCACCAAATAATCAAGGTAATTTATCTCAAAAAGATTAAAAGTTCTGGGTCCTTTCGATTTTTCAATTTATTTTGTAGCATGAACCGGGAAAGGGAATTTATTTGCTTCCGCATATTGGCCTTGTTCTTCTTAACCCCTACTTCAGGTTTAATTTTTAGATTTTAATCGAGCTGCCATGTTGGCAGCACCCTGAGGGCTGCTTCACACATTGCGATTTTCTTACCTTGTGACTGTTACTTTGTGTTGTGTAACAGCGAAGTGTGTGGCCCAATCCAGAAGATTCAACCTTTGAGTTTTGATTGTTTGAAACTTCAGCCTCTTTGGTAGGCTGTGTCAGTTTTTGAATTCTGATTGTGGACTGCTCCTCGTGCCATATTGCAAATTTTGTCGGTGGTTGTTCTGATGACCATGATGTCGAAAAGATTTATAATAGCCTTGTGCACTTGCAAAATTTATGACTGGGGGAGCAGCATTCATACATAATATTGGATTATCTTCTATTCCCGATATGGGATGAATTAAGCAAACACCTACAATTTCTGCTCATGTTTCCTTTTTTAAAAATTATTTTTGTTCATTTTATAAAATATAAAACAAAACTCGACAACCAATAAACAAACAAATAAACAACAAACATACAGCAACATTCTTAAAATAACATCACATTTTTTCCCATTACATCTTAGTGGGACCTCCCCTCATCCCCCCCTTCCTGGTTTTCAATATGTTTCTTCCTTAAGAAGTTTTCTCTATCATTTTTAAACCTTAATATCCTCTATTTAATGATTTACTATCGAATATTATTACCTTTAATTCTTTGCAATTTTCTTAACCCTAATATCCCCCAGAAACCTCTAATTACTTTCGCTTGAATTTCAACAATTTCACATACTGCAATATGTATATCTTTAAATAAATTTTAATTTTTCTCCAATCTTCCTGCACTGCTTCCTCCCTCTGGCCACGCAGTCTCGCTGTCAGCTCGGCAAGTTCCATGAAGTCAATCATTTTCATTTCAACTGTTCCACTGTTGGTATCTCTTGGATCTTCCAGTTCTTTGCAATTAATAATCTAGCTTTTACAAAAAGATAATCTTATCCTTTTGGGAGGATTTCCTTCTCTATAATCCCCAAAAGAAAGGCTTCCGGTTTTCTTCAGGAAGGTGTCAATTTCTGCTCATGTTTCCAATTTCATCAGAATTCTCCAACATCTCTAATCTAGAATTCTGAACCCTGTTGTAAGTGACATTCCTTTCTCCTGAAATTTTTCCTTTAGCACTTTTTGGAATATAAAGTGCTTTAGAAATTACTTAGCACATTCATCCTCGTGACAATCCCCACCCGTGCACCCATCATTTAAGATCAACAGATAACAGCCCTCCTGCAATGTGTAACAGGGCCTTTTCTGTGGCAGCACGCTGTCTGTGGAACTCCCTGTCACAGTAACTTAGATTATCCTCTTCTTCATTGGTGTTCCACCAGCGATTGAAAACCTTTCTCTTTCAGCAAGTATTTAACACACACTATTTGCTACTTGGCTTTCTTGATCTTTTGTGTGTGCTGCTTTCAGTATAATATTGTGTAGGGTTTTGGGAGGGGGCTGATTTTAATTATGTGATTTATCATTGTTATTTCTTATGCTTTTTGGATCTTGTTAACCACTTGATCACCTCTGTTGGAGGGAGGAATTATGGTAATTTTTTAAGCGCACACACACACACATATGAATCATAGAATTGTAGAGTTGGAAGGGACACCAAGAGTCATCCAGTCCAACCCCCTGCAATGCAGAAGTTAAGTGTGTGACTGGAAGACACACTGGAACAAGACATTCAGCAGCAAAGGTGTGATTCTGGGGTCCCCAGGATTGCCGTTGCCATTTGCAGGAGAGAAGGGATGAGTTCAGGGGGCACACACAACTTTTGCATATGGGAAATGGTGGACAGAGCATGATGGAAGGGTGAAAAACTCGACCTCCGTTTTCTATCACTCCACAGAAGACCACTAACTATCAGCATCAGTCAAAAACAAAAACAAAACAAAAAACAAAAAATTCCTTCCAGTAGCACCTTAGAGACCCACTAAGTTTGTTCTTGGTATGAGCTTTCGTGTGCATGCACACTTCTTCAGATACCAGAGTGAAGAGCAAAACTCAGCCCTTTGTCTTTCATCACAGGTGCTGAAACTGAAAGATATTTAGCCCAATCTAACTCTCCCAAGTGTGCTGGTCCCGTGGGTTACCCAAGAGGCGAGGTCCAAGTCCGGTCCATGGTCCAAAGGTTCAACGTAGAGACAGTCCGATGTAGTCAAAGCTGGGTGCAGGGCAGGGAGTCGGGCAAGGTCAGGAACAGGTACGCAGGCAGGAAACCAGGGCAGGTCAGAAGCAGGAACACCAGCAAGATCTAGCAACCAACAATGTTGCTCCTGCAACCTGGGGCGGGGTCTGACCGCCTTTTATCTTAGATGGAGTAACGGTCAGCCCCGATCCCCTGGCGACTCATCGCCCCGTCTCGCCTGAAGGCGAGCACTCCTCCTGCGAGTACTCAGGTCTCTCCTTCTATCAGCCCTGAGTCTCTGCAGCTCAGGAGATGCCAGTGGGTTACTGGACCCAGGAGCTGCCTCAGCCCCAGCCGGTAGTGGGCCAGCTGCTGGTGACGACCCGGCTGACGGCAACGAGGTATTCCCCGCATCTGGAACCAGGGCAGGCTCAGGCCCCAGACTCGGCTCAGCTGGTGCTTGTTGCAGGGGAGGTTGTGCAGACTGAGGCTCCTCAGAATCAGGCCCCAGACTTGGTTCAGCTGATGTCCAAGGCAGAGGATCCGGTGCAGCCTGAGACTCCTCCGGTTCCGAGTCTGAGCCCGAGTCCCAGGCCATCACACCAAGTCTCCAGTGAGAAACATCTTCTATATGATGGTTCTGCCTTTGCTATGATGTTGTCCTTAACTGTTCTGTGCAAAGGGCATGATACAGCTTAAGAAGCAAGCTTGGGGCAGCTGTATTCAGACAAAACACTATTTGTTATTCCACGCGAATGGGAAATCCTTTTCCCCTGCTAAAGATTATATCATAGTGGGAAACTTGTGCCCGGGTGTTGTTAGACTACAACTCCCATGAGCCACAGCCAGCGAGGCCTGCTAGTGGTCAGAAAGGATGTGAGTTGTGGTTCCATCTGGAGGGCCACAGGTTGCCTACCCCCTGATCTATATATTTTATTGGAAACATTGCCCATAAAAGGTCGTAAATATGAATCTTCTAAACAAATCAATCAGACCAATTTGCCATAAGGAGTGGCATGGATTTGTTTATTAACACCATGGGGAAATCTGCCATTGACTTCGGTGAAATGTGGATTTTCATCCATGATCTATACAAGGAACTCCTCCTGCCCCCTTTCTTTTCTTTTTGCTTCTTAAGACTTGGTTCTTTAACGAAGTGCCAGCGATCTGCTAGAAAAGTGAAAAGAAAAATCCAATGGCTTGGAGTTGTAGAAAGGGAAATAGTTGGACGAGAGCCCGCAGCGTGCAGCCACTAGTAGATAATGGTGTCTGCAAGAGATAAGGATGCCAATTTGAAACACAGTATTTAGCGCAGTAGTGCAAGATCTCACATTTGTGGTTAAAGGCTTAAAGGGAAACAAGGACCGAAATCATAAGATGCCAACTGAGCCAAATGTTTGCTGAATATTGCTGCTTGGCGGCATGCGGCACGACAAAGCCTTTTAAAATTAGATCACATTTTTGCCCTTGGCTGTGCAGAAAGGTGATTCCTATGGAGGTTCTTGAAGAAGTCATCTGCAAAAATCAGGTGCTTTGTGTGAAGTTTAATGCACGTTATTAATTGTGTGACGACGATGACAGGTCTAATGGCAACTTAAAGATGAACCAATTTATTTTTTTTTTTATAAGAATTTATTATTTTCCAATAATACAAAAGAAAAAACAACATACACACTATAAAGAAACACAATACATAAACACAATATAAACAACAACAATATAAAAACATAAAGGAAACATATACAAACCTTAAATCAACACCTATCTTTGTACTTTTCTTGTTCTTATCATCTTATTTAAGAGACTTCCCCTGCTCCCTCCACTGTCTTCACAATCCTATACATGTTATAGGTAGCTTTATCTCTTATTCCATTGTCATATATCTTGTTTCTTAATAGTCTTAGCTTTACTTTCTTAATACACTTAACTTTACTTTATCAACTATAAATCGTAGCTTAAACCCAAAATCTTACAAATTCTTTAACAAATTAAATCATTCATACAAGAAAAAGAAACATCTTCTTAACTATTCTATCTAACATACAACTGCTAAAGCCGCTATTCTAATTGATTCTGCTCAAATATTCAGTTTAACTGATTTGACTAAATAGTCTTTAAATTTTTTCCAATCCTGTGACACCCTCTCCTCCCTCTGGTCCCGGATTCTGGCGGTCAGGTCTGCAAGTTCCATATATTCCATCATCTTCATCTGCCATTCTTCCACCGTTGGTATCTCTTCTCCTTTCCATGTTCTTGCCAATAAAATTCTAGCTGCTGTCGTGGCATACATAAAAAACACTCTATCCTGACTGGGTATCTCTTCATTGGTTATGCTCAGAAGGAATGCCTCTGGTTTCTTACAAAAGGTAACTTTCATTACCTTCTTAAGTTCATTATAAATCTTATCCCAGAAGGCATTTACCACTGGGCACAACCACCACATATGAAAAAAGGTACCTTTCGCATGTTTGCATTTCCAACATACATCTGACATTTTGGTATTCATCTTAGCTATCTTAACTGGTGTCAAATACCATCTATACACCATTTTCATTATGTTTTCTCTTAAACTATGACAAGCAGTAAATTTGATACCTTTCTGCCACAATCTCTCCCAGTCATCCATCATAATATTATGTCCTACATCTTTCGCCCAATCTATCATTGACGATTTAACCAGTTCATCTTTCGTATGCCACTCTAGCAAAAGATTATACATTTTGGAAAGGTTCTTAAAGTTCGATTCTATCAGTTCTGTCTCCAGTTTTGATTTTTCTACTTGAAAACCAACTTTTTTGTCCATTTTAAACGTTTCATACACCTGATGGTATTGCAGCCAGTCGGGGACCTGACTTTTAACTTGATCATAACTTTTCAACTTAAATGAGTCCCCTTCCTGCTGCAATATGTCCATGTATCTTAGCCAATTTGCAGACATGTTCGGTCTCTTATAAGCCTTGGCCTCCACTGGGGAGATCCATCTAGGAGTCTTTCTCTCTAACAAGTCTTTATATCTAGTCCAAACCTGATACAAGGATTTTCTAACTATATGAGTCTTAAAAGTTCTGTGAATTTTAACCTTGTCATACCAAAGGTATGCATGCCAACCAAACATATTGTCGTGTCCTTCCAAGTCCAACACATCAACATTTTCTAATTTAAACCAATCCTTTAGCCAGCAAAAGGCCGCTGCTTCAAAATAAAGTCTTAAGTCCGGCAGGGCAAAGCCTCCTCTCTCTTTAGAGTCTGTTAGGATCTTAAACTTGATTCTAGGCTTTTTGCCCTGCCATATAAACTTCGATAAGTCCTTTTGCCATTTCTTAAAACAGTCCAGTTTATCCAAAATCGGTATGGCTTGGAATAAAAACAGCATCCTTGGTAGGACATTCATTTTAACCACTGCTATTCTTCCCATTAACGACAGTTTAAGTCTTGTCCAAATTTCCATATCTTTTTTTATCTCCATCCACAGTTTTTCATAGTTGTCCTTGTACAGGTTCAAATTCTTGGTTGTGAGATTGATACCTAGATATTTTACAGTTTTAACGAAATTAAGTCCAGTGGCTTCTTGTATTCTTTGAATCTGTTCTGCACTCAAATTTTTACCTAAAACTTTGGTTTTCTGTTTATTTAATTTGAAGCCAGCTACAAGTCCAAATTGTTCAATTAATTCCAAAGCTCTGGGGACACTGCTTTCGGGTTCTTGAAGGGATAACATCAAATCGTCTGCAAAGGCGCGTAATTTGTATTCTTTCTCTCCCACTCTAATTCCTTTTGTCTGTTTGTCTTTTCGAATCATATTTAGGAGGACTTCCAGGACCGTAATAAAAAGTAAAGGGGAATAGGGCACCCTTGTCTTGTTCCTTTCTCAACTTCAATCTCCTCCGATATCACACTGTTTACTATTACTTTTGCTCTTTGTTCTGTATAGATGGCCTTAATGCCATTTAAAAATTTTTCTCCAACTCCCATCTTTTCCAAATTCTTTTTCATAAATGTCCAAGATACTTTATCAAATGCTTTCTCTGCATCAACAAACAGTAGTGCCGCATCTATGTTTATGTCTCTCTCCAGTTTTTCTAAAATGTCCACAATAATTCTCGTATTGTTACTTATTTGTCTTCCTGGTAAGAAACCTGCTTGGTCTCTATGTATATATTCTTTCAACACTCTTTTCAACCTTGTAGCCAAAACATTTGCAAAAATTTTATAATCCACATTCAACAGGGATATTGGACGATAATTTTTCATTTGAGTCTTATCTGTATCTGGTTTTGGAATCAGTGTGATAAAGGCTTCTTTCCATGTCTCTGGTGCCCTATCTCCTTCTAGTATCTTATTGCAAATTTCTCTTAGTGGCTGCAATAGCCAGTCTTTTAATGTCTTATAATATTTTGCTGTTAATCCATCCGGTCCTGGAGCCTTCCCCAATTGCATGTTGTTTATTGCATCTTCCATCTCTTGTGTCGATATTGGGTGGTTGAGAGTTGTTAACTTTTCCTCTGGGACTTTTTGCAATCCATTCTTTTCCAGAAATCGGTCTATCTCTGCTTCATCTATCTTCTCCGCCTTGTACAGTTGCTTGTAAAATCTCTGAAAACACCATCTGATTTCCTCTGGTTTCTCTACATTTTTCCCATTTACTACCAGATTTGTGATGACATTGGCCTTTTGTCTTTTCTTTAATTGCCAAGCTAGTAGTTTTCCGCATTTATTGGCAGATTCAAATGTTCTTTGTTTCATCATTTTCACTTTCCATTCGATGTCCTGATTCATAATGTTTGCATATTGGGATTGCAAGTATTTAATTTCTTTTTGAATTTTAACACATCTGGGATGCCCTCTTAGTTCTTTTTCCTTTTCTTTAATTAATTTCAACAATCTCTCCATTTCTATATTTTGTTGTTTCTTCTTTTTCGCCTTTTCACTTATGAGGAATCCTCTCATTACCGCTTTACTTGCATCCCAGGCAATCCTTTTCTCCACTTCGGAATTCCAATTAATTTGAAAATATTCTTTCATCTTTTTCACCGCTTTTTCTACTAGCTTAGTATCTCTCATCAGTGCATCATCCATTCTCCATCTGAAAGAATCCTTGGAAATCATTTTTAAATTTAACTGTACCGGATTGTGGTCTGAAAGCATTCTGGGGCCGATTTCTGCCTTTTGTATTTTTGGAGCCAATTCATTCGAGATCCAAATGTAATCTATCCTCGACCATGACTGCTGAGATTCACTGTAATACGTTGCCTCTGTTTCTGTAGGGTTTTTTAATCTCCAAGAGTCCACCAAATTCAAATTATCCACCATTTCAAAAAAAGTCTTGGGAGCTTCCCATCATTCGTTAATTTAGTTCTTTGCGATCTGTCCATTAATGTGGAAACTGCCCCATTAAAGTCTCCAAGGCACACTACCTTATAGTCCAAATAATCCAACAGCAAGTCATGTATTTTTTTATAAAAGATCGACTTTCCGTCGTTTGGTGCATAAAGTCCCAGAATCAAAAATTTTTCGCCTTGTACGTTGATTTCAATTGCGATGTATCTTCCTTCTTCATCTTTAAATAGCTGTCTTGGGCTATATTTCTCCTTTGCATATATTACAACTCCTCTCTTCTTGACTTTATCCGATGATATAAACTCTTGGCCTAGTTTCTTGTTCTGTAGTAATCTTCTGTGACGTCGGACTATGTGGGTCTCCTGTAAACATATTATATCCAGATTCTTCTTTTCTAAGCTGTAAAACACTCTGCGTCTCTTTGGTCTCTGATTTAATCCCCGGACATTCCATGTCGTTAGTTTAAGAGTCATTTTCCTTTATTTATTCTGCTCCTCCAGTTGCCTCTCCTTTCTTACCTTCCTCTGGATCTTGACTCGGCCCTGCTGGTCTCGGCGGTGGTGGAAATACTTCTGGAAACTTGTAAAGTTGTGCTGGGTCAAGTGGAGTTCCTTTGAATTGCTCCAGATGTTTGTCCAAAAACTTTTGCTTTTCCGCCAGAGACCTTATTCTTATCTTTTCCCCTTCAAACGTAAATGCAAGGCCTTCAGGAAATTCCCAACTGAAGGAGATCTTTCTTCTTCTTAGCTCAGTAACCAGGTCGTTATAAGGAGCTCTTTTGTCTAGGAAAAATCTGGGGATATCCTTATAAAAAATTACTTTATTCTGCTGTACCACCAGGTTATTTCTGTAGTGTAAGTCCAGAAAGTAATCTCTGTCGTGTCTATCGTGAGCACCAACAAACAGTCACTGACTGTTTTGGTGCTTTTCTTTCCTCTGGAACCTCTAGGTCCAAATCTGAAGGCCTTCACTATGCGTGCTGAGACGTTTACCTCTTCTAACTCCCAATATGTTGAAAATAGCTCCGCAATATAAGCTTTTAGGTCTTCTCCTTCCAATTCTGGAAGACCCCTTAAACGGATGTTTCCTTCTCTCTGATGTAATTGCAGAAAGGCAAGAGATTCCTCCACAGACCTCTGTCGTGTTCCAATATTCTCTAGCTGCTCCAAGTCTAAATTGTCCAATTTTTCTTCCACCTTTTTTATTTTTTCTCTGACCACTTTAATTTCCTCAGAGTTGTGCTGTGCTATTTAACGTCCACTGAGGGTGCTGGGTTTTCCCCACAAATTCACAGATTTACCTGGGAAAGGTGTGATATTTTTACAATCTAGGTACCTAAGATCCTTCCCATATGGCCAAGGCATGTTGTATCCAAATTTGAAGCCAATCGGTCAAGCGGTTATGGAGAAAGGCGAAAACAAACAAACATGCAGCTTGAAGGATTTTATATATATAGATTTAACAAAATTAGTGCCTTCCCGCTGACCCAACATTGATATTTATAATGCAAATCACATCCAATCGTGTTTTAAGTTTTGGTTTTCTCTCATTTCATTTCATTTCATCCATTCTTCCTTTGAGGGTGTAGTCTCCATTGCTATTGCCTTCTCAATGGGTAATGCCTCATAAAAACAGGTAAAGATAAAGGACCCCTGGACAGTTAAGTCCAGTCAAAGGCGACTATGGGATTGCGGCACTCATCTTGCTTTCAGGCCAGGGAGGCCAGCATTTTGCACAGACAGCTTTCCAGGTCATGTGGCTAGCAGGACTAAACCGCTCCTGGTGCAACGGAACAGCGTGACAGAAACCAGAGTGCATAGAAACGCTGTTTACCTTCCTGCCACAGCAGTACCTATTTATCTACTTGCACTGGTGTGCTTTCGAACTGCTAGGTTGGCAGGAGCTGGGACAGAGCAACAGGAGCTCACCCCGTTGTGGGGATTTGAACCGCCAACCTTCTGATCGGCAAGCCCAAGAGGCTCAGTGGTTTAGACCATGGTGCCACCTGCGTCCCTAATGCCTCATAAAGGACCGAGAGACTGCAGGGATCCTTGGAGCATAGTTTCAAAACCTCCTTAAAAGTGGAGCACCGCAAGGAGCAGATCTCCGAATGCAACCTTAGATCGGCACTTTAAGGTAAAGGGACCCCTGACCATTAGGTTCCATTTGCAGATGACTCTGGGGTTGCGGCGCTCATATCACTTTACTGGCCGAGGGAGTCGGCGTACAGCTTCCGGGTCATGTGGCCAGCATGACTAAGCTGCTTCTGGCGAACCAGAGCAGCACACGGAAATGCCGTTTACCTTCCCGCCGGAGCGGTACCTATTTATCTACTTCCGCTCTGGTCAGACCTCACCTGGAATACTGTGTCCAGTTCTGGGCACCACAGTTCAAGAAGGATACTGACAAGCTGGAACGTGTCCAGAGGAGGGCAACCAAAATGGTCAAAGGCCTGGAAACGATGCCTTATGAGGAACGGCTTAGGGAGCTGGGTATGTTTAGCCTGGAGAAGAGAAGGTTAAGGGGTGATATGATAGCCATGTTCAAATATATCAAAGGATGTCATATAGAGGAGGGTGAAAGGTTGTTTTCTGCTGCTCCAGAGAAGCGGACACGGAGCAATGGATTCAAACTACAAGAAAGAAGATTCCACCTAAACATTAGGAAGAACTTCCTGACAGTAAGAGCTGTTCGACAGTGGAATTTGCTGCCAAGGAGTGTGGTGGAGTCTCCTTCTTTGGAGGTCTTTAAGCAGAGGCTTGACAGCCATCTGTCAGGAATGCTTTGATGGTGTTTCCTGCTTGGCAGGGGGTTGGACTGGATGGCCCTTGTGGTCTCTTCCAACTCTATGATTCTATGATTCTCTATGATTCTACTTGCCCTTTGATGTACTTTTGAACTGCTAGGTTGGCAGGAGCAGGGAATGAACAACAGGATCTCACCCCATCGCGGGGATTCGAACCGCCGACCTTCCGATCGGCAAGTCTTAGTCTCTGTGGTTTATACCACAGTGGCACTTAGAAAGATGCACTTTAACATGAGCACATTAACTGCAGGGTATACGCGGGCTCTTTCGACCAGCAACCGAATCATCTCTTTGACAAAATTACCTTGACGCGATCTGGGCTTACATTGTAGACAATGGGGGAGGATAGAGGGAAGACTGTTTTCGTTCTGCAACTTTTTAGAACAGGCTAAAATATTTATGGCTTTAATGGACGAGCTCTTTGGGTTGGTGTAAAAGGCGCTGTCAAGGCTGACGTCCCTAGTGCTGTCCCGTTTTATAACAGATGGCGATGTAGCTTAATCGTCTTAAATATAAAATAAAAGAATTTTTGCACAGTCATTAATATTAGACTTCAAATACATTAATACATATGGATCAAAGCAGGGGAAAACACAAAGCTCTCTAAAACGTCAGAAAGGCATGCAAAAAAAACACCCTTTTGGACATGGATTTTCCTTAGGAACAAAAATCAAAAGGGCAAGAGGCCTTTGAGGAATCCTGAAGGGTTTTTAAGGTTCTTAGGGAGGGGGACTAAAGTACTTGAAGCATGAATAGTATAGTATATAAACGGGAATAAATAAAAAAACCTTCCCAACGTTCACTTTTAGAAGCCCAACATTTTGTTTTGCAGCATCGCAGGGTGGGGATATGCAGAGGAAAGGGGCAAAGCCATGTAGACAGAGACTGCCATTCCCTTCCTCCAATATTCTGGGAGCAGGTATACGGTAGGTTCAGTTCCTTCCTAGAAACATTACAAGAAATATCCCTTTACATGAGGTGCACTGCACCTAAACTGAACATCCGCTAAGTTTCTACACTATATGAGGACTTCTTACACACAAACTCATAATGACAGGCTTTTATCCTAGATTAATTAATAACCACAGCAAGAATCAAAGCAGTCAGCAAGTATAAATGCATTGATGACTCTTCCCCTGAAGATTGGTTCCATTGTCAATTAGACTCCCTGTTAGTGTTCAATTAATTCATCTGGTAAGGTTTAGAGCAGGGGTAGGCAACCTAAGGCCCGTGGGTCGAATGTGGCCCAATCGCTTTCTCAATCTGGCCCGTGGACGGTCCAGGAATCAGCGTGTTTTTACATGTGTCCTTTTATTTAAAATGCACCTCTGGGTTATTTGTGGGGCCTGCCTGGTGTTTTTACATGAGTAGAATGTGTGCTTTTATTTAAAATGCATCTCTGGGTTATTTGTGGGGCCTGCCTGGTGTTTTTACATGAGTAGAATGTGTCCTTTTATTTAAAATGCATCTCTGGGTTATTTGTGGGGCATAGGAATTTGTTCATTCCCCCCCCCAAAAAAAATAGTCCGGCCCACCACATGGTCTGAGGGATGGTGGACCGGCCCACGGCTTAAAATGGTTGCTGACTCCTGGTTTAGAGGATGAGAGGAAGGAACAGAGTAGCTGTCATATTATGCTGAGAGCTGAAACTCATTCGTCGCACAGTGAAACGGTTTAATCTAAATGTCCGCACAAAAGCAATGCAGTAGTATGTTGAAAAGCTTCGCATTTCAACGCAATTCTTACGTGAATATTTAAAATGATACGTAAAATGATGAACCTAGACAGCAGCACCATTGAGGAAGAGCTCAAGAACTGCTTGATGATAATAAAATCTTCCTCGAGAGGTGCTTATGTAAAACAATTCAAAAATGGCTGATTAAGTGACTACATTAATGCAATAACTTTCAGCTTAAAAAAATCAAAGCAAGGGGAAATGGCGTTGCTGGATCAGATCAAGGATTAGTGGGCAATTGCCCTCTCCTGCAACAGGAAGAGCCAGATTTGCTTATAATTGATATGCATAGGTGTACATAGAATCATAGAGTTGGAAGAGACCACAAGGGACATCCAGTCCAACCCCCTGCCAAGCAGGAAACACCATCAAAGCATTCCTGACAGATGGCTGTCAAGCCTCTGCTTAAAGACCTCCAAAGAAGGAGACTCCACCACACTCCTTGGCAGCAAATTCCACTGTCGAACAGCTCTTCACTGTCAGGAAGTTCTTCCTAATGTTTAGGTGGAATCTTCTTTCTTGTAGTTTGAATCCATTGCTCCGTGTCCGCTTCTCTGGAGCAGCAGAAAACAACCTTTCTCCCTCCTCTATATGACATCCTTTTATATATTTGAACATGGCTATCATATCACCCCTTAACCTTCTCTTCTCCAGGCTAAACATACCCAGCTCCCTAAGCCGTTCCTCATAAGGCATTGTTTCCAGGCCTTTGACCATTTTGGTTGCCCTCTTCTGGACACGTTCCAGCTTGTCAGTATCCTTCTTGAACTGTGGTGCCCAGAACTGGACACAGTATTCCAGGTGAGGTCTGACCAGAGCAGAATATAGTGGTACTATTACTTCCCTTGATCTAGACGCTATACTCCTATTGATGCAGCCCAGAATTGCATTGGCTATTCAGAAATAATTACTAGAACAGAAATGAAGTACATCTGATCAGAGTCGTACCTACAACCTGTGTGCCTACTGAGTTTCTGTCTAGGTACTAACTGTTGATAGGCGTCAACAAAGCCTTCTGCCATCCCACCTTACGGTTCTTCATCTTTAAATTGGACTTGGCAGCTCTTCAAATAGAGGACTGTCCACTACACTGTGGGACACATGGCCCCTATCTCAAGGGCCTTTTTGATCTAGGAACCTTAACAGCATTCACCCAGCTATATCCTTGTTGCTCTCGGAACAAAAGTGGGATGATCATGGCCAATTAGCTAACCTCCGTTGAATTTTGAGATTAGGAGAGCCCATTGCTTCCTGCACACCAGTGAAAACACGTGAGATGGTTAGGTGTTGAGTTACTCTGTGGTTTATAACTGGAACTAATTATAGAAGATGTTTTCCTGCCTCACAAAGTGCCACTGAGGCAAATGTACACCACCAAGCCAGTAACTAAGAGTTTTCAGAAGGCGATGTTAGTGACTCAGAGGGGCTTGGCTATTGTTGAGTACTAGTCTTCTTCTGAGAAAGAGAGAAAGAAAATGAGCAAATGAAAAACAGCAATTTTTAAAACTGTCATAATAAGATGTTTCATGGAATTTATGAAAAGGACTTTATTTAGATGTCATCTCTCTCTCTAAATGTCAAAATTTTGGAAGGTCTGCTTGGATAGGCAATGTTACAGATTTAAAGAGTGGGAAATGAATTTGGAAATGAATAACTTAGGATTTAATTGCACTGTGGATGGAAATTGCTGCGTTTGCTATTTCACTGGCAGGTTAAAAGCCCACATTTTTTATTTCAATGGGCTTTTATTTCTTTTCCCCTTGCTGTAAACGTGCAATTGCTGGATTGCTGTTGTTATCCAAATAAAGAGATCAATTCTAGACAAGTCACAATGATTTAGCAGTTTGCAGTGGACTTAGATAAACACACAGTAATCCTCTGCCCTATCCATTTCAGCTGAGGAGGGTCAACTCTTGAGTGCAACTGCTGATATGGATGGGGCAGCTGTTAGCTCCCAAACCACCTCAATCTGTCTGGTTAGCTAGCTAGCTAGAGAGAGAGTTGCTAGGAAACCATAGGGTCGTGGGGTGCTTCCCTGCATATATCCAATGTCTTTATATAGATTTGTGTTTATATATATTTTTAAAAAGGTGTTCCACGGTGCCCAAAATTTGAGACACAGTGATGAATTAGGTCCTCTAGGCCAACCTTTCCCAGTCTTGGGTCTCCAGATGTTGTTGCACTACAATATCCATCATCCCTGAACCCTGAGCCATCCTGGCAGGGGATGGTGAAACAGTCCAGCAACATCTGGAGATCCAAGGTTGGGAAAGGCTGTTTTAGATGGTTCAGCAGAAATGTACGACCTACATTTGCTATATCTTTGTGAGGTGGATGTGTTTCTCTGTTAAGCAGCCATTTTGTCCTAACCTCTTCTTTGAAATAACCTGTCACTTTTGCTCCATTGTGCTGCTGTAATATTGTTATGCCTGTTGTCCTTGTCCATTGAGTTTTCTTGGCAGGGATACTGGAGTGGCTTGCCCAGTTCCTGCTCCAGGTGGATCACGTTTAGTCAAAACTCTCCACTATGACCTGTCCATCTTGGGTGGCCCTGCACGGCATAGCTCATAGTTTCTCTGAGTTATTCAAGCCCCTTCGCCGTGACAAGGCAGTGATCCATGAAGGAGTTATGGTGCTGGAGGAGACTCTTGAGAGTCCCGTGGACTGCAAAAAGATCAAAACTTAAAGAAATCAGCCCTGAGTGCTCACTGGAAGGACAGATCCTGAAGCTGAGGCTCCAATACTTTGGCCACCTCATGAGAAGAGAAGACTCCCTGGAAAAGACCCTGATGTTGGGAAAGATGGAGGGCACAAGGAGAAGGGGACGACAGAGGATGAGATGGTTGGACAGTGTTCTCGAAGCTACCAACATGAGTCTGACCAAACTGCGGGAGGCAGTGGAAGACAGGAGTGCCTGGCATGCTCTGGTCCATGGGGTCACGAAGAGTCGGATACGACTAAATGACTAAACAACAACAACAACAATATTGTTATAGATCTGGGTGAGTGGGTAGTGAATCCCCCTAAACCCTAGGAATGAATAAATATTAGGATTTTGATCAATTGGGATGTGGATTAAAGTACGGTGGTACCTCAGGTTACATACGCTTCAGGTTACATACGCTTCAGGTTACATACTCCGCTAACCCAGAAATAATGCTTAGCTTAGCTAGGAGTAACTATTCTATAATTCCCACAAAGCCCCTGATGTAGCTCTGGAGTGTTGTGAGATATTTTAAAATGGTACCACTTTAAAGAAATGGTCACCCAGGGTAGGAAGCCCAGACCAGGCACCTGTGCCCTACAGGGGTGATGGGGTCCCAGCAGCTGCCTGAGGGTGTCGGGTGCTGAGTCCGAGGGGCAGCCCTGTGTGTTTTGTCATGTGAGAATTCTTTTCACAGTGGAAAGGGCAGGGCAGACGAAATACAGATCACAGGACAGGGTGTTTTAGGTAGAGTCAGCTTTGCAGGCCAAGCTGAAGGAGACTGGTGGAGTTGCTCCCAAAATTTAGGGTCACCGCTCATTCTGTGGATTATTGCTTCTCATTTCTGGGTTTGTAGGCCGACAGCAATAGCAGGCAGAAGGAAATGAGATTCTCAGCTGGAGGAGAGTCATGAGAAGGATATTTGCTCTCCTAAAACATGCCTCCCAACGGAAGATGTTGAAGAAAGCTCTATAATAGAATGACTAACAAGGGGCAACCACAGTATACTCCAGCATAAACGTGGAAATAATTATATTCCCAAGGGTGGAGCAATTAATATTAAAGTTTTCTTATGCGGAAACATTAAAAGCATGCCTGTGGGGTGATTTTAATGAGTTCCAGGCCTGTGTGTCCCTAGTCAGCGCTGGGTGACCATAGTACCTCTCTCACAACTATATATTCCTTAAAGCTAACTTAATTTTTTGTTTGTTTGTGCCCTATTCCATGTGGCTTCTATGCTTCCCTAAACAAATGGGAAATCTGGATATTGGTGGTAACATTAACAAAGTGAGCCAGCTCCAAATTCAACCCCTGGATCCACTAGGGGGCAGGAATGCCAACTAGGGGGCCCCAGTTGCCCTGCCCCACATAATAGATCACCATTTGAATGGCAATGCCCATCAACTTGGGGGGGGGGGTCTGGTCCCCTCAAATATTTTATTGGGGGTGCTGAAGGGACCTCAGACCCTAGGAATTTGCTCCTATGCTAGGAGTGTGGGAAGGATATGCCTTTGCAAAATGGCTCCGGAATGCTACCAACTGATGAGTACGAATTCTCGTGAATGTGTTTAGGCTGAGAAATATACTATTTGTTTAAATTATTTCTTCTCTGAATATCCTTTCTTTTCTTTCTTTTTTTTAAATGCATCTAAAGGAGGCTAACAGAATATAAACTACAAATAGGGCAGGGCCTGGGTCTCTTTCGCAGAGTGGATGACCTGATGATGGAATCCTGAAAAAAGAAAGGTTATAGTTAAGTCAGGGCAAACTAACTCTCTGAAGACAGGGGCTCAAAAATATTCTCCTTGGAAGAGCAGGCAGGCTAAGGAACCGATTTCAAGAGAGAGTTGGATATGTTGATAAAGCCCTATAAGCTGCCAGCAGGTAATGTTAGTAACGGAGGATCTGACAGGGTTTTCAGTTGGGTTAGCTGTTCAATGGATTTTGTGAGGGCCCAGGAATACAAGGAACATAGCTGTCAACTTTTCCCTTTTCTCGCGAGGAATCCTATTCGGAATAAGGGGATTTGCCTTTAAAAAAGGGAAAAGTTGACAGCTATGACAAAGAAGTTTCACTTGAGTTTCTCTGAAGTTTAGGCTAACACTTTTACAAAAAAAAAAACAGGTCAAAGGTTTGCATTAATGTGTATATTTAGAAGGGAAATACTCTGAATTTCAAGAGAAATCCAATACTTCTCACCATACTCATTTGCCTGCTCAGTCTGCAGTCTAGGCGCTCACTGTTCATGGGCAACTTCAGGGTTCCTGTTCTCACTCCTTATATTTCTTTTTCTCCAAGTGACTTGGGCCAGAGAACCCTTGAAAAAGAGTTCCTCTTCAAATGGAGGTCTGTCCTCTGACTGTCCTTCCAACAGGAGGCTACCTTCTGTAAAATAGGGCACATACTGAAGGCGGAGGGATACTCTCCAATCCAGGCATAGTCAAACTCCGGCCCTCCAGATGTTTTGAACTACAGTTCCCATCATCCCTAGCTATCAGGACCAGTGGTCAGGGATTATGGGAATTGTAGTCCCAAACATCTGGAGGGCCGGAGTTTGACTATGCCTGCTCCAATCTATCGGATATGGAGATTTCCTGAGTGCATATAGGGTTATAAGCTTATTGCTCCTCTCTTCCGAGCGCTGTTACTGCTGTCTTGCAAGCATGGTTCAGCTACGACACTACAGCCTAGGAGACCAGTTCTACTCTGGCCATCGTGGTACGAAGATTTCAAAATGGTATTGCCCTAAGATGTGCTGTTTGAGAAGAGAGCACTTGCATGTGCAGAAAGGAGAGCGTGTGAGAGAAATAAATACAAAATAAAGAAGACAAACTCCATTTCATAAAGCAGACTGGGTATCGTATGATGGACATCTGGCAGACAGCTCAGCAGATGCTTAATTGCTGATAGTAAACAAAATGCATTGGTTTTGCTATAATACACTGAGGAGTGAGAGGCAATAAAAGTCAGAGGGCTTTCTTATTAAGGTAAACAACCAAGAGTCCTGTTAATTGCACCCTCTTTCTTTCCTTCCCACTTCCCATCCTCTTGGTATTTCAGCAGTACTCTCACTTTTTTGCCATTGATCCAAAACCAGAGAGACTGCAGAACTGCACGTCTACCCTCCATCCAGTCTGATGTGTTTGCAAAACCTTGACAATGAAACATAATTTCTTTCCATTACTATTGTTGCCATTGGTCACTGGAGGATAGACAGGCTGAAGACAGTGTTGTAGCGTCCTTTGCTGACACCCGGGGCCATTATAAGGACACCGGGGGAAATTAATAGTACTGGACTTTGCAGTGTTCAGAGAACTGGAGAATGCAAACACAGGACTGGGGTACCTGTGGCCCTCCATGTTTGGTTGGAATCCTACTCCCAGCAGCCCCAGGCCAGCAGCCCCATTAGTAGCAGCTCGTGTGCTTTTCCAACACAATCTATGTTCCTTTCCCTGGACAGGGTTGGGGCTGTGTGGTTGCACAGGTGGGACTGTCACTGCCAATGAATGAATGAATCTTTATTTGCGTCAGCCTAGCAATAAAACAACAATACGATGTAGATGTACAAAGAATAAAAATAAAAAGTCAATTATATAAAATACATTTTAGGGTTTTGAATCAATCAGTCAAATAGTGAGATCTTATTCTGGATCATGCCCCAGCTATAAACCTTGCAACCTTTGCTGTCACCTGCTCATCTTCATCTGCCAAGAGAAAGGACACTGTGGCAGTGGTTGGGCGACCTGGAATGGACAATAAAAGAGGGGTGATAATCTCATTCCTCAAGTCTTTATAAAGAGTGCAAGCCAGAAGGGTACGCACCACCAATTTGATACTGCCATCTCCACAGGGACATAAGCATTTTTTGTGTGGAATCTGTTGGAATCATCTCTCGAGTGCAGCCAAGGGCAACACATTCAATCTTGTGAGAGTAAAAGCTCGTCTTTATTTGAGAATTGCTAGGTTATGTACATAGGGTGCCAGAGAGTCGAAATGGGAAGGTGGAAAATAGTCACACCATGGGCAAAATTGTGACCAAGTTGTTCTGACGCTCAATATCATTTAGGCGCTGACAAATTAGACTGTTTGCTTTACTAAAACCCAAAGTGAAGTAGCTGTTGTGGTGATAAACCACAAGAGTGAAGTTTTTGATAGACAATTTTAGTCCAGGTGCTCTTGTGACAATCTTGCAGCACTAGGGATATTAGACAGGGGGGATTGAGTTTAGGCGAAGCCAATAGGTAAGTGTCCTGCTCAACATCCATAATTCTACCAAGGGAAGATTAGCCTCCAGGTGCAATGATGCGTTTGGAACACAGGGTGGTACAGAGAAAATTTTCCTTAAGAACTTTGGACAGCTTCATAGATCCAAGGTGAGTGCCTGTCCCAATCTGAGCCCCATATAAATAACTCTGCTAGGGGTTTAGCTTGGAACACTTCCAGGACTGATGGTTCTAGTTACAGGTAGGTAGCCATGATGATCTGCCGTAGCAGAAACAAAATTTAAAAATTCCTTCCAGTAGCACCTTGGAGACCAACTATGTTTGTTATTGGTATGAGCTTTCATGTTCAGATACCTGAAGAAGTGTGCATGCACACAAAAGCTCATACCAATAACAAACCTAGTTGGTCTCTAAGGTGCTACTGGAAGGACTGATGGTACAGGTATGTGTTTATCACCTTTTGTGTGGAGAAAGCGCTTTGGGACACTTTTCTTTTGCACATTTCTGGTGTGCTCCCCATGAACCCGTCGACTAGAAAATAAGGCCAAGATATTTGAAAACTTTGACCTGTTCAATTGGCTGGTTGTCCATGCACCACTGCCAATCTTTAGCTCCCATCTGCGCAACAACAAGTCCCCAGCCTTGCCACTGCCACATTCCCATCCAAGGTAATGTTGGTGCTCAGAGGATGGCTCCATTATTCCACTTCACCACATGTTCGCCTTCCCTGTTTTAACATCGTGGCAATAGCATCAGGTTTTGTTACTAGAGGTGCCCCTCTTCGGAGAGAGTCCAGACCCCTTCTTCCATTTTCATCTTTCATATTTCAAGAATTTGAGCCTTTTGCTGCTGGAGATGCAACGAAAAGCATGCAGACAGAGGTGTAGGAAACCACTCGGGCACCCAGAGCAGCAAACATGATGTGCACCCGGGGGCAGGGCGTCGTAACATAGTGCGCATGTGTCGTACATAGTGACGCTGCGCATGCGTGCTATGTAGCAGGTTGCCGCCGCTGCTCCAGCACCATACAGATGGTGCCAGGATCCTCTGCTCGTGGCTGCAGCCGCGAATGGAGGGTCCCGGCACCGTCTGTACAGCGCTGGAGCAGCACCACTGGCAAAGCACATGCCTTGTCACCCCTGGAGACGTGGCCCAGGGAGCGCTCCACCCCCACTGCACCCACGTTGCTACGCCCCTGATCCCGGATGCTAAGGATTAAACTTTCTTCCACCTCTTAGAATCATAGAATCATAGAGTTGGAAGAGACCACAAGGGCCATCCAGTCCAACCCCCTGCCAAGCAGGAAACACCATCAAAGCATTCCTGACAGATGGCTGTCAAGCCTCTGCTTAAAGACCTCCAAAGAAGGAGACTCCACCACACTCCTTGGCAGCAAATTCCACTGCCGAACAGCTCTCACTGTCAGGAAGTTCTTCCTAATGTTTAGGTGGAATCTTCTTTCTTGTAGTTTGAATCCATTGCTCCGTGTCCGCTTCTCTGGAGCAGCAGAAAACAACCTTTCTCCCTCCTCTATATGACATCCTTTGATATATTTGAACATGGCTATCATATCACCCCTTAACCTTCTCTTCTCCAGGCTAAACATACCCAGCTCCCTAAGCCGTTCCTCATAAGGCATCGTTTCCAGGCCTTTGACCATTTTGGTTGCCCTCTTCTGGACACGTTCCAGCTTGTCAGTATCCTTCTTGAACTGTGGTGCCCAGAACTGGACACAGTATTCCAGGTGAGGTCTGACCAGAGCAGAATATAGTGGTACTATTACCTCTTAGCATCTTGGCTCATGAGTGCAAAAACACTGGAATGATTGATAAGTGTTGAATGTTTATTTATAAAGCCAACGTTGCTCGTATTAATATTTAACACAATTAAATAACTTGGACATATTAGGCGGCCTGTGTTGAAGTTCTGCCTGTTCTGCATTGACTCTGCCTCCTTCTCCATCCCACTTTCTTGGTATATTCTTAGGCCTCTTCCAAACAACATTTCTAGCTATGGGTAAGGAGAATATGCCAGGGCAATTGCAGCCTGAAATCCTCTCATTCCAAGGCTGCTGTTGTGAAAAGGATGCTGGTCTCTTGAGAACCCAGGAGGGGAGCCAATTGCCTGGAAATTCTCTTAAGACCCTCTTACAGGGGAGCTAGACAATGAAGCCCGAGACAAAAAATCTGCAGTGTGGTGGCAAGAGTAATTAATTAGCTCCCTGCTGCCAGGGGCACTCAGAGTCCCAGCTGATGACAGTCTAATTAAGAACTTCCCTACTGTGTAAATTGTAGATAATCATTTGCTTTGGAACAAATTAACAATGGCTTTTCTAATAGTTTGTTTCGCGGGGGACTAATTAGAGTAATTAGTGGCACAAACTGAAAGGAACCTGAATAGGAGTTTCAGGCTTGTAGTTCATTAATGCCCCCAGACTATTGTTTGAGAGCATTGTTGCAGGCTTTTAAATTTTTCTTTAATCAAGGGAGAACACTCCCATCTAATCCTGGTACCATGTTGTGGGCAGGACATTTCGCTGCTGAGTCTAAATGGACCTTTTGATGAAGGTGACCTTGACTGAGTGCTTTTCTTTTCTTGGAGCAAGTGGACAATAACCTCTAGGGGTGTTTATGATGCTTGGGCACAGATACTGTGACGTGAACTGGTATTATGAGTCACAGAATGCCAGTTGTTAGGGAGCAAGAATGGGAGGTGGGCATGGCCTTCATGCCTGGCTTATGGGCATCCTTTATTTACATGCTGGCTTTCCATTAAAAAAATTATGCTCTGCGCAGCTAACAGGAATGGGAACAATACAACACAAAATTATTTTATTCATTTATTTATTTGAAAAATATTTATCCCACGATTCAGAAAAGGAAAAAAAAACTTCCAATGTGGTTGACAAAGACCTGTGAGAAGACAGCCCCTGTCCTCAGGCTTACAATCTAAGATACACAACACAAAAGGAAAAGGGGTCCGGAGGGAGGAATAATAGTAATAATAATAACAACAACAACAACAACAACAACAACACCCTCATTTTCTTAGTAAGTTTTAAGAATACTAGTTACAGGTGGGTAGCCGTGTTGGTCTGCCATAGTCAAAACAAAATCGAAAATTCTTTCCAGTAGCACCTTAGAGACCAACTGAGTTTGTTCTTGGTATGAGCTTTCGTGTGCATGCACACGAAAGCTCATACCAGGAACAAACTCAGTTGGTCTCTAAGGTGCTACTGGAAAGAATTTTCGATTTTGTTTTAAGAATACTAGAAAGTGGCCTCCTCTCGTTGGCTTCCCTGGAACTTTTTTCCGAGTGGAAATGTATCACATATAATAGGGATGCAGGTGGCGCTGTGGGTTAAACCACAGAGCCTAGGGCTTGCCGATCAGAAGGTCGGCAGTTTGAATCCCCATGCAGGGTGAGCTCCCGTTGCTCAGTCCCTGCTCCTGCCAACCTAGCAGTTCGAAAGCACGTCAAAGTGCAAGTAGATAAATAGGTACCACTCTGGCGGGAAGGTAAACGGTGTTTCCGTGTGCTGCTCTGGTTCGCCAGAAGTGGCTTAGTCATGCTGGCCACATGACCTGGAAGCTGTATGCCGGCTCCCTCGGCCAGTAACGCGAGATGAGCGCCGCAACCCCAGAGTCATCTGTGACTGGATCTAACGGTCAGGGGTCCCTTTACCTTTACCTAACAGCGTCAAATACTTTTCCAGTACATTGATACACAGCCTCGATTTTCTCTGCTCTCTAATGGCTGTTTAGGAGGTTCCTCTATTATGGGATGTTGAGATGCTGGTGACTCACGTCCTCAGCACGAAGCCAATGGGCTGTTAAAAGGTTAAAAGACTTTTGTTTCTCTTTCCAAAAGGTGGCCTTGCATCATGAGAAAGCGGGTTTTCGCATATTTTTTTCACAGATGTTTTGTTTCTTTGTTATGTCTTTCCAAAAGGTGGCCAATAGGATTGAGATTGCATCCCAGAACATGATAAGGAAAGAAGCGGGTTTTGCAGGAGCCACCCAACGCGTATTCCGCACTTTTGGCATACAGGAGTATCCCGGAATTAGACGTGGGGCCCATTGTGTAAATAGTGTATATAAAGACGTTTTGGGGGAACTACATTCTCAATTGCTGAATAAAGAGTGAAAATCACACATCCGAGTATCTTTCACACTTAAATAGGTTCTCAGAGAAAAAGCAAGGTGGGGAATTTACAGCTCAGTTGGCACAATTTCATTTGTTTCCACGAAGTTCCATCTGCTGACAATTTCGACCCATCAAAGGTGTCAACTAGTCCAGGGTCTTTCCTTTGGGGCCTGGGCTGCTGCCGCAGGAAAAACAAAGGATGTTGGATAGCCCAAAAAAGGCACCCAGTCTCTTTTTATACATGAGCGCTGCAGCTAGAGTGGTATATGCGGGGGGAAATGGAAAGAAAAAGAGATACCCATGAAAGAAATTGGGCAGAATAAATCGATAGAATACACAGAATTAGTAACTATGACAGCGAATTAAGAAATAAGTGTGAGTCACGGAAAAGAGATGAGTGGAAGTGTTTTGGGGAAAAGAGTCAATTTAATGAGTGGAAATGTTGTGTCGTGTTTTGGGGCAACACTTCTTAGTACCTAAGGGATAGAGGGTATAATAGTCTGAGGGAAAAGATAATTAGCGGGAACCAATAACCTCCGGCGGGACCCAACAGGCTGTGGAGTAGAACACTTCAAATTGACCAATAACAATACTTTACCCTGCTGCCAGAATATCTTATTTAATACACAACAACATATGACACTAAATAAAGGAAGATTTGAGACGAAAATGGGTGGAATAATTGAATACGCAGCCGACAAAAGGCTACCTAGAATGCCATGGAGAGATGGACTGGGAAGTCCAAGGATAAGGGATAAATGATGATCGCCGAAGAATTGATGCTTTTGAATTATGGTGCTGGAGGAGACTCTTGAGAGTCCCATGGACTGCAAAAAGATCAAACTTATCCATCCTTAAAGAAATCAGCCCTGAGTGCTCACTGGAAGGACAGATCCTGAAGTTGAGGCTCCAGTACTTTGGCCACCTCATGAGAAGAGAAGACTCCCTGGAAAAGACCCTGATGTTGGGAAAGATGGAGGGCACAAGGAGAAGGGGACGACAGAGGATGAGATGGTTGGACAGTGTTCTCGAAGCGACTAACATGAGTTTGGCCAAACTGCGGGAGGCAGTGAAGATAGGCGTGCCTGGCGTGCTCTGGTCCATGGGGTCACGAAGAGTCGGACACGACTGAACGACTGAACAACAGCAACAACAACATTGTATGGTGTACATATAAGTTGTATAAATGAATATGAATGAATGAATGAATGAATGGAAAACAAAGGATGTTGGGTATCCCAAACTTGCTCTCTGTTAAAAATTCAATTTGCCATGATGCAGTAGAAAGTTTCCACATTGTATCCAGTGTCTGACCCATTTCCAGTTTTGGGATCAAGAAGGAATTTTCACTTAGTCAAGTTGTCTAATGCCCCTAACCTTCTTCGGATGTTTCCTTCTCAATATGATGTTTCAGGGTTCTAGATCTCATGGGAAAGCTATGTAAGAAGAGTCAGGCTCCCTGCTGCAGGCATCATCATCACATCGTCCTTTCATTTCCATAGTTAAAACAGTGCTCAAGGTGGCTTACAACATGACAAGATTTACACAACCACCAACACAAAAGTCACAAACAATAAATAAAGCACGTCAAAAGGTACACAACCAAATGGAAAACAATTTCCACATAAATCGTAAAATCCAAAGCTAATAATACAACATTAATATCGATAACAATTTAAAATGACATTTCCCAAAACAACATCTCCAACACAACATAACAAATCCTTGGCTATCACAGCCTAAGACTTCCCTCAAGCCCTTCTAATGGGCGGATTCTGCCCCCGGCTAAATTCCTTTCTAATTATGCATTTTTTGCTTATTGTTGTAAATCCATTCTTACATCAGCTAGTCTTAGTCCTTTTCACAATAAGGGCTTTGAATAATCCTCCTTACAAAATTTCTTGCAACCCTACAAGCGATGGTATGCAATTACAATAAGAGCAGGGCTGCTTCAAAGAGTACTTTTGCAAAGGGGCTGGAAGTGGAACAACTTTGGAGGGCAGGGGGCGGCGGTTTTCAGCCCTTTGCAAACAGCTTTGAGGCCATTGTGGGTTACAAACTTGGAAACCCTGTGCATAGTATTTTGAGAGATGAGCATCGCTATGAAATGTGGCTCATGTTACAGGAATTTGTATAATGACCGGGGGGGGGGGTTGCCCCTCCAGCACGGTGTGCACCCTCCCCCCCCTTTGTTCACACACACAATGTCTCCTCAAAGCACCACATAACCCACCACACCATGCCATTCCAACTTCATTTTACTCAGGGAAAGGAATGGTTACCAAGGGGAAACTTGGGAAATGAGTAAAGACAGCCATAATCCCTGAAACCTGGGACCATCTACGCCAGTGGTCAGCAAGGTTTATCTTGCCTGGACTGGATCAGTCCCACGCAGATCCCTCCATGGGCTGAATCACGCGCACACGATTTTCGGTGTCTTATTTTTGCTGTCTACATCTGCGCAGGTACAGTTTTTGGCGTCTGCACATCCACGGGCGCGGTTTTCAGCGCCGCAGAAGCGAGTCCCCGTGCCATGCTGCGCCGGTTTAGCGCAGCACGCGAATGGGCAACTCAGTTCGAGGGCCGGTCAAACGACCTCTGTGGGCCGCTTCTGGCCCATGGGCCTTAGGTTGGACCCCTTCAACGCAGCAAGAGATAATGACCCCTGGCAGATGGGTCCCATACAGATAGTCCCCCAGTGGACAATAGCCAACCATCCAATAATAGATTAGCTCTCAGTCTGGACAAAGAAGTGTGATTGCCTGACCTGGAAAACCAGGAACTTGTAAATATTTCCATTGTATCACTTGGTGGGCATAAGGAAAAGGGAGGGTTGGGGGCAAACCCGATGAGCCAGTCTCTGCCAGAAAACCCCTCCCTGTTTGTGACATATGTATGATGTATCTGTGATGTATGCATGATGTATCTATGATGTATGCACGATACTTCACCAAAGGTGTTTGTGGGTAAAAGGGAGAACTTATCTTTTTTTAAAAAGTAACCATTCTTTGTTCTGGGCTTCTTCCTGCTTCTTTCATGTGGTGGGTGGAAGTCCTTTTGCAACAGTCTTTTAAATGAAGATCGCGCCTACTGGCTGCTGTTTTGCTCCTAATTTTCTTGGCTGGTGTCTTTCTTTGGCAATCCAAGTGAACCCAGCGATTTCCCTTTTACACTCGCAAGGCCGATTGTGATAAGGTTCTCCACCTCTGCATTAGTGCAAATATGTCTGTCTGAACAACAGGATTCTTGGTTCCTCTCCCTTTCCTGCGCCTCCCCATTATTTCTCGACCCTCCAGAGCAGATTTTGGAGGTGTGGGGGGGGTACGAGGAGAGGGAGTCCTGCTGTGCAGGTGGAAGCGCTTTTTCCTTTTCGCTATTTATTGGTCACGTTGTTTGGATGCTCTTCTTATGCTATGTAAATAGTTTTTGTTTTTGTTTTACGGTGGTTGCATGCCACCTTGAGGGCCTGCATAGGCCAAGAAATTATGTAAGTAAGTCACTAAATGAATGAATTCAATACTTAGCTAAATGCATTTTGTTGTGAAAAGTAATTCGCAGATTTAATTTCTTTTCCTTTCTTTTTTGCTGAGACAGCCCTCATCTGAATCTCAGCAGGCCTGCAACAGGAACTGAGTCACTCTTGATACCTGGTGGGGAACTAAATTTGTGGTACTCTGCTGTTTTTTTGTTCTGCTTTCATTTAGCTTTTAGGAGATCTTATTGAATGCCAGTCGCACTTTTTATTGCTTTTATGCAAACCACTTGGAGATTTTTACTCTATTAAGTGGAATGCATTTTTAATAGCTAAATAAATACGGTACGTGGTTCTTTAATGAACATAGGAAGCTGCCATCTAATTCAGCAATACCTACACTGGCTGATGGCTGCTCTCCAGGGTTTCAGGCAGGAAGTCTTTCCCACCTGTCCGTAGAGATGCTGGGGATTGAACCTGTGGCCGTGCAAAAGAGATGCTCTACCACTGAACTATACGCCCTTACTGCTCCCTCCGTTCAGTATGAAAGGATTTCCTTTGGACAGGGTCTTTGACAGCCCACGTGCCAAGAGATCAGTTCTCGTATGTTCTACAGAGTTGTGTGGGCAAATGGAAACAACAGAGCATGTGCTTCTCCAGTGCGTATATTATGGAGACATCATCTCCCCACTACTCCATAAGTACCCAGGGCGCACAGGACAATTCTATACATCCCTGCTGCTTTCAGATACCAACCCTGCTGTGCTGCTGCTGCTGCTGTTGTAGTTGTTGTTGTTGTTGTTCAGTCGTTCAGTCGTGTCCGACTCTTCGTGACCCCATGGACCAGAGCACGCCAGGCACGCCTATCCTTCACTGCCTCCCGCAGTTTGGCCAAACTCATGTTAGTAGCTTCGAGAACACTGTCCAACCATCTCATCCTCTGTCGTCCCCTTCTCCTTGTGCCCTCCATCTTTCCCAACATCAGGGTCTTTTCCAGGGAGTCTTCTCTTCTCATGAGGTGGCCAAAGTACTGGAGCCTCAACTTCAGGATCTGTCCTTCTAGTGAGCACTCAGGGCTGATTTCTTTAAGAATGGATAGGTTTGATCTTCTTGCAGTCCATGGGACTCTCAAGAGTCTCCTCCAGCACCATAATTCAAAAGCATCAATTCTTCAGAGATCAGCCTTCTTTATGGTCCAGCTCTCACTTCCATACAACCCTGCTACAACATACAATGTTGCCAGGTTCTGCAGAGCAGCGTTCAAAATTCGTCGGATGATGACCTGTGCTGCAAACTAGATTTAATAAACACTCATATCAGAGTGCTTTTGTAAATTTCTTTGCAGATTGATAGTCAAAGCCTTCTGTATATACTAACCTTTTATGCTCTTCCTTATCCGTTTAATGCTCCTAACCCTTCTTTTAGATTCTTTTAGCTGATTCTTATAGTATTTTACATATACCTTCTGTTTTAATAACTTTGGATTTCCAAAATGTTTCATAGATTTTAAATGATTGTACCCCACTCTACTTGTGCTGGCCTGTGACCATAATAAAGATTTGATTGACTGAGAGTTGTGTCGGAGGCATCGCCCATGGTCTTTATTATGCCAAGCAGAACGCTTGCTGGAACGTTGAATGGCACCCAGGGGAGAGCTTCACTTTCCCAAAACCACGCAACTGGTTCCATCCTCCCAGCCTGAATTTCACAGGGGGGGGCCTGAAACTGGAGCACGCAACATGCTTTAATGGTCCGGCGTTTGCCGAAGAAGGCCGGGGTGGCAACAACCAGAATGCAAAGCCTAGCATAGCATTCTCCAGGGATACCGCGAACTGCCTGTTTGAAAACAGCAGTGTCCTCGGAGCGGTTATGCTCTCTTGTCATTTTTCATTTCCTCAGGAACCTGTCAGATATCTGTCAGCCACAGTGTGTGCTTGGAGAGGCCCCAGTCTTCCAACGCTCATCTTCACTCTTGACTAAACATCCTGGGGTTGCCTCTGCCGGAATGAGAGGAAGTTAGCGCTGCATGAGCAGCTCCACAGCAGCCAACTGAGCAAACACGGAGCTCGGAATCAGTAACTTGGAAGAGAAGTGGAGCATCTATCCCAGATCCGTAAGATGGATGGATTCCGAGGATCAAAATGGAAGCATAGAGATGACGGCATCCTCCAGTGAGAGCCAGTGTGGTGCAATGGTTAAGAGCGGTAGACTCGTAATCTGGAGAACCGGGTTCGCGTCTCCGCTCCTCCACATGCAGCTGCTGGGTGACCTTGGGCTAGTCACACTTCTCTGAAGTCTCTCAGCCCCACTCACCTCACAGAGTGTTTGTTGTGGGGGAGGAAGGGAAAGGAGAATGTTAGCTGCTTTGAGACTCCTTCGGGTAGTGATAAAGTGGGATATCAAATCCAAACTCTTCTTCTTCTTCTTCTTCTTCTTCTTCTTCTTCTCTTCTTCTTCTTCTTCCTTTAAAAAAAATCCTGTGATGCCATGATTATGACTAGCCTGTCTTCGCCAACATGCATCGACAACTTGTACCATTCCCAAATGTTTATTGCTTATAATTCAACCAGCATTTGTGTCTCCCCACATCTGTAATTCAAATGTAAAAAAAATGGCTGATATACCCATAGGATTTGCACTCATGACCTAATTGCTGGTTCCCAAAGTCATCTGCTTGGCCACTGCGAGAACAGGGGGTCGGACTAGTTAGGCCAGGCATGCTCAAAGTCCGTTTGGGGGGTCTAATCTGGCCCAGCGGTTGGTATAATCTGGCCCCCACAGGGCAGTTCCTTCCCATGGTTCTGAAAAAAAGGTCATGGGGTAAAAAGCTCAACTTCAATCCTACAGAAAGCTCAACAACTTTGGTCGGCCCTCACACATGTACATGTTATCAAATCTGGCCCTCTTTGAAAAAGTTTGGGCACCCCTGAGTTATGCCTTTGGTGTGACCCAGCAATGCTCTTATTTTGCTCTGGATGTCCTACTTTATTTATTCGTATATACATGTTTTTATTATTCGTATCACATTGTTGTGAAGGCCTCAAGGCAGCTAGCATATAAAACAACAACATTTAAATTTATATGCCACCCGTCTGACTGGGTTGCCCGGGCCACTCTGGGTGGCTCGAAACAAAATATTTAAAATATTTTGGAGAAAGGGCCTTTTCTGTGCCAAATATGGAACTCCCTCTCAAGTCACACTCAGCGAGTACCTTCATCATTATCTTTTTAACTCCTAATAAAGTGTGTTGTGCATTTTCTTGAGTGCATTTTCTTGAGTACTAATAAAGTGTGTTGTGCATTTTCTGACGTCTTTTGTGGTTTGTCTCCCCACCCGCCACCCCCTGAATTAGTGTCTCAGTATTTTATCTGCTTTTCTTAATACAGCAGTAATTCTCTATTCTTTTATATATGTGTGTTAGATATTATATTTTATTCATTATACCTCCACCCCCATCGTTCAGCCCAGACACTGAGGTCCAGCTCTGAGGGACTTTTTGGTGGTTCCCTCACTGCAAGAAGGGAACCAAGCAGAGGGCCTTCTCGGTAGTGTCTCCCGCCCTGTCAAACGCCCTCCCACTAGATGTCAAACAGATAAACAGCTCAATGACTTTTAGAAAAACATTTGAAGGCAGCCCTGTATGGGGAATCACAGAAGTGTAGAGTTGGAAGGGACCACAAGGGTCATCAAGTCCAACCCCCTGCAATTCAAGAACCTTTTGCCCAACGTGGGGCTCAAACCCATGACCTTGAGATTAAGAGTTTTATGTTCTACTAGTCAAAACAGGTATCTGAAGAAGTGTGCATGCACACAAAAGCTCATACCAAGAACAAACTTAGTTGGTCTCTAAGGTGCTACTGGAAGGAATTTTTTATTTTTTATTTTGTTTTGACTATGGCAGACCAACACGGCTACCTACCTATGTTCTACCAGCTGAGCAATCCCCGCCCTGGAAGTTTTTAATGTTTGATGTTTTATTGTGTTTTTAATATTCTGTTGGGAACTGCCCAGAGTGGCTGGGGCTACCTATTCAGATGGGCAGAATAATAATTGTTGTTGTTGTTGTTCAGTCGTTCAGTCGTGTCCGACTCTTCGTGACCCCATGGACCAGAGCACGCCAGGCACCCCTATCCTCCACTGCCTCCCGCAGTTTGGCCAAACTCATGCCAGTCGCTTCGAGAACACTGTCCAACCATCTCATCCTCTGTCGTCCCCTTCTCCTTGTGCCCTCAGGGTCTTTTCCAGGGAGTCTTCTCTTCTCATGAGGTGGCCAAAGTACTGGAGCCTCAACTTCAGGATCTGCCCTTCCAGTGAGCACTCAGGGCTGATTTCTTTAAGGATGGATAAGTTTGATCTTTTTGCAGTCCATGGGACTCTCAAGATAATAATAATAATAATAATAATAATAATAATAATAATAATAATAATAATAATAAATTAGAGTGAAGGCATGTGCCCTCAAGCTCATTGGCATCCCTGAAAATGTCGATACGCCCAAGCAACTATTTGGGACAGCCCCGGGGGCGAGCTGAGTGGTATAGCAATTTGCAGTAGCCAAACATTTTAAGCCAGCTGGGATTGTTTGTCCAATTCCCCCAGTGACGGCTAAAAGCTCTCTTGCTGTGCTTGCACACAGAGAGCAGCGAGACACGAGCTTCAGCCTCCTTCCATATCACCCTCTAAAATCTAAATGGATCTGCATCTTGGTGCCAATCAGCACTTATTTCTCTTGGACAGGGTCCTGAGTAATTTTCGCTGGAATATGCAGGAGGCAGGGCAGGGCCCAGCTGCCCATTGCTGATGAAACCCGATCAGCTGCCTGTCCTGAGTCTATGTAACAGCTGCTCTGCTCCTTCCTGCTCTGAGCTTATACACACACACCCTGCCTCAATTCCCAAGCGGGTACCTAAAGAGTGGGCCCAACTTCATTAGCACGTCTATGCCAGGGAAACGTTTCCTGGGATCAAAGCTTAAATGCATGTTAACTGGATCAAAAGCTCTTTAGGAGCACGCCTGAGAGCTGAAGTAATGAATGGGGCATCCATTGGTATTAAACACAAAATCTGGCATAAACCATTAATGTTCCGGGTAATTCTGTTAACTCAGTACACAATTGCTCTCTGATGGGGAGCGCACCACATTCCTCCTGTATAAATGGCCAGCATTCTTGCTCATCAGCCATGGAAGGTTTTATAAATAGATATCCATCATTCATTCATTCTCTTACTCTCTCTCTGTCTCTCTGCCTATTTTCTGTCTTGGTTCCATTGCATAGTTATCTTGATTTTCTCTGCCTGCTAGAAAAACCTAGGAACCATAGCTAGAAGGAAAGATGGTCTAATCTGACCTGTGGAGGAAATCTGCTCAACGTACCAGTCCCATGCAGATAGGGACATAAGGAGGCATACTTTCCCATTCCAGCCTGTTTTTATCACACACACCATCGTTTCCATTCTGCTGCAGTTCGCCTTTCACTGAAATCTTGTTTATCATGGACTTTGGCTGGAATAGCAAACTTACAAACTAACTATGAGTAAGGGAACATTGGCAATTTCTGCTCCCATTTCCATTTTTATTGGAATTTTCCAAGATCTCTACTTGCAGATGAGCCTCTCTTATTTGGATCCTGATTTGCCTCAAGCAAGGGAGGAGAGACACAGGGAAAAGGTGCCAAGGCGCAACAGTGCAAAGTGTGCATTGCAAGAAAGCCAAGCCACACACATCAGGAGATGGAAATATTCACATACAGGCAGATCAGATCAACTGGAATTGATCACAGATGCCTCAATTCAAATGTCAGTAAAGGTAAAGGTAAAGGGACCCCTGACCATTAGATCCAGTCGCGGATGACTCTGGGGTTGCAGCGCTCATCTCGCGTTACTGGCCGAGGGAGCCGGCGTACAGCTTCCAGGTCATGTGGCCAGCATGACTAAGCCGCTTCTGGCAAACCAGAGCAGCGCATGGAAACGCCATTTACCTTCCCGCCGGAGTGGTACCTATTTATCTACTTGCACTTTGACATGCTTTCGAACTGCTAGGTTGGCAGGAGCAGGGA